>VZTI01003483.1:1223366-1258931 GCA_013397865.1 Struthidea cinerea
CCCTCCGCATCGCACCCTCCCGAACCCCGCATCTCTCCAGCATCCCGCCCTCCCGAACCCCGCATCCCTTCCGTGCCCCTCATCCCTCCCGCATCCCGCCCTCCCCCGCTGCGTTCGGACGCTTGGCAGATGAAAAATCAGGATTTGTCGGGCTCGCCAGTGCCGGATCCCGTTGGGAGCAGGGCGAGCGGGCATCACCCCGCGGGGCTCAGCCGGGCGGCGCAGAGCCAGGGCTGAGGAATACACTCATTTTCCATGCGGTCGCATTCCCATCTCTTGGAGGGTGGATTTTTTTTAGCGGTCTTGAAGGAATCTGGGCTGTGACAACAAAGACTCCGGCTTGGCTGTGCTGCATCCGCATCAGGCCGCTCCAGAAATGCCCGGGGCTGGAGCAGAAGGAGCCGCCACGCTCCGGGGCTGATGCTCCATTGTGCCAGGAGCATCCTGGTTGCGTGTCCGGATGGGCTCGGATGTCCTGGGCTATTGAGGGAACGGCAGAGCTTCCACAGGGAGCAATTCCCTGCCTCAGCGCTGTGTCTGGCTGAGGGAAATACAGACAATAGCCTGCAGGAGCAACTTGGGCTGGCTGCGTGTGCAGGGGAAGGAGTTGTCAGGGGGTCTCTGCTTCCTGCAGACATTTCGTGTGGTTCCTTCTCAGAATCTTTTTGTTTATTAAAAAAAAGCAGCTGGAAGTGCATTTAAAAATGATTTCTTGGAGTGCAGGCTCCATCCAGAAGGGCTGCAGTGGTCTGTGGCTGAGGCTCGGCCGACAAATTGTCATTTTGTGGCTGGCTGTGTGTGGTTGTGGAGAGCTGCAGGTAACGCAAACACCTGGGCAAGCGCACCTCCTTTATTCCTGCGTGTGGGAATGTGGGAAGGGTCCTCCTCCACGTGGCTTAATTTTAATTCCGTGGGGAGATCCTGCTCTTCCTGGTGCTGACAGGTGATGGGCAGTGTCAGGTGAGATGACAGCTTTGTCTTATCCAGGCTGGTGCTGGAATCGCGGGAGTTTTCCATCGGGGAAAAATTAGGTACGAAACCCCTGCTTTAATCCTCTGCTCACTTAGCATCAATAAGGATTTATCCACCTCTTTCCCCCCCCTTTTTTTTGCCTGTCATTTCATCCCATTGTGCTGCGGAGCATGTGAACTGCTGGGTGGCACCCAGCCAGAGCTGTGACTTCACTGTCCAGATGTCTCGTCCCACATGGCAGTGACCCTTTTCCTGGTGACGTCAGGATTGATTGATGTGTTTATTTATTTATTTTGCCCGTGGTGGGTGCGTGTGTGTGGGCTCGGGGCCAAGTTTCTTAGCATGCAGGCAGCATCACTCTGCTCTGTCTGCTCCGTCCATAAAAACAAAACAGCTCTCAGAGCGCTCTCTTGGACCTTTATCAAAAGCCACTTATTTAAGCCTGGAATGATGAACTATTTCCCCAATGGCCAGACAGTCTGCCTGTTCGAGGAAGAGCAAGAGATTGGGCTGGAGGAATAAGCTTGGATATTTCAGGAGGGCTGGAATATGGGGAGCAGGGGAATGTTTAAACTATGAACACCTCAAATAGTGAGAAATCCTGACGTGAGCAGGAAAAAAAAGAACCGAGTCGAATTATTCAGGCTTTCTCAAAGGCTGCAGGGTTCAGCCTCTTCCTGTATTTTCCTTCCTTCCAGGTCTTTAATTAGTTCTTTTGTTGTAATGATTTGTTGGGAATGCAAGGGAATCCTTGGATGTGTGTAAGGGACGGGACTTCTCCCACAGAACATGGCATGTCCCTAAAATATTGCAACTATAAAAAAGGAAAATATACCAATAAATACAAAAATAGAGATGAAGATGAGGTGAGAGAAGGTTCCACGTTCTCAGCAGAGACTGAGACAGCAAAAATTGAAGTCCTCTGCCATTTGTGGAAGAGGCAAAAATTGAATGCAGCTTTCCCAGTCTGGGAATCATCCTCCCTTTCCTGCTGCACCCACAGAGCCCCTGTGCACTTCCCAGAGAAGGTTTGTCCCAAGTTTTCCAGCTGGTTTATTCTCCTCCATGGAGAGCCTTTGAAACAATCAAATTGTCTTCTGTTTGCCACACACAGGGAGGAAAAAAATCCTCCAAAAAACATTTACACAGGATGAACAAACACCGGATGAAACATCTCCTAATAAATTAGCCATCACCTCCAACTCCCTGGCAAATCCATCCTCAGAACACCCTCATTGCTTCCAACTTTATAAATTCCAGTTCCTACAAGGAAAACTTGTCTCTTTTTGTTTTGAACTTCATAATTTCAATGTGTCTAACCTCCAGCTTGGCAGATAAGGCTGATTTCTGCCAGGCATCTTGTAGAGGCGTGTCTGCAGTTGCAGTAAACAATTTAATGACCTGGAAGGACCTGTTCTTGCACATCTGAGTGCAGCCCCAGTAGATAGCGTGGCTTTCATCTCCCACGAGGAGTTTGGGAAATCTAGGAACACCTTCCTGGCTTGTCCCACTCAGTCAGGGAAGCTGGTGGTCTGGAGTGCTGCAAAAAAGGGCTCATTGCTGTCCAGACCCTTGCAGATCTTTAAGGAACAGCTTAGATGAGTAAATCTGATCATTTTGGGGTTGGAACGAGGTGGTTTTTAAGGTGCCTTCCCACCTAAAGCATTTTGTGATTCCCTGATTCATTCTGGCAAAAACGAAGCCCAGACAAGCTGTGGGTCCATCCAGCCTGAAAATTTCCAGGGATGGAGGAGCCTGGAAGTGTCCAAGGCCAGGCTGATGGGGCTTGGAGCAAGCTGGGACAGTGGGAGGTGGCACTGGAAGATTTTTAAGGTCCCCCCACCCAACCCAACCCATTCCGTGGCTCTGTGACATCACTGCTCACCCTGGCTGCAGATGCACTCCAGGAACCCTCGGGGGAATGAGGGAAGAGCAGGAACAAGTGGCAGAGGCTGGGCCTGGCTGCAGCCCTCCCAGAAAACCCCAAATTCCTCAGGGGGAACTCCCCAAAGGGCGGGAGCCCAGTCTTTGTTTCCATAACCAACGTTGCTGTTGTAATTGTTGTTATTAATGATGCTGATTAATCAGCCCTGCTGTGAGGTCAGATTTCCTTGTGCACGGATGAGCCAGAGCTGCTGGAATCTTCTCCTGAGGAGCCCTTGCAGCTCCCGTGGGATGGTTAAAACATCCCTGAATGGACATCCAAACCCCAGGGAGCTCCGTGTTGCTGAGCAGGAATGGGAGATTTGGGATTGAGGATCTGAGGGGTGCCCGCTCCACTCCCCCCACTCCTCCCAGCCTCCTGGTTGTGGTTCAGGCATTCCCAGGATTTCCTGGAGCAGAGCTGAGACCCAGGGACGTTTGTCTGGCACTGTCTGCACCTCGCTGTGGCTCTCCTCAGGCAGGGAAAGGTGCAGGGATGTAATTCCAGCTCCAGGAAAGAGGCAGGGAATTGAAAAAGTCGCTTGCCAGAGGAAAGGGAAGTGGAGAAACGAGTACATTTAGGAAATATTTTCTAGCTCTGACTGGGGTGTTTCAAACAGAGCGGGAAGAATTAAAACCCTGAGTCAAGCTGATCCGGCTGAGTCTGATGAGAGATGGAATTGGACAAGTTTAAAGCCAGCAAAACCAGTTTTAGTGCTGGGTGAATGTGTCAGCCAAGGCCTCCACAGAAAACGCCTCCGTGTGATGTTCAGCTGACCCTGAGCACCATTTCCAGGCAGTTTGAGGGCAGCCAAACTTCTTAACTTGCTACTCAAAAGCAAATTCAAATTACAGGATGGCCAGAGGAAGGATGTTCATCTGTTGAGCTAAATCAATGTAACAAATCGATTTTGGCATTGATTTGGAATTTGGCTTTTGTTGCACAAGGCTTCTTGAGGAAGCAGGGTCCCCAGTACTGGTGGCAGTCACCTGACAGGACACCCACAGAGAGCCTGAACCAGCCCCTGATGAGCACAGCTCCTGCCCCAGCAGCATGAGAGAGGAGAAATTACCATAAAAGCATCTTGAAATTACCTGCATCCATCCTAACACCTGTCTTTCTTTCTTATCCCTTTCTTTCTTATCTCTTTCTTTCTTATCTCTTTCTTTCTTATCTCTTTATCAATTTCTTATCTCTTCATCCCAGTGCTCCTGAAGTCAAAGAGGCTGAGAAAGGGACAAGTCAAAGCAAAAATGTCACCCTGGAGTTGCTTCCTCCTGTGGTACCAGCCAGGAGCTGCTGTCCCAGTTACAGCTGCCCATCCTGTCCTTCCAGACCCTAAATAATTCTGTGGGAAGCTTTCCCTATGCAGTGAGGATTTATTCCCTCTCCCGGTTCTGTCTCCCATCCTGTCCATCCAGCCCTAAGTATCTTTGGGTGAAACTTTCCCCGTGGAACGAGGATTTTTTTCTCTCTCCTGGTCTCCCATCCTGTGCTTCCAGACCCTAAATATCTCCATGTGAAGTTTTCCCCACGGAGTGAGGATTTATTCCCTCTCCTGGTTTTGTCTCCCATCCTGCCCATTCATCCCCTAAATATCTCTCTGTGAAGCCCCCAAATATCTCCATGGGAAGCTTTGCCCTTGTTCCCTCTCCTCCTTTCCAGCCTCCCTTTTCCAGCATCACTTTAAGATGACCCCAAATCATTAACACAGAACCAAACCTGGCTTTACTGGGGTTGTACTGGGGCAGGTTTGATGGTGAGGTCCATCCTTAATCCAGGACCCTCACGTGGCTCTGGGGTTTTCCCTCCACATCGCAGGAATATCTGGAAGCAGAAATCCCTCAGTCTGAGGTTCCCTGCCATTAAAATTCCCCTGGGAATCCTGAAGTGCTCGGGAAAAGCTGCAGCCCCTCAGCCTGCAGTGCTGTGGGCAGATCTGAAGGGTTTTATTCCCTTTGTAGTCAGGGAAAATCCCCTGCTAGGAGAGAACTTGACAGTTCTGACTTGAAATCTGGCTTGGAAAAAATAAGAGATGCTTTATGCCTTCCTTTTGGGAAGAGGTTTCCTTAATAAAAGTGAATTGTGAGCTGCGTTAATTGGGTATCTCACAGGTTTGGGAAGGTAAAACCTCAGGGATCCATCCCAGCTCCCCAAATCAGAAAAGGATTTCTAAATTTATTTTTTTTTTTCCCCTCAAGATAAAACTGCCCAGACTTTGGGCAGGCTCTGTGCCTGGAGGATTTCTCTGCTGTGCCAGGCATCCCTCGGGGTTCTCGGTGACACAGCCCCTGTTAATCCGGGGGGCTTTTGCAGGGTTCTGCGCTGTCAGGAGGGCAGTTCAGCCGTGCCCTGTAATCGCTGGATAAGGCATAAAGCCCCGCTAATGTAGGGATCAGGGCGCTGCAAATTCCATCACATCTCCAGAGTTCATTAAACAGGCGCTGGGGGGATCCCTGTGAGTCCCTTTTCCCAGCAAAAAAGCAAAACCTCCTGGTTTGTAGGGCACGTCCTGGAGTGGCCGCGCTGCTCAGGGCGCAGGGAGCGAGGCCGAAGGCTCCCGGTTTGGTGTCGGGGCTCAGCAGGGAGCAGCTGAACGCCGGGAAGCGTCTGTGCCCTGGATTATTTGGGAGAGGACCAGCCAGGAAGGCTGGGAGCTGGCACCAGAGCTGCAGGAGTGACTTTGGGCTGGCTGCAGCTGTCCCTGCGCTGTCCCCAGGTCTGTCAGGCTCAGCCTGAGCCTGGCCCCGGCTCACACCAGCAAATCCCACCCTCGGTTTGCTGCTGGCATTGCGAAATCACTCCGATTTCTGCGCCCAGAACCGACCTGGAACTGCAGAACTGGGCTGGAAGCGTCCTGGAAGTGCTGCTGTGGAGGAGCAGGGATGGGAGGGAGGAACGAAGCTCCAGCTTTGGGATCCCGGGCCGTTCCGAAGCAGCGCTGGCCCCTTTAGAGCCTGGTTTCATAACTCCATGAAATCTCAGCCACAGGATGAGGGGTTTTTTTCGCAGCAGGAAGGCCACGGAAGCAGGAGTTCTTCTGGCTTTGCTCAAAATCAAGCCAGGCTGCTGCTGGCTGTGCGAGCTTGGTTATCTGGGATAAAGAAAAGAGCCCTGGAAAGGGACCGGCAGCCCAAGCCTGGCTGAATTTTGAGGACGGGACGAAATGTTTCCCTGGGGCTGAGGGTTTTCGTGCTTGTTTGCTTGCAGCTCTCCTCTCTCTCAGGGCTGGGCTCTGATTCCAGGCATTCGCAGTTGTTCCTGAGTGCTGTTCCCCAAGTGTTTGTTCCACACAGGGGCTGTTGGCTCTCCCCAGGGCTGAGGTGGTTCCTATCGAAGGTAAAAATGAGGGTGGAGGAGAGGAAGTGATAAAAAACCAGAAAGCTGTGCTCGGTGTTCCTGAACCAGGAGCGGAATTTGTTCCCTCTTTGACAGCAATTCCAGGCTCTGAGGGAGAAGGGAAGGAGGAAAAATGGAAGACTGAGATTTTTTTTACCTCTGTGATTGCTGCTTTCTCTTCTCTGGGGTGCTGCAGAGTTAAAATCTTGGAGCGGGCAGGGATTCGAGGGGCAGAATTCCCTGCCTGGAGGCTGTTGGAGCACTGGGAGTTTTATTCCTTAATCCCAGGAATGTGGGGAGGGACTGGAGGGCTCACCTGGAGCTCCAGGGAACTGGGGGCGTCTTTCAGGCTGCACAGGGGTGAATTTGGGGTGAATTGGGGGATTTGGGGTGAATTGGGGGTGAATTAGAGGTGAATTGGGGATGAATTAGAGGTGAATTGGGGGTGAATTAGAGGTGAATTGGGGGTGAATTTGGGGTGAATTGGGAATGAATTAGAGGTGAATTGGGGGTGAATTTGGGGTGAATTAGAGGTGAATTGGGGATGAATTAGAGGTGAATTTGGGGTGAATTAGAGGTGAATTGGGGGTGAATTCGAGGTGAATTGGGGGTAAATTTGGGGTGAATCACAGAATAAGTTGGAAGGGACCCACAGGGATCATGGAGTCCAGCTCCCAGCCCGGCAGGATTTCTGGGATGCGTCTGCCAGCCTCCCTCTCTGCAGGACCCCCAGGACAAGGCAGCAGCGCTGGGATAATGAACAATTACTCCTGTGAGGAGGGTGGGGGCTGATTTCCTGCAGCTCCACTGCATCCATGCCCAGCTGCAGCCAGCCTGGCCCCCAGCCCAGCCAGGGCTGCCCTTGGCAGCAGTCACAGCCCCCAGCGTGGCTGGCCGGGCACCAGCGAGGGAAAACATCCTGGGCCGTGTCCTGCTGCTGCTGCTGGAGCTGCTGGGAGGGAGGGAAAAGGGTTTGTGGTTCAATGAAAGAGGTTAGGAGAGAGCACAGGGTGTGCTGGACACTCTGGAAGGGTTTAGGAATCCTCCCGTGCTCCTGCTGTGTGCTGAGGACCTGGCTGTGCCCCAGCCCGTGGTGGGTGCGGGGTCTGTCCTGCCAAACCCGGGCACACGAACCCCACAGGGGTCAGGGCAGCCCTGGGCCAGCCCCACGTGGTGCTGCAGGAGCCGATTGCTCCTCGCTGCTCCCCAAAGAAGCAAATGAAGCAGGATAATTGGCCCCGCACAAGCTCCTGGAGAAGGATTCCAGGCTTTTCTCTGGGTAGGTGCTTGTGTTGGCTTTCTGGAGAGGGTTTGTGTTGAAGCAGCACATCCACAAATGGCTTTAATTCTGTTTATTTCTTGCTGTCTCCTCTGGCCTCTCTTTTTATAAAGGACAGAATTCAGCCCAGAGACTTTGATTTATAGGAAGGAAAGACCAGGGGGAAAAAAGGCTGGAGAGGCTGTAGGTGTGTTCTCAACCCACTGAAGGTGGGCTTAACCAAACAAACGCAGTGCGGGACGTTCACAGAGCCTCTCACACCTCGGGTTCTTGTCTGGCTTCACCTCCTCTGCAGGAAAAGTTGACTTTGCCTCCGTGCCAGGCCTCTCCTTGAGGGAAGGGAGAACATTCTGCTGCTCTGCTGGAGTTCAGCATCACTGCTCCTGCCTGGAGAAAAGGGAGGTCAGGGGGAATGACTCCTAGACACCACTCATCCCTTACTTTTATTTATTCCTCTCAAGGGTTGGGTACAGTCCCAGTTTTCAAGCTCCAGCTTCCCCTGACACCTCTCCCGAGGGAACAGAACTGTCGTGACATGGCTGTGGAATTAATCCCCATGGGAAAAACTGGTGTTCTCCTCAAAAAATTCGTGTTCTCCTCAATTCCCTGACAGTGCCGCCAGGGAACAGGGACAGGATGAGAGGGAACGGCCTCAGTTGCACCAGGGCAGGGTCAGGGTGGACATCAGGAGGAATTTCTCCGTGGAAAGGGTGGTCAGGCGTTGGAACTGCCCAGGGAGGTTTGGAGGTGCCCAAGGGAGGCCTGGACGTGGCGCTCAGGGTTGGTCACAGCTGGGACTCGAGGGCCTTCAGGGCTTTCCCGTGCTGGGGTTCTGTGATCCCACGGTGGGATAACCCCCACGCGTGCACACTCCCGCACATCCCAGCGGGATCATCCCGAGGGAAGGGCTGGGAAGCAGAGCAGGGAATTCCGTCACTCCAGAGGTCATTCCAGAGGATTGGAGGGCTGATGTCACAGCTCACGGGTGGCACGTCCCAGAGCGAAGGGCTCATTCAGTCCTTAAATAAGCATCGAGGGGCACCGTCTAAACAGATTAAATCATGTCAGAGAGTGAGATAATCCCTTCCCTGCATCCCCAGGCTGCTCCAGCACACTCCAGCAGGGCTTAATCGTTCCCATTCTCTTTGGGAGATGCTGCTACGCACAGCACTGGCGTGTGTGAACGTGTGTGTAACTACAGATGTGCTTCCGGGGGTTGGAATCATCTGGGTAAGGTGAAAGGGTATTTTATGGGAATAAAATGTCCTGTGTGCACAGAGATGAGTCCTTTCTCAGCACCCAGGGGTTGTGCCAGGCTTTGCTGAAGCATCCCCAGGGTCCTGCCAGCTTGGCAGAGTTGGGGTAGTGCAGGAATCTCCCGAAGAGCAGCCCCCTAAGCCTTGTCCCTTGTCCCTGCTCAGGGACACAGCCCTGCTTCCCACAGCTCAGCCTCTCTGCAGAGCCTCCCCCCTTTGTTCCCTGATAAACCCAGCTTTAGGCAGGAAGTCAGGATTTGTCCCCGCGCCGTGACCTCGCCCCGGGATGTCAGAACAGCCACCACTGTGCTGGCACTGACCGAGCTGGAGGCCCCTCTGCCTTCCCTCCCTTTCCCTCCTTTTCCCTTTTCCCTTTCCCCTTCCCCACACTTCCCACACTTCCCCCATTCCCAGATTTCCTGCTGGCGCTCCTGGAGCTGCCAGGAGGGATCTGCCCACCTGGAGTTTGGGGGCCGGGGAGGCAGCAAAGTGAAATTTGTGGAGGGACATCCTGCCTTTATTCCCAGAGCGGAATCCGAGCCAGATTGAGCCGGGGAGTTTGGAACAAGCTCTTGATGTGCCACTGACTCATCTGAATCGGGAGATAAAGCACGAAAATGTGGGATGAGGCCAAATTAGTAAACAGGGCTGAGACCCTGGAAAACTCCAGGCTGGGAGTTGTGTGTGGATGGGATGGGAAGATGTCACATCCAGGCTCGTGGGCTTTCATCTCCGCTCGTGTTCCCTCAGCTCCCTGAGCTTCCACCTCTCCCACCTCCACCTTCTCTGTGGGGGTGGAGAAACGTGTGGGATGCCAGGAAATCAAGGAGTGGAGGTTTTTAGCTGAATCCTCAGCGTGGACGATGGAAATCTGTGGATCCTGCCTGGCTGAGTTCTGTTGTTCTGCCCCTGGACTTGGTGCTGGAGTTCTTTTCCTCTGCTCAGCCCCGGTTCCTACAATGCCAGCTTTGTTCTGCCTCGCCTGGGCTGCAGCACTCGGCACAGAGGATGCTTTAATTTTACTCCAAGCCCTGGTCCCCGTTTCCTGCCCGATGATTCCCTCTTCCCTCAACAATTTGGCTTTTTCTGTGAGCTTGGCAATGCAGAGCAGGGTCTGGGAATGCAGCAGGACGGGGATGCTCATCCTGCAAGGGTGATTCAGAACCTCACTCAGAGGGATGGTCTGTCACAGAGAGCACACAAACCACGTGTAGCTGGTGAAAATCCCGTCAGCTGCGCTCCAAAGTGTCCTTTCCCAAAGCTGGATCATCGAGACACCGATTTTTCACATGGGGTTTAATTCCACGGCCACATTCCCTCGGGAGAGGTGGCAGGGGAAGCTGGAGCTTGAAAACTGGGACTGTACCCAACCCTTGAGAGGAATAAATAAAAGTAAGGGATGAGTAGTTCTAGGACTTTTATTCATACTCCCCCAGCGGCCCCATAAACTCTCATCCCTTTAGGAAAGGGTCGTGGCACTGGGAAGTGATCCCGGTTGTTTCGTGGCACCGGGGCACAGCAAAATCCATTTGGCACCTCTGGGAGGGTGCCAAATTGTCACTGGTCACCCAAGTGCCACCCAACTCTGCCAGGGCAGAGGAAGGGGCAGGGACCTGCCCTGCTTGGTCCCTCAGCCCTTCTGCAGCCAGGGAGGGCAGGAGCTCGGCTGGGCTTGGCAGGACACGGCACAGGAAAAGCCTTTTCAGCCCCAAACAAAGCCAGCCCAGAGGTTGGGGAGCTCCAGCTCCCAGCCAAGGCCCGGGGAGGGAGGGGAAAAAAAAGAAATAAAGAGCTTTTAGAGCTGAAAGAGATCCCTGCTGGGGGAAGGGGGGGCCTGAGCTCCTCTGTGTGCTGGGGGAAGTCTCAACAAAAGCTGCTGGAGCTCCTCCAGCCCTGTGGGTAAACGGATGCCACCAAGGTCACTTGGGGAGAAGACAGAGCTGTTTGAGGCGAGTTGTTTCTTGATAAATCCATTTGGCTTGTCAAAGAAAGCAAACAAATGTCATCTGAGGGGGCTCGTGGCACATAAAGAGTCTTTCTTCAGCTCAGGAAAAGAGTATTCCTGTGTTCAGTGTTGGCTGTGCAGCTTCCCTGTTGTTCCAGGCCTGCATCTCTCACTGGACTTCCCTCAAAGTGGTGCTAAAATCTCCTGCTAAAATCTGCTGCTGAATCAACCCTGCAGCTGTGCTGTTCTCCTATAAAAAAAAAAAGAATATTCAGAGCAGAGAGGAAGGTGGGGATCCATCCAGGCCGATAACCAGGGATAAATTCCTGGCCCTCGGTAGGAATGGTGCAGTGAGCTCAGGGTGGGAGCTGCTGTGTGGTGCTGAGCAGATGATCCCTGTCAGTTCTCTGCCCGTCCATCAGCATTAAACACACAGAGGAGATGATCCGTGGGGAGAATCCATCACTTGGAGGTGCCCAGCTCAGCATCTGAGCTGAGAAATGGCTCTCCGCGAGCTGAAAGGCATAAGACCTGTGTTAATTAAACAAGAAATGGGCAGTTCTGACTGCTCTGACAAGAGCAGAACCCCTCTCTGCCCTTAGGATGGAGCATTTTTAAAGTCCACTCTGCTTTCTGTCAGTCAGGGCACAGAATCCTTTAGGGGGTTCCCGTTCCTTGCTGGTTTTAGCACAATTTGCACAAAATTCTGCATTCTGAAACCACCCCAGGGCTCTGGGGAGAAGGGAGCCAGAGCCACCTGCCCGCTCCAAATCCCTTTTCTACTGTGACTCCCCTTTTCACACGCCCTGACAGACCAGCAGTGGAAATTCAGCAGAACTCTGACGCCGTTGATCTGCTTCCCTTTCCTCCCAAGATTTGGGAAGCTCCTCGGGCACAATTAGGAAATAATTTGCTGCAGCTTCTGTCAGGATTTCCCCCCTCTGGGCTGCAGTGAGGGGTGCTGAACATTGACGTGCCTTCAGTGCAGCTTTTCCCCTCCGTTTTACAGCCAGAGCTGGGCCTGGGGAGATCCCGCTGCTCCTGGAAGGTTTGGCTGGGAGTTGCCCAAGGAAAAACCTGTTACCGTGAGATCCATGACATAAGGAGGGCGTTAGGAGGGCTAAGGAAGGATTTCATCTTTAAGCCATTAAATCCTGGAGTAATTGAGGTTGGAAAAGACCTCTGGAGGTCATCTAATCCCAGTGACCTTCCCCGAGTAGCTCCTTGATGCTGCAGGAACTTGGGCTGGGTATCAGGAGGCAGCAATGGAGAAAAACACTCAGTAAACTCGAACACTTGATTAAATTCCGGTTCCAAATTTTTATAATCTGAACATAAATGAGAAGAAATACTGGGAATTTTGTGTGTGTAGAAGAGTTCATTAAAAAACCCCATCGTGTCTCCTGAAAACCGCCAGGTTTTTGGCGAAATATTAATGCACAAAGTCAACTGAACACACCAAGCAACCAAACTCCGAAGTCTTGCTCATCTTGCTTCAAAGCCTTGTCTAAACATCCACCTCCAGCCTCTCAGGGAGGGGTAGGAGCTGTAAACTGACATTTAACACGTTCCAGACACAGACCTGGGGCTTTGTGGAACTGTGCAGAAGCGTTCTGAGCGCTGCTGCCAAAGGCAGAGCTGAGTTTGGGCACCGAATCTCTTCACCTCGGAGCAAAGTGGGTTTAGGGGTTGTGTACCTGCATTAACCTCTGTGAGAAATGGGGGGGAAAACGGGAGAAAAGAGAACGCCGAACACCAGGAAATGTCTGTCAAGTGAAAACCAGATTTGGGCGTTGTAAAGAGTGAGGATTTGGCTCTGGTGGTACTCGGAGCTCTGTGGGAAAGGAGCTGGAGCTGATGGATTTGATGAGAAATTTAAAATTTTGAGCAACCACTGAAAGGAAGAAGAGATTTTTCAGGAGGCCTTTGGGAAAAAAAAACCCAACGAGAATAAAACAATGAAAAGAGAGATGATTTTGGTGCCACAGTGTGTGAGTTTCTGCTGTCCCGCCTGGGATTTTTTCCTGCAGGAAACTCTCTCCTGCTCCCAGGATCACACTGGCACAGCCTCCCGCATCTGCATCGTGCCCGCAGCCATCTGTGGAGAGATTTCAGTCAAGATTAGAAATACAGCTTATTCCATTATCCTGGAGCAAAACCAGGGGACTCCAACCACTAAAACCAGCTCTTCTATTACCATTTCTCCATTAAGCAATTGGTGGGAGAAAAAACCCAAACCTTTATCCCAAGGACATTTTAATGAGTTAAATGCCCTCCACACTCCTCAGCTCACAAGAGGGGCAGTAAATGAATTATTCTTTACAAAGCCTGACACGAACCTCAGGTAATGTGATCAAAACAACTCAGTTTTGATTTTTTTTTAGTGACTAAAAGCGAGTGGCTTTAAAATTATTTTTACAGTCTGTTTTTACCTGGGTTTCTCAAAGCCCAGTGTAAATTTTGCGGTGAAGCAGCAATTTCCAGAGGGAGGAAATCAGCAGGGAATGGAGCTGTCTGGAAAGGGGAGCAGGAGGAGAACACACAGTGCTGGTGATTTGAGAATTAAATGGTTTCTGGCTGCTCAGGGTGGTGAAAAGGACAGGTAGCAGAAAATATTATTCCTGCGGCAGTGCCAGCAGATCAGATCCGTGCGGAATTAGCATAACACTTGCTATAAATAGATTTATCTGGGCCAGAGCAAAGCTCAGCTGTTTTGACCAGAGTCACCTCTAAACAAAGCAGATCCTTGCTGCCTAAACCCTCATCCTGGGGGCTGATGGAGCAGCTTCTGTCCCGGAGATTTTCCGGGAGATTCCCCCGGGGGACGGTCCCGCTGCGGATGCGCTGAACCGACCTCTCCTCCCTGCGTCAGCCAAGCTCCCAGGAATGCCAGGAAACCCTTGGATGCCATGGCACTGCGCTCCCGTGGCCAGGCGGGTGGCACTGAGCCCGCAGCATCCATTTGGGACACCCCGGATGGGCTCCAGGAGCCCAACCAAGGCAGCGCCTCACAGATTCTCCCACTTCCCTCCGAACACAAACTCAGCTCTTCCTCCCACCCCACAGCCCCATCCTGCTGGGGCCTGGCCCCTGGTAGGGTCATTCCGTGTCCCTGAAACCAGCTGAGACCTCTGTTGGGTGACGCTCAACCCTCTCCTGCCAAAAGGGTTTTATTACTATTACTGTTGTTGTTATTATTATTATTACCATTATTATTATTGTTATCATCATTATTATTATTATTATTATTGTTACCATTATTATTATTATTATTACCATTATTGGTGTTATTATTATTCATTTTTTTACAGAAGAGGCAGTGGGGTGGTGGAAGGCCACGAAGAAGAGGGATGTTTGTGCCTCTTAAATATTCCCTGCAAAGAGGGGGAAAATTCTACTTGCCCCGCCCCTCAGTTTTCCTCTGTTTTTTGGAGCATTTTTTTGGAAAAAAGTGGAAGCGTGGTTTAGTGCCCACTTTAAGTCTGGGGGTTTTTTTTTTGGCCGGTTCCCTGCTCCCTCTCCCCAGCCCCTCAGCCCATCGCGGTGTTCGGCCCTTTGCGAGCTCTCCCTGGATCCCGTGTTTTCCCGGGGATTTATGGTTTCCTGTGGGCTGGCCGGAACGCCGGGCAGGAGCTGCCTCCTGCTCTGTCGCTTCTGGGCAGAAAGGGAAGCGGGGACCAGCAGCAGCTCGGGGGGATTTGGGGGATGTTTCCAGGCTGACAGCAAAGCTCTGGGAAGGATCGGAGCTCTGGGATCAGAGCTTGAGGGAGTGCTGAGGGCACCCTGAGCTGCAGACCCAAAGCACCCCCAGCCGCTATTTCTGCTTAGCTGGAGCACAGGTTCGGGTGTTGCCACACGGAAAAAGCGTCCCTCTGTTTCTCATTCCTTATTTACATCGTCTGGAGGTGCAGGAAGCCCTCGCACCACGAGCAAAGGCCGCGCTAAGGCTTGGCTTAGTTGAGCTCGTGCCTGCACAGAGAGCTTGGATAAAACCAAAGCAGGGTGCTGGGCGTTGTTCCTGCGTTTTCCCCAGGAGAACGTGGTGGTTTTGAGGTGTTTTTGGGTCGTTCCTGTGCCTGGGATGGAGGAAAAACCCCTTTGGAGCACTAACCCCTGAAACAAATCGAACTCCCTTCGGTTCTGGGCAGGGGAAAGGCTGAATTTTGTGCTTTTTTTGGGGGGGGGCTTCTTGGTGTGTCAGAGCCGCCAGTTGTGAGGAGTTTTTGGCGGTTGTTTTCCCGTCCAGGCCTGTGTGATCTCAGGGATGGAGAATCCAGGGCCGTGGCTTGGCCTTGACTCAGCCTCAAATCAAACCCAGGCACCAAATCCTTTCCTTGTTCCGTTTCTTCCCAGGACGTCTCGCTCAGGGCTCTGCATTCCCGACTTCCCAGTGCAGGGAGGGGGTGTTGGCTGTGCAGAACGCTGGGCAAAAGGGATATTCCATGGATCAGGGTCTCCAAACACAGCCTGCCTCCTCTTAGACCCAAAAGCTCTTCTCCTGCCACCTCCCACCTGCAGGTACAGCCCAAAAACGTGGCAGGCAGCTGTGCCAGGGCAGCATCCTTGGCTTGGAATGTGGGAATCCTGTGGATCCCTGCTGGATGGCCTCAACAGCGGCTCTGGAGGTGGAGATCCAGCCTGGGGGAATATTTTGCCAGCAGTTTGTGGCAGCTGAAGGCAGACGTGGGGTTTGTTCCCCTCCCTCCCTTTGAACGAGGCACGCGGTGAAACATTCCCTTTGTTAATCTTTGGAATGGGATTATCGGAGCAGAAATGCTCCTGGGCGGAGGAAAAAAGCCCTTTCAAAGCACTCCCAGAGCTGCTGCTTCCCAAGGCTAACGAGGCCTTGGTTAATTAAATCAAAAGCAGCTGAGGCTCCATTGCAGCGATGGAGATGCTGCCTCCCGCCCTGGCTCTGCGTTTCTCCTGCTCTCTGGCGTTCCCACTGAACCTCCAGGCAGGGAATGTGTGAGGTGGGCAGGGAATGGGCTTCTCCTCGGCGCTGCTGAGCCGTGTCTCCACCCTGTGTGTGAGCATTTGCTGTTGGATCCGCTCTGGAGCAGCTGCAGGCTTGGGAACATCTGGATTTCCTCCCAGCCCTTTTCCAGCTTGCTTTTGATGATCACCTCTCAGGTTTTTGGGTTGTCTTTGTCTGCCAGGCAGTGTGAAGGGTGGATTCCCATCCAATTCCCATCCCGGGGAGTGTCCCAGGCCAGGCTGGACGGGGCTTGGAGCACCCTGGGGTAGTGGAAGGCGTTCCTCGTGGAACTGGATGAGCTTTAAAGTCCCTCCCAACCCAAACCTTGTGTGCTTTTTATGATTTAAAGCCCTGGATGAGGCATCAGGTGGATCAATTCTCTTCTTGCTTTGGGTGTTGGCCTTTCCTGGAGCTCTGGGAGTGCAGCTTTGTGGGAATTTCTGGATTTTATTCCAATTTTTACCTCAGCATTAAAAAATCCGTCAAAGAAACTCCTGTGATGTGAAATTGAGGAGAGGAAATGACCTCAAGTTGTGCCAGGAGAGGTTTAGATTGGATATCAGGGAATTTTTTTAATAGAAGGTGGTGTAAATTATGGGAACAGGGCAGTGGTGGAGTCACCATCCCTGGAAACGTTCCAAACCCACGTGGATGTGGCACTTGGGGACGTGGTTCAGTGGTGAACAGGCTGCTGGTGGGTGGCTGCTTCAAGGTCTTTTCAAACCTCAAATGATCCCAAAATTCTGTGAAATTCCAAAGGAATTTTTCTCCAAAAAATACTTATTTTTTCCCCATAAATCACCTTCTTTTTTTCTCCAAAAATACTTATTTTTTCTCCATAAATCACCTCTTTTCCTCAAAAAAATACTAATTTTTCTCCAGAAAATACCTTTTTTTTTCCTTTCCTTTTTTTTTTCCCCCCTCCAGAAAATTCCCAGCAGCTCCCACTTTCTGGAACCCCCCACGGATCCAGTGCCACCCCAGCCTGAGCTGCTCCTGGCCCTGGGATTGCATAATCCAAGCCTTTGATGTGTGATCCCTCCCACTCAGCCCTGAGCAGGACCTGTTTCCCGAGGAAAGGAAGCCTTGGATAAACCCCATCAGCTCTTTCCAATGTTTTTCCGGAGATTTTTTCAGCCTTTCCAGTCAGATTAATCCATCCTTGTATCACCCAGAGCTTGTAAATAAGCATTAGCAGAGTTTTTTTCCCTCAATTCTTTGTTAGATGGGGAATTAATCTCATTTTAGAGCCGGTGGGGGAATTTTAAAAGCACTTCAGTGCCTATAGAAAAACGTGGGTGGCTCGTGAAATTTAAAAAAAAAATCCCTTTCAATCCCATTATCGAGTAGACACAGGCTGGAGTACATAAAATGTGTCCTAAAAGCAGTGACAGAGGTAATTTTAATTGGTTCTGCTGGATTTTGCACCAGAACCTTCTGGGGATGGGAAGATGTCGAGGGGGAGGGTCACAAAAAAATCTTGGAATGGGATTTTCAGAGCAGGAGCTTGGAGAGGCAGAGGGATTCACACCTAAAAACTCTGAGTAACTCTGGGGTTTGGCTCAGCTAAGCCTGTCCTAACACCTAAAACCGCTGAATAACTTTGGTTTATCTAAGTCTGTACTCACACCAAGGTGTTTAAAGGGTTTGTAAAGCTTAGGATAAATCAAATTAAGCAGCTTTGAACCAAACAAGAGCGTTGAATTCTGCCTTTATCGCTCCCAGCGCTGGTAATTAAGTGCAAGGTAATTAAACACAAGGCCAGGTTTTGGTTGTTTTCACACTCGTGGGGAAGTTTGCAGAGTTTTTTGGGCTCAGGTGTTTTTACACTCGTGGAAGTTTGCAGAGTTTTTTGGGCTCAGGTGAAGGGAGGAGAGTGAGGCTGGTGGGGGTGGAAGTGAATGTCTGGAGAGAAAAAAAAAACCAACCCAAACCCCAGAACATTTCACAAATCCAAATCTCATCCAGCCCCGAGTTTGCTTTGTGGTTTCCTCATGAATCAGAGGAGAAACAGGGAGTGGGAAGAGGGGAGAAAAGGCGTTTTCAGAGCCCAGTCCAAAGCCAGCCCCCTCTTTTCCCCAGCCAGCATCCCTCATCCAAGACTTTTGTTTCTTCTGGCAGCGTGAGGAAACCTTTCCAGACATTGTCCTGCTCCGAACGTGCAGCTGGAAGGGCCGAGCACACGGAAATAAATGTGTGTGCTCTGAGAAAGGAGAAATAATTGTTGTGGCGCCCCAAAACCCAGGTTGGGGTGCAATAATAACAATAGTAACAATAACAACAACAACAACAATAATAATAATAATAATAATTTGATATAACAATAACAGGTATTATTTTAGCCTCCAGAGTCTGATTTCAGGGAGCACTTTCTGACCCTCAGGGATTTACAGCCCCCCTCTAACTGCCTGATTCCTGCGTGGGTTCAGGACGTGATGGGGGAAAAAAAATCTTTTAGCCTGCGAGTGCAGCAAGCTGTGTTGTGTTAATGAAAGGCTCATTAGGGCTGCGGGAAGATGGGGAGGGCTGGGCACAACCTGTTGGAGCAGAGAGAAAAAGGGAATTAAGCAGCTCCTCCAAAAAAAAAAAAGGCAGCTGGGAATGGCAGGCTGGGCATTTCCCCGGGATCTGGTTTTCGGCTGGGCTGCGTGTAAAGAGTTCCACAGGATTGTTTTGGAGGCCGCCCTAATTAAGGGATTATCCAGGGAAAGTGGTGGGTGCTCTCTCTGCCTTCGGGTAATGGGCCACGGTTCCTTCTGTGCCTGTGGGGGAGAGATTCCAGCTGGGCCTGGGATGGAGATCCCTGTGCCAGGGGGGTTTAGGGTGGGTTTGAGGGAAAGGTTCTTCCCCCGGAGGGTGGTGGGGCTCTGAACGGGGAATGGGCACGGCCCCAAGGCTGCGTTTGGGCAACGCTCTCAGGCAGAGGGTGGGATTTTTGGGGTGTCCTGGGCAGGGCCAGGATGATTTTCTGTGATTATTTCGTTATTTTCCGGGATTATTTGATGACATTCTGTGATTATTTGCTAATTTTCTGGGATTATTTGATGATTTTCTGGGATTCGAGGGCAGCAATTTGGTTTGAAGCTGTGCTCCTGAATGCCAGGGGGCCTGAGGTGTGGTGCAGGGTTGGTTTGGATCTGCTGGGCAGCACTTCCCAGTAACTCCCAGTATTTCCCTGGGGCTCAGGGATTTTTAGTGTCATGTTTACTGTCCTCTTCCATGCACTGTGGATCCAAAAAGTTTAATTCTGGAGATTGCTGCTTTTTGGGGTAAAAAGGGAATTCCTTCCACCTGGAAACAGAGGAACACTGGACATCAGCAGATGTTGGCAATGCAGGGTCAGGTCTTGCCGTGACCAATGGGAATTTCCTGAGTGATGCCAGCGTGACTGGACAGTCCCGAGCGTCCCTGCTGCTTCCAGACTGGAAATCCATGAATTCCCATGGATTAGCATGGATTTGGATGATGTTTATCCCATCAGCATTCCTCAGGTGTCCCTGTTTTACCTGTGCTCAGGGAAGGGGCTGAGCAGGCACCTGAACCTCTGGGAGGTTGATTTTTCCTGATGTCTCAGCAGGGAGAGCGGGAAAACACAGGGGAAAAAAAGCTGGCACAGGGAGCAGTGCCAATGCCACATTCCTTGTGCAATCCAGGCCCTTTTTGGGGCTCAGAAGGGAGAAGTTTGGGGGTTCTGTGAGCAGAGTGGTGTGACAAGAGCTGGGAATGTTCTCCACGGGTGCCAGCGCTGGGAAATGGGAAATGGGAAGGCCAAGGCCAGCATGAAAAGGCCCAGCCTTGGCAGAGGGTTGGGAATCTCACGGAGCAGGAGAATCGTGGGGACGCAGCCAAGGGAACACAGCCCCAGTGTGGGGCTCACAATGCAGCTCCTGTGGCGGCTGCCACAAGGGAGGGCATTGTCCCCGTGCCCAGCCTGTCCCTGCCCCACGTGCGGGGCCACGGGCACTTCACGAGCTCCAAGTCGCCGGGCAGAGGCCGAGGACAAGCAGCAATCAGTGCAGGATGAGCCCCTGCCCCCGGAGCAGAGAGGATTCCCGGTCCCGCAGCTCCTGGGAACAAGAGCCGGAGTGTGAGCGTGTGGGAGCGTTCGTGCCGGGAGCCCGGGGGATGTTCGGCACTGCCACGGCCCCAAAGGGACACCTGCCACTGCTCTGCCTCTCTCCATCGGACTTTCCCACCCTTTCCCACCACAGTTCCCCCCTTTTTCCCTCTCTTTTGGCTCTCCAGGGGATGGGACGGGGATGAGGAGGGAGCAGAGCCAGCCCAGGTGCACGAGTGGTGCCCGGGGCTCTGGAGCACAAAGTGGCGCAGGAAGCAAAGCCACGGCTCTCTTGGGCTGCCAGGATGCAGGACTGGAGTTGAGGGCTGCATTCCCAACTGGAATAAATCAGCAGCTTCATGGAGGAGTGGAAACGCTGCCCTGGCGAGGCAAAAAAAGGGCTTTTCCCTTCCTTTCTCCCACTCCTCTTTGCTAACCCACCCTTCCCTCCCTGCACCATTTCCTCAGCCCCCTCCTGCCTTGCAGCATCCCCTGGTTTTGCCAGCGTGTCCTTGGACTGTTCCCTGCTCCCGTGGCTCCCTGAGCTCCCTCGGCATTCCAGCTGGGGGTTCCAAGCATGCAGGCCCTGCATCCTGGCCAAGCTGTGTGTGCTCCGTGTGGGGCAGGGCCAGTATTTAGGAATAAAACAAAGCTTTCTCCCCGGCAATAACACCCCAGACTAAACAACGTCCTCTCTCCAGCTCTTTCTGGTGGGAGGCAGAAGGGTTTCTCAGGAGGTTTGCTGCCAGTGGTGGTTTTTTCCCCCCAAAACAAGCTTTTCAGTGGAATTCCAGCGAGTCGCAAGCCCCGAGTTTAGCACACCGTTACCAGCAAGGTGCAGGGCTTTAATTTTGCGTCAAACTGATTTGTTTTCGAATTAAAATCCTGTTTAACCCCTACTGATGTCTTCTAATTTGATGCAGATCAGTGACCAGGCTTCAGCCTTCAGCTGCAGGGCCCTAATTTGTCACTTGTGGGGTGTGATTTAAGGCCTGGGTTTACCACGCAGACATTCGCCAGTGAATTCTGCAATTCCTCAGCCACCCACAGCCTCTCTCCCCTGGTTCTGCAGCTGTCCTGCCCTTCTGGCTCAGAATCCAGGCTGATATTTGTGGCAGCAGTGGGGGATGTGTGGCTCATGCCAGAAAATCCAACCTGTCTGCTTTCCCTTGCTGCCCAAATGACGGGTTGATCATTAATTGGTGATATTTGGTTGTTTTGTTTTTTTTTTTTATTAAAGTTGCAGCTTCTGCTAATGAGTGATCACATGGGAGAAATCAAAGACTTCGTGGTGCCGGAGAAAAGGCCACAGGCAAATTTAAATAAAAAGGATTTTATGCTTCCTATTTTAAAATCTGTCACATGTTTGGAAGTGGCTGCTGCAGTCACAGCTCCACGGACGTCTGGACGTCTCCAAAATACCGCCTCCAAATGCCTCCTCCTCACATTTGTGCCTGGCTTTATTCCCTGTTTGCTTGAATAAAAGCACAGTGAACAGATTTTTATTTATTTAGGGAAATTTAGCAACCTGCAGCTTGACCTGCTGTGGTTTGGGGTGAGAATTCTTTCCCTCAGTTTATCTCGGCCGTGAGGAAAACACTGAATTTGTGACTGGAACTTTTGTGGGATTCCAGTTTGTGGGATCCCAGTTTTGCTGGAATGCAGGTGGAGCCAAAAACCCCCGATTTCTCCCCATTCCCAGCTTAGGAAGAGCCATCCATGTCTGCCAGCTCAGCCAGGCACCTGGGGGGGTTTAAATGCAGCAGGATTTGACATCAGCTCCTTATTTTATCCCATACTGGGAATATCCCTGGATCCAGTTTGTTCCACTGGTTTGGCAAAGGTGTTTCTTCACCCTGGTTCCTGCTCATGGAGCTGGGGGAAGCTTCTGGGATACGGCAGATCCCACATGGAGTTTGCTGGGAGTGAGGGGAAGGTTTACAATCTCTGCTGGAGAACTTTCCATATTCAATTCCATATTCCCCAGGGCTGCTTCCTGAGCCTTTTTCCAGGGGTGACTGGGATGTCCACCCGCCTTTGGAGGTTTTCTCCCCGGTTTTTGCTTCCAGAGCATAAAGCAGTGCCCTGGGAGTGCTCTCACTGTGTAAGCACGGTGGGATAATTTATTTATTTATTAATTTAACCCTCCAGGTTAGACCTCAAGGGTCTGAGCAAACTTTCTCCTGGAGGATCCTGGAGGTGTCCTGGTGCTGTGGATGCTGTCCCATCCATCCTGGCACTCACCCGGGCCTGATTTTATCCCTGCCAGAGCTGTTCGGGGCAGGAGCCTCGTGGATGCTCCCCTTGGGACCAGGCAGGCAGAGGAGCAGCGCTGGGAGGTTCCAGCTCCGGCAGCCGATTCCTCCCAGGGACAGAAATCAGGGAGGAAATCAGTGTTTTCCCGCAAAATTGGCCTTTTTCCTTAACCTGATTAAGCGAGATAATTAGTCACGAGTGAGTGTCCCTGCACTCCAGTCCTGTGATGAGGACAGGGAGATAAACCTGCTCCAAGAGCTGAGGAATGAGCTCTGTCCTCCTCCTCCTCTGACAAGTTGAGCTGTTTTGTGGGAATTCCTTTCCCTGCTGGCATCACAGGACCGGGCTGTGCCCCCCCTGTGCCTCAGGGAGCATTTCCAAGCAGCACCGCCCTGTCCTGGGTGGAATCTGAGGTGCCACGGGGCGTTTCAAACCCCGCTTTGCTCTCCAGCAAGCAGAGCCCTCAATTTTGGGGTTGGAAAAAAGAGAGGGGAAAAAAAAAAAAAATCTTTGCTCTGGGACTGGGGAAAAAATTAAAAAAAAAAAGAGAGAAAATATAATCTTTGCAGCCCCGAGAGGCAGCAGGAAAGGGCCAGCTGCGCATCCCCTGCTGGGGCGGACGCTGCTGACTCGAGCGGGAGCCATCACATGCGGCGGTTTCCAGCAGAACTCCTCCGAATGTAGGTCAGGCTTAGTCTGGAGCTTTGTGCGGCTGCCTTGTCAGCACTGGGGTGGGGGGGTGTGAATGAATCCCCCGGCAGCGCTCGGAGCCGGTGCCTTTTCATCTGCGGCGCTGCGGGGCGGTCGCGGTTGTCGCTCAGGGCCGTTCCCAGCACGTGGAAGCGGCGGCGCTGGCACGGACAGGGAGCGATGAGCCGGTGGCGATGACTCGCCCGAGTGGTGCCAGAGGTGAGGACACAGCCCCGGACTCCGCTGCGAGCCGCCAGACAGCTCCCTGCCCAGCCCCGCCCTGGGAATTCGGCATTCCCGGGCGTTTCTGCCAGGCTGGTGGGCCGGGCTGTGATCGCCATCCCAAAGAACAGGATAAACACCGACTTTTCCTGCGTGCGAGCGGCGGCTGCGGGGATTCCCTCCCCCACCGCAGCCAGACGGGAGCTGGGGACGGGGGTAAAAGGGGATAAATGACATGGGGACGAGGGAAAGGCTGCCTTTCCCGGGAATCTGAAGGGAGCGAATGAACCTGCTCAGGAGCTTGACAAGGATGGGTGAGAGGAGGGAGCAGCAGGCTCGGGAGCGGTGGAGGGGCATTTTCCCTGGTTTCCAGACCGGGATCTCGTCTCCCAAGGATGGGAAAGGCAGGATTTCCCACTGATCCACAGACAGAGAAGTGAAGCCTGTGCCCACTTTGACATTCTTTCATCTTTTTTTCTCGTTAGTCTTTAAGCTCCATCAGCAACTTCAGGGGGAGCTGAACACTTCTAATTTCTATTCTCTGTGTTCTTTATCACCTGCACTGGGAGAACTTGATCCTTGTGGGTCCCTTCCAACTCCAGATATTCTTTAATTCGAATTTGCTGCTCTGGAACACAATTTCAGCATTACTGAAGTCGCTGCTCTTCCACCAAAATGAGTTTTAATCCAGCTTGCCTTGGTCTTGCTGTTGGAACTCAAAGCCAGGTTCTGAAGAGGATGAGTGGAGGTGTGGAAGAGCGAGGGCTGAGGATTGGGATTGCTGGGAGTGTGATGGGGGAGCCTGGCTTGATTAGAAATCAGGATTAGAATTGCTTGGAAGTGGTGGCTGGTGGCTTTTAGAGGAGCAGGGGACAGGGCTGTGCCTGGCCCACGTGTGGCTGCTTGGGAGAAGCAGAAAAAAAACCCTTTTCCCAGTTCTGGGTTGACTCTTCCAACAGGAATCCAGTTTAAAACTGGGCCCAGGGCCCAGGGAACTTTTTTCTCTTTGAAGTTCAACAATTTGAGCCCCATTTTTGTGCCTTAATTCCCTGCTGAGCCATGAGCTGTGTGTGACACACACAAGGCCCCATCCGCGTTTTCAGGGAGATCTGGATTCAGGAGTGGCTGGGATTCATGGAGAGAGTTCTGATCCAGGATTTTCCTTCATTCCCTTCCCAAATCCTCTTTTTCCAGATGAGCTGGGAAGGCTGAGCTGCTGTTGGATGTCATTTCCCAGCTCCTTTTCTCCTTACACTCCCATCTCCAGCGTTGTCCCGAATGCCCGCTCCTCACCCGCACACACCTGTGGCTGCACTCATCCCCTGACCACTCCCGGGCCATTTCCAGGAGGAAAAAGCCATGGAAATCACCGGGAGGGTGTGGTTGCCATGGACACCATCACCATGGAGCCGTTGCCATGGTGATACTCCCATGGACGGGGATGCAAAGGGCGCTGATCCATGGGAAGGAAGGAGGGAGAGCTGTGGATACCAGAGGGCAGAGGAGCCCTTAGATCGATATTTAGGGAGGTCCATAAATTATTCAAAACTACCTAAAAACCTAAAGAGCGACCTAAAAATCCAAAGGGTGGCGTTCACCTCATTTTACCTCCAAAAACAGCGTCTGGCAGAAGACAAAGATATGGAGGTGGAGCTTAAAATCCATAAAATTCATCCCCTTTTCCTTAAAGGAAAACATTTATTTGAATTCCTGGAGAAAGTTGGGGCAGTTGGCAGCTGCCAGTGCCCTTGTCAGGCTGCTGGTGGTTCTGGGAGAAGGAGATGGATGAGAAATGCTTTGGTTTTGTGCCAAACCTCCCTTTTTATTTCAGGCAGAGCTCGTCTCACCGAGGCAGACATTGGTTTCATTCTGTTTCAAATAGAAATCAGTCAGAAATAATAATAATAATAATAATAATAATAATAATAATAATAATAGTAATAATAGTATTTGCACACCCACAGCTCCCACCTCTGAGCATTTTGCCACTGCTACTTATGCTATTCATTAATTATCCTCAGTCTTTAACAGCAATAATGGGGCACAGAGATGGTGGCAAAGCTCCCAGGGATGCTGTGGCCGCCAGGAACAGGGTCCAGGAGTTCCTGTCTTGTATCCTGACCTCTGGAAATCCCATGGAAATCACTCTGTCCCATGGAATTAACCGAGGGAGACTCCGAGCATCCCTGCAGTGCCACATCTTGTCGGGCCCTGAGCGGCCTGATCTGGGTTCAGCAGGGCTCCAGCTGCTCCAGGGGGGGATAAATAACATTTTCTGGGATCTGAGCATTCCAGGGGCTCCCTTCCAACCACATCAGGCTCACGCAGGAGCCTTTCCCTGGCCATGCAAGATGTTTCTGGGGGGAGCTGTCACTGCAAGGCAGGGATCTGCTGTTTCCCTGGATCTGACAGTCATTCCTGCTGCTGCTCACCCAGCGGGGTTTATTCCCCTCTGAATTCCTGCTGCAAGGGGGCATTTTTAGGAATTCCCCACTCAGGTGTTGACGGGGCACAGCACAAGGTACAAAAGCCACAAAAGTGTGGCGCTCCTGATTTTATCATCCATCCAAAGGGGAGAGATGGGGATCCTGGGAACAGCTGGGAACAGCTGGAACAGCTCAGGGGAGCTCCAACATCCCTCCTTTCCAGCTGGGAGAGGCTTTTATGGGAACACAGGAGTTTGTAGGGGGGTGGTAACGCCCTGTAGTAGTTGGCTCCCACGTGGGAGAGCCACAAATCAGCCGGAGCTGGAGCTGGCACCGGCGCAGGAAGAGGGAGGGAAGCTCTCCGGAAGCATTCCTGCTCCTGCTGGAGGGATTTCTTCCCATTGACTGCCCTGGGAGCTGGCTGGGATCCCAGTGGGATGAGCTCACTTGGAGCTGCGAGGAGCTGGAGCTGCGTTTGGGGGGAACTTTGGGAAGGAAGAAGCTCTGAGGTGCTTTTGAGATGGAGCTCTGGGTGGTGACTGAGAGGGGTTTGGGGTATAAATGTGTGTTTAGTTTTCTGTACAGTTTTCTGTCTAATTTTCTGTATCACTTTCTGCAGAATTTTCTGTCTAATTTTCTGTGTGGTTTTTTTTCTGTACAATTTTCTGCACAATTTTCTGTAAAAATGCTCATTTTAGGGACAAACGAGCCCTCCCCCCACCACATTCCACCCCCTCTAACCTGCAGAAAACCCCTGTGTTTTCCTGACGGTCAAAACCCCTCAATCTCTGTATTATTTCTAAATTTCCCTGCCAGAAAAGTGAGGAAAACCAACAGCACTTCCCAAGGAAAACGAGGGGAATGGTTAATTAAGTCAGCTTTGACAGCTGGGAGGGTGAGTGGCCGATTTTAGAGCACTTAATGGTGGGAATTACACTTTCAATGCTTTTGCTTCCCGTCTCCTGCTGGTTGCCAGAGGTAACGGAGCAATTTTAGGTCACGTTATTGCTTTTTAATCCCCGTTTTGGGGTTGGGTTTCTGCCGCGCTTCACGCCGGTGTCGGTGTCAGGGAACAAAGAAATGCCAAGCCAACCACGGCTGCGATTCCAGCCTGGAGGAAAAGCAGGAAAACGCAGCCAGGCCTCTCTGGGAATGTCTGCTGATCGCTTCGTGCCTCAGCTGTGGTAAAAGGAGATTATTTAATGCGGAATTGATCCATGGAATCCATGGCCGTGGTCACCTGAGGATCCCCGGCTCCTGCCAGAGGCGGATTCCTCATGGAATGCTCGCAGTCTCCCTGGGAAGGGAGTTGATCAATGTAGGGATCAAGGCTCAGCTGATCCCAGCTCTGTTAGGCCTGGTCGTGGCTCCAGCCACCACCCAGCTCTTTTTAAGGCTGTCACAGCAGGCGGAGGTGATGAAAATCCAACTAAAGAGAGATTTTGTGGCTGTCCTGTCCCAGCCCCGCACTCGGGGGGACATTTTCCCTTTGGTTTTGTCCACCCTCCTCTCCAAGCACAGCCTGTAAAATCCAGTTCTGGCCTCCCACACAGCCACAGCCTCAGCCTGTGCTGCCACCAGCTCGATCTCGGCATCAGTTTTCCAGGGATCCTTTACCTGGATCGCTTCTGGGATGCAGCTGGTCGGGATCCTGGTGCCTGGCTGCAACTGGGAGCAAGTCAGAGGAGGCACAAGGCAAAAATTAGGCCCTGCAGAGCTCATTATTCCCATCCCCACGGGATAGAAAGCCTCTTCTGGCGAGATTTTTGCCACATTTGGTGGATTTTTGCCATTTCTGAGTGGCTGCTCTGAGACACAAAGCCAAATGCACGGTGCAGAGCTCTCTGGGCTCTGGGGAATCGCTGCTTTCTCCGGGCAGGGAAACTCGGAAGGGCTTTAGATGAGGCCAGGGATTGTTTTCCCTCCCCTCCTGCCGGAAAAAGGCCTGCCAAAGCTTCAGCAGGAAGAGCAGAGCATCAGGAAACACGCAGGGCACCCAGCCAGGACATGGCTCCAGCTGCTCTGGCGCTGCCCAGCTTTTTTTTGGGGGGTGAAAAGATCCAATTCTTGGGAGAGTCGGGTTCCTGCAGCTGGGAGAGGCTGTGCTGAGCATCCCCGAGCGCTCCTGGGCTCTGCTCAGGAGGCACAAATGCTGCGGGGATAGGATGGGTGGGGAGCAGATGTGGATTCCCATTCCCGGATTCCTCCCGGATGGAGCAGCTCGGCAGTGCTGAGGTGGCATTTACTCATCCCTGAGGAGTCATTCCAGGTCCTCAGCCTGCTTGTGTAACCGGGAGGGCTCTGCCTTTCATCTCCGACACGCTGGGGGAGCGGTGGGAGGATTTAGATTTGGGAACGGAGCTGGCGGAGCCTTCAGCTTGCAAGCACTCGCACTGAAATTGTTATTCCTCAAGGAAAGCAGGATCAGTGGGCTCTGGAATCACATCAGTGAGCAGGAAAAGGATATTTTTTAAACCCCAAAAAGCCAGGGATGGACTTGGGCGTGGTGTGCCCTTGGAGGGTGGGAAATGAGGTGTTGATGAGGCCCTGAGATGCGGAAAGAAAAATCCCTGGGCAGCAGGACCAGGTGTGTGGGAGGGGTTGGGATTGAGTATTGAGGTCCTTTTCCAGCTTATCCCAAATGGAAGCGTGGCTGCACTGCCCCAGCCCCACCTCAGCCTAACAATTCCTCTCCCCGAGGACTTCCTTTGGATATAAAAGTGTACCTGAAAAGGATGGATAAATGTCCCCCTTTGCTTCCTGGAACTCCGTTACAGCCAAATAAATCCCTGCGATCGCTGCCTTTGGATTAAAACCCTTTGGAACCTTTCCCATCAAGCCCATACCCCAAATAAAAAGCTCAGATTTCATGCCCTCTTAGCCACAGCCCGTCGTGTTCACCCCTCAGCAGATCCCAGCCCCAAAAACGTCTCCCTCCTCCACAGAGTCCAAATATATCCACGGGCTGGGATAAAAATGGGGAGGAAATTATAGATGCTCTTTCCACCTCCTGGCAGGAAACCTGCTGCCAGATTCCACAATGGCTGCTCCTGCTTCCCTGGAAAGAAAAGCATCCCCAGAAAAACCAGCTCTCCTCCTTTCTCAAGCTGGTTTTTGTGTCCAGCTATCAGCAGCACGAGGAAGCCGAGTGGAAAAATTGGATCTGGCAGCGAGGGCGCGATGCGTGAAGGCGCACGAGTCCCAAACTCAGGGAACAAAAATAGCTGGGAGAGGGGAAAAAGCCTGAAAGGAGCCTCTTTAATGATTCCTTTTCCTTCCAAAAGCTTTGCCCCGGGCGCAGCCACGCTGCCTCTGTGTGGGGTGGCCATATGGGAGGCAGCGGAGCGGGAGCGCTGCCTTATTCCAGGGAAAAAAATCCCCTTTTTTGGCTGTGTTTTCCAAGGGCTGGTGGTGGCAGATCGATGGTGGCCAGAGCCCTGGGCACGGGGCCGGCTGGGCTCCAGCCTGGATTTCATTTTCCAGGGAGGCTGAGGGAGTTTAGGGCTCTGCTGGGGTTCTGGAGGCTGCTGGAGGAAAAAGAAGGGACAACCCAGCGCTTTTTCACTGGAGAGAATATTCCTGGGGTGAAGACACCCAGAGCCTCAGAGTTAGTACAGAGCCTGATGGTTCCTTCAGGAATTCTGCTGTTCCCTTGGATTGGGGGTGTCCTGTCCTTTTCCTGAGGGCAGGACCCGTTCATGTCCCTCCAAATCCCGTCCCTCCCCTGCTGTCCCTGCAGCTGGCACGTGCTCACCCTGGGTGGAATATTTCAGGAACCAGCCTTTTAATTCCTGATCCCACAAACCTAAGAAGCTCCCTGCAGTAAAATTCGGATTTCAAGCCCTTGGAGCAGGGAGGTGGTGGGAGGCTGACCACGTTCCCAGGTGTGTGGTTAAAGGAATCCGTGTCCAAGTGCTCTGCCAGGGAACACTCTCAGGTTTGCAGGGACTCTGCTGGACTCCGGCCTCCCAAAAATCATTCCAGAACCACATTCCTGAGTCTGGGAACGCCTCCTGCAAGTGGCTGATGTCATGTTAATGTTTCACTGGGAGAGGGAGGCCCGGTGACCTTTGCAGCTGGGCTCTGACAGCTCCTCGCTGTCGCATCTGCCCAGTGGGGTGGAAAGGAAGCAGATCCCAGAATCCTGGAGCAGATTGATCCCTATCCAAGCAAACCCCCACATGTGTGGAGGAGCCTTTTGGTGTTCAGTGGCCAAAGGGCCGCTCTCTTTCTGTTTGAGTGCTGGTTCCTGAGGTGTAAAGGTCATAATTCACCTCTTCAGGCAGAGGAAATGGGGTTTGGTGAGGCTGGGACAGGGAATTTGTGCCTGATGGGAATGGATGGAACAATGGTTATCACTGTGTCAATTAGCACCGCTGGTAATTAACAGAATGAAGCCACTCAATGAGTTTGCTGGGGGCGTCTTCCCAGCCCACCTGAATTTCCCCGTGGTGCTGACGGGAGGTGGGATAATGGGATAATCTCCATCTCTTTCCCCATCCCTGGAATTCATTCCTGAGCCTTCCCCTGAGCGATTCAGCCCTGAGGTTTCGTAGCAGCAGGAAACATCCAAGTGGGAATGAGGAGCCCCTCCTCCTGTCCACACAGCCCTCAGCCCCTCTGGTCCTTGCCCTCGCCGCTTCCCCAGTCATCACAAGCCATCAATTAGCGATTCCTCATCGCTATTAACGATTCCTCGTTGCTAATTAGTGATTCCTCGTTGCTGTTTCGTTGCAGGGCAACCATCGATGAGGTGGAAACAGATGTGGTGGAGATCGAGGCAAAGCTTGACAAGGTGAGGGCAGTTCGGGGTCTGAGGGGGGCTGGCGAGTCCCTGGTGGGGAATAAGGTCCCTGCAAGTCTCCCCTAAAACCTGAGCCCATTTCCAGCTGTTAAATCGATGTTCAGCACCCCAGGCTTGTCCCCAGGCTTGTCCCCAGGCCTGGGTCCTGGCAGGGCTCCTCTGAGCTGGGACGAGAGCACCAGCCAGGTCCTGCTGGTGAATATCGACCTCCCCGCCCTGCTCTGGGATCCCAGAGGGCTCTCGCTGCCTCGGGCACTTCTTCCAGTGCTGGCTGTCCCCTCTCCACCCCCCTGCCTGGGGCGTCGTGCGGGGTGGGAGGCGTTTGGTGTCCTCACGGGGACCCAAGGGCCACGTTCCGGCTGCTGGATGTGCCTGCTGTTCAGCCAGGCTGTCTTGGGGTGACTCCAAACATTCTCCTCCAGATTTGTCCAAACTAGGACACAGGATGTGACGCTGGAAATGCCCTCTGAGGGACCAGTGCGGCCACTTTGCATCAGGCCGGTGATTCCTTACACCCAGCTTTTAGTTCGGGCCTCAGTCTGTGCTGGAGATTGGCTTTTCCACCCGCCGCTCCCCCTCCTCTGAGATGTTGTTGTTTCTTAGCGAAAACAGAAAGAAACGAAGGAGAGGAGCCAGAAGAGCTGCTGGCTTTTTGTCTGAGATTGCCCACAGCCCGTGTCTGGGGGAGAAATGAGCTGTGTGGAAGCCACGAGCCCTAGGCAAGGCTGTGTCCTACAAAACCCCTTTACTCATCAAGCTGCTGGGAGTGCTTTGTCTGCACTGGTGGTGCTGCCGAGGCACTTGGGTTCCCTAAAGAGAGCAGGGGGTGAAAACTGCTCTGATTGTGGCACAGTGCCCTGCAGGGAGGGGATTTGGAGTGCCAGGAACAATCCCGGAGCCAGGAGGATGGAGCTGGAAGTGCAGGAGTCGCTGTCAGCCCGGAGCCAGGGCAGTGGGGCTGGGATTTGCAGCTGGAGAACCAGCGGAGCTCAAATTAATTCCTCCGAGGGTAGCTTTGGACCAGATTCAATCATTCCCATTCCTAATAAATCCTAATAAATCCTAATAAATCATTCCCATTCCTAATAAATCAGCCTGGGATAGCCCAGCTCCTCTCCTGTGTGAGATGCCCGGGGCAGCCTTTCCAGGTGGGAATGTTGGTCCCAAAGAGCTGCCAGGACTGGCCTGACAAAGCCTGACTTTACTCTGCCTTGTCCTGTGCCCCTGAGCCCTTGGTTTATGAATTATTATCTTTTATCACCTGTTTAACTGGGGGTGAAAGAGTGGCAATGCTTCAGACAGAGATTTCCTACATTTTATCCCATTTCCACTGCTCCCTTGGGATTGGGATTGGGATTGGGATTTTTCTGGCTGGCCCTGAGCTCCTGGGGACACAGCCTTGGCCACAGGGCTTTGTTTGCAGAGGTGCTCTGGGAGCTGCCACGTTGCAGGAGAGGCTGGATTTCCTTTCCAGAGGCTCCATCCAAACCCCGAGTGCAGTCTGGGCTCCAGATGTGAAGGAACTGCAGCTGTTTGCTTTTCTTCCCGGGGTTTGGAGGGGAACTCGGGATTGCAGGGGCAGGGGAGGGTGTGAGAGAGAGGGCTGTAGGTTCAGATGGGCCACGTGTGACCCCAGATATTTTTATTTATGCACTCAGATCTGCTCAGCTGTGCTTTTACAGAGCTCGTTCTGCAGTGCAGACAGAGCAGACCCCAAAATAAACCCCAGAGCCTTGGGGCTGCAGGAACAGAATGAACCCCAGGCCCCAAAACAGCACACGGGGCTTTGGCATCCAACCAAAGCGGAGAGCTCCTCATTCCCAGCCTGTAGGTGAGGCTGGTGGGCAGGAAAAAAAACCCCATTTTTCATTAGGAAAACGAATATCCCTAAAAAGCTGCTGGGTTTTGAGGATGTAAAACGGTGTTTTTCATTATCAGCAGCGAGTTTTCCACTTAGTTCAGGAGCCCAGGACAGGGATGAGGTAAAACAAACAAAACCAACCAACCAAAAACCAACCAACCCCAAAAATATTTTCTCAGTGGGCAGCCCTCGCCGTTGCAAATATCCTTTGGTTTATGGGTTTATCTTTAGGTTGTTTTACAAGGAGCTTGGCCTGAAAGGAGAGAGGCCAATGGCCAGGAATTCCAAGCTAAAGCTCCACTCCCAGTTTGCTGTGGAAGTCTGGGAATGTTCCCTGCAGCTGTTAAATTATCCAGGGTTAATAAAAGCTGTCTGGGAATGGGTGTCTGGTGCTGCAGCAAATTCCAGAGGGGGCAGCCACCCCATTTTTCCCCGGTGACATCCCTATAAAAAGGCTCTTCCCAGGTCCATCAGAAAGGCTGCACCCAGTCCCAAAGGTGGAATTCCTCCCAGCAAAGATTCCTGGAGCTGCAGGACTGAGGGAAATGTTTCATTTATCTGCAATCCTGATGGTTTAAGCTGTTAGGGAACACGGATTGGCACTGGCTGCTCCCAGCCGGTGTGGGTTAAGCAGATGAATCAAGGAAAATGGGATAGAAAAGCTGAATTCTGGCTTCCTGTCACTCCAGGGTAAGCGCAGGACCAGTCTCCACCAGTACACACCAGTGCAACAGTCAGCTGGGCTCTGATTGATGCTCCCAAAGAGATTTTAGGCAGTTTTTCCCCTTTCTCCGAGCACCAAGGAGTCAATCCCGGATCCTCCCTGGCCCATCCGTGTGGTCAGGTTCCTTTCAGGATGGAAGAAGCAGGAGAAACCCCCTGGAGAAAACGGGCTGCTGGATCCATCTGCCCTCAGGGGAGAGCCTGGGACTGCTGTCCCTAAGTGCCAAGTGGCATGTGGACAGCAGGACGTGCCCTGGGGTGGGATTTGCATCCCTGCTCCTGCCGGTGAAGGCTCCCAGCACAGCAGGAATGGGAAGGGTGTTTGCCCCAAAGCTCTGGGGTCGGTGTGGGACAAACCCAGGCTGGTTCAGTCCCAGTGCTGAGCCTGTCCCCGTGTCCCCGTGCAGCTGGTGAAGCTCTGCAGTGGCATGATCGAGGCTGGCAAGGTCTACATCACCACCAACAAGCACTTTGTCAGCGGGGTGCGGGACCTGTCGCAGCAGTGCAAGAAGGATGAGATGATTTCGGTGAGTTTGGCGTGGGGCAGGGGCCACAGGGAGGGCTGGGGGCTGCTCAGAGGGCTGGGGGCTGCTCAGATCCCTTCTCTGGGCACAGGGAGGGCCGGGGGCTGCTCAGATCCCTGCTATGGGCACAGGGAGGGCCGGGGGCTGCTCAGAGGGCTGGGGGCTGCTNGCGGGGTGCGGGACCTGTCGCAGCAGTGCAAGAAGGATGAGATGATTTCGGTGAGTTTGGCGTGGGGCAGGGGCCACAGGGAGGGCTGGGGGCTGCTCAGAGGGCTGGGGGCTGCTCAGATCCCTTCTCTGGGCACAGGGAGGGCTGGGGGCTGCTCAGATCCCTTCTCTGGGCACAGGGAGGGCCGGGGGCTGCTCAGATTCCTGCTGCTGGGCATAGATCCGATGGATCACGGATCCAAGCCCCTTCTGCTGCTTCAGCAGCCACTTAAAATGAGATTTTATGTTTGGAGGGATGCAGAGGCTGCCTGAGAACACCAAGCTGGAAGGTCAGAGTGAGGTGCATGATTTGCAGGCAGATCCAGACTTTGAGGAAGGTTGTGGGAATCTAGGTCAGCGAGCATCAGGGATTTGGGAGGTAACCAGCCCACGCAGGCACACGTGGATCTGGGCTCTGGACTGGCAAGGACAGGCTCAAATGGCTCCAAAACCTCCCTGCCAAGCAGCAGAGGCTCCTCAGAGCCTTCCTGAGGCTCTCCTGAGCCCCTGGCAGTGAGGGGCAGCTGCTTCTCTTCACTGCCACTTCTCTTCACCTTTTTCTTTGGTTTTGTTTTTGCAGGAGTGCCTGGATAAATTCGGGGACAGCCTGCAGGAAATGATCAATTATCACATGGTAAGCGGCTGCTTCCTCCCGTCCCCCTGGGTGCTGGTGGCACTGCTGATGTCCCCTGTGTTTGCCATTTGGGGTCCTGGAAGGGTGACAAAACCCCTTCATAAAGGAAGAGGATGATTCACCAAAGTCCTGCACTCCAGAATTTTTTCTTCTTTTTGGGCAGCAGAGGGGTTTGTAGTGAGGACACAGAGGGGCCTGAGGAGGATTTTGGGGCAGATTTGGGATAGATTCTGGAGCCTGGCATCCAAATTAGTGGCATCAGCCCACGGGTGAGGGTGTGGAGGGGTCAAGCTGGGAGTCCAGCGCTGCTCAGGGGGTGTTCTGTGCTGAAGGATTTTAACACACAGGACCCGTTAATCCTGCACCGAGATCAAAGCAGCGAAATTCCCACACGATAACTCTTCCCTCACTCATCAGCACAGCCCCAGGAGTTCAAATCTGCCCTTTCTCCAGCCCAAAACCTCCCAGAGAAAGGAAGGTGCCTCACTCTGGGTGGCTGCAAAGCTGCAATTTGAAGTCTGGGGCTGTGAGAGCCTGAAGCAGAAGTGCTTTCAAGTGCAGGAGCTGCAGGGTGTCAGCTCTGCCTGACCCACTTTTGCCCACGAGGGCCCTGTCAGAGCCCATTAGGCTCTGGGATGCAGCAAACCCCCTGCAGCTGGAGGAGAAGCTGCACCGAGTCCCTTCCATTATTTCATGAGGCAAGGTGGAAAGGTTTTTTTTTCCCAGGATAAAAACGCCAGGGGGATGCACGTGCAGCTCTGCCAGGGCTGTGGGGATTTGGGAGCAAACAGCAAATTTTTGTGGTGGTGTGAGGAGAATAAATTTGAGTGAGTAAATCAGCGTCAGCAGCGGAGAAAACCCTGATTTTCTTCCATCAAACCTTCCTGCCAAGGAGCACCTGAAGCCCTGAGAAGCTCCCCCTTCATCCCAGGGATCCCATTCCAGCTGCAGCCCAGCCCTGCGGAAGCAGCCCCAGCCAGGAACCTCTGGAGGCAGAAAATCTGCAAGTGCAGCTTCCCCTGAAGTGGGAATTGTTTTTCCCTCAGCAGGAGGATCCTTCCCAGAGCTGGGAATTCCCAGCTGATCTGGGACCCTTCCCCTGTCCCCCACTGTGGCTCAGGGGCTCTCCAAAGCAGCGTTTCCTTGCCACCACCACACGCCCGGGGGGGATATTCCCAAATCCTGCCTCTCCCAGCCTTGGGAGAGCACAGCAGAGCAAGTCCCACTCCAGGAAATGGCTTTGGAATGACTTCAGCTGCATCCCCAGCCCTTTCCAGGGGTTCTGTGAGTTATTTTTAGTGTCTGCTGCTGTCTCCCGAGCGTGTGAGTGTGTCTGTGCGTGTGTCTGGCTCATCCAAGGATCTCAGCTATGGAATGGATGTCGGAGCTTCACTCCAGGAACGTTTCCAGGACAGTATGTACAACTGGAACCAGTTAAAAAGAAAGGGAAAATATCCTCCCCCCACAA
>VZTI01003486.1:63-33731 GCA_013397865.1 Struthidea cinerea
GTCTTCATAGGGGAGGTGCTCCAGTTCTCTTATCAACTCTGTGACCTCCTCTGGACTTGCTCCAACAGCTCCATCTCCTTCTTACACTGGGGGCACCAGAACTGTGCACATTGTTCCAGGTGGGGTCTCACGAGAGCAGAAGAGAGGGGCAGAATCCCTTCCCTCCACCTGCTGGCCACACTCCTTTGGATGCAGCCCAGGATTCTTTTGGCTTTCTGGGCTGTAAGCACACATTGCCACATCATGCTGAGTTTTTCATTAAGTCCTTCTCCATAGGGCTGCTCTCAGTCGCTTCTCAGCCCAGCCTGTATGTGTGCCTTGGATTGCCCCAGCCCACATTCAGACCTTGCACTTTGTGTTGGTGAACTTCACAAGGCTCCCACAAGTCCACCTCTCAAGTGTGTCAAGGTCCCTCTGGATGCGTCCCTTCCCTCCAGCATGTCACCTGCACTGCACAGACGGCTGTAGTCAGCAAACTTGCTGATCGTGCTAAAAAAAAACCCCAAACCACCATAAAACCTAAATGAATCCTTTGTGCCAGCATTTGCTACAAAGGAGCTAAAGGGAGGTTCCCACACTGAAAGTTATCTTCACAGGGGTTGAATTTAAGGAATTGTTTCTAATACATGTTCAGTAAAAGAATAGGAAGTGCAGACTGATAAAATGAGTGATAAACTGCAGGGTCAGGTGGCTTTTTCTGAATATTTCTAAGGAAATGGATATAAAAATTTTCCAAATTTGTAACATTTAAAAAAAAATTATAAAAGACACTTCTGTCTCTGCATAAGTTATGTTTCCACACTGGAAATTTTTTTAGGCTATAAAACAAATTATAGGAGAAAACAGATAATAAAAAACACACAGAGAAATGATATAATTAAGAACATGTTTTGTTTCTTTGCCTAAGGAGATGTCACTTAGCCATGAATCTTAGCATTATTTGAGGTAAAGAATTAGTTAAGGAGGAGGAATTCAGGAGATCTGGATTTAGAAAAATCTTTTCACTTACTGAAGACTTAAAGAAATTGAGCTGTAAATAGAAAAGAGAGACTGTTCACTTCTGGATTAAAAATTGGATAATGAACATTTAAGTACTGTTGATCCAGAAAAAGATCTACAAGGTTGAAAAATGTGATCTGAAATATGAAGCAAGGAAAACCAAAACAGACTAAAATTTTTGACTGAAAAATCTAAAGTTACTAATTACATAGAGAAGGTTGAAGTATTCAGAAGAGAGCACTGTAGGAAAAGATGAACAGGCTTGTCAAAAACAAGTAGAAAAGAACTGTTTTTCCACATAATATATAATTTAGCAAATGAACCTTAAGGTTTTAATACTGAACGTATACATGAGCTCAGCAAAGAATGAAACAAATTCATAAAGAGCAATCCATCAGGAATCATTAAAAATAAATGGCTAGCCTGCATCCAGATTCAATCTTTGGATCAGGAACCTAAAATCATACATTGCTGGATGGTGGGTTAACACAACCAGCAAATGTTCATTTACCTTTTGATAAACCTATGTTGCTAGTCAGTGAGTGCTGTATCTGGCCATATATGCCTATTTTTATATTTTTAGCTTAGTGTTTCCTAATGGATATTTTTTGTCTTGTCATGTTGTACAATGAAAGAAACATGTTTTAAGAAATCACTTTTATGATACCATGAATAACTGATATTCCTATCTATAACAATTCTATTAATATAATTAATAGAATGTCTATTAAAGGTACATTTTTAGTTATGATCTAATTTGTATAATTTTTAATGAGACGTTCTGTCTGACCTCAGGCTTAGGTCTTCCTTAATTGTCTACATTTAATGTGAGGATTCCTCATCAATGTAATTTTTTTCTTCTGTTCCCTGCTAACTCAATTCCATCCCACAAAATGAATTTGTGGAATTTAGACTATATTAAATGGTAGTAGAGTGTGAAATTTAGGCAAGTATATCTCATGGCATTTCTTTCATTCTTTTGCCTTCTGTTCTACAGAATGACTTTCGAAAGCCCAGATGTCTGGTTTATCTTGGTTTTTTTTACTTAACCTTTCTGTATTACAATTGCCCTTCTAACACTGCTTTCTCTTTTACAAGCATTCTCAGCTGAGCAGTAATTCTAGATGAGAGATGGAATTTTTATTTTTTTTCATTTTCAGATTGTATAATCTGATATGAATTTAGAAGATTCAAAGGGCGTGATGTGGCCTTTACAGCATTCTTAGCTGCAGATCTACTTTAGGTCCTCAGTATTCTTTTCAAACTCCAGTTTTTGCACAGGGCTGTTGTATGAGGTAGATTTATGTTCACAAGTACTTTGTAGGAAACAGAACCTACATTTCACACCAAACTTCCTGTTATGCAGGACTTAAGCAATAGGATCATTTGCCACTAGCTTGACTATAAAATGATAACAATTACAAAATAGCAAATAGCTAATTACAGAATAAAATAATGTGAAATCCAACTTGAAACATAACATGTATTTGAATAATTTATGGTAATGAACATTGAAGTGCATCATTGGATCTTCATACCCTAGCACTTGGGGTTTTCACTTCTTGCATGAAAAGTTGGTTTTGCAAAGTTGCTTCCCAAGAAGGAGCAAGGAAAGATCTCCGTGAGATGAATTGCCTGGATCTTTGAATCTGGATTTTACAAATGTTTTTCTCTGCTGTCTGTCCAAGGAAAGAATCACAAGGATTTGTCACCTCAGTTACAGGTTTCTTTCCAATAATTAACTTATGTGTCTCATACTTCATGTATGTGCTTTTATGCATCCTGTTTTAAGTACTATATGAATTTAGCGGCCTGGTTTGGAGTTATGGATGTTATGAGGTAGTGACAGTCAAAACTCAGATTTGATAAGCAAAAGTCGTTCTATAGTTCTTGGGTTTCATCTACGAATGACCTACTGGAGGAAATACAGCAAAGCATGTATGCAGCAGATGTTGTATGCAGTATCTTACCTAGGAGGAGAAAATGCCTTTTCTACCCAGAGATGTGTCTGCTGACATTTCCCCTGACAAACATCCTCTCTGTAACTCCAAGTCTCTTAAATCAGACTGACACCTTCAGAAAAGTGTTGTAGGCAGTGAACACATTTGAGGAGCCAGACCGTTGTTCCTCTTTCATTTAATGCTGTAAGCATAGGAGTGTCCTTCTGCATCTAAACATAGCTTATTTCTCTCTAAATATGTTGACTTCATCTTTCCAGTTAAAGTACCTAGTCTATGATGATGTATTTAAGATTTGCTAGAACTAAATACAGTTTTAAAAGGTTTTCCATCCTGTTATGGGTAAAAGTCACAGTCAAAATAGACTTTCGTGTTTAACAAATGTTGCTGAGTGGTGAGATGTGGCCCAAAGGGAGTGTAAGCAAAAAGATTCAAAAAAGGAGCAGTAATCTGTTGTGGAGTTCGGTTTACATTGTTCCTCCACCTTTCCCCCTGCCCCTAGCCCTGGCCACCCCCTCGGGCTCTCCCTATTGGTTCCTGTACCCCAACCCTGTCCTTGTACCGTCCCTGAGTCCCGGGGAAAAAGCCCCTGCTGCGCGGCCGCGGGGTCTCTCTCGCTCTCTGCCTCTGGCGATCGCATGGACCAGATGCGACGAATAAAGCTCTTCTAATGCCCCAGTGGAGGAACCCTTCTCACCTCCTTCACCATCACTGTGTTTGTAAGGCTGACAGCTGGCCAGAGCAAGAATGCTGAGCCCTCTATGGACTACGGGAGGGCAGAGAAATTCTGCTCTGCCCTAGAAGCCTCAGCTTCTAGCGAAAGCTGCAGCAGCTAAACAACACCTAGCCCTTACAACAATCTGTCTGCTTCCTGAAAAAGGTTAATTAGAAATGCAATGGTCCTGCAACATGGGAAACTATAAAGCCTGCAATTCAGCATTGTAACTTGCACATTTATGTGAGTTCATACATTTATGAAATGCAATGCATGAATTAATCCACTTTACAAAAAAAAATTTTTTTTGAAGTGTTGACATGGAGGAAACTTAGATGGACACAAAAAAAGGAAATTTTTGAGACCTGCCTACAGGCTTCCAGAGGAAGCTTTTGCTACATTTTCTGAAATGAAAATATAAGTCTCAGAACAACACAGGTGAATTTCAGTGTTACACTTTTCATAAATTTTTTCAGTGAACTTTTCCTAAATTTTTTACAATAATAGTTCACATGGAAGTGTGCAGTACCTAAAGTGACTGATATCTTGTTAATGAAATTAGTGCACTATGTATTTAAAAGAAAGCTGGATCTGAGGCTGCCTTCAGACCTCAGTTTAGAAACAGAAGTGTGGACAGAAAGTTTGTAAATATATATAACAGCCTGAGAGAGAGGAAACTCTGGGAGTTGGACATCAAATCATATAACACCAGATTTCCTAGGCCAAGGTGTTCAAATGAATATTTGCATATTAAATTCTCAATTTTCAGCTCTACTGTAGTGTGCTTTTCAACAGCAATCAGTACTTGAGCAATAGCTATTACAGTTATAGACAATTAGCAGAAAAAGGAATAAGTTAAAATGTAATTATATAATTTTGATATAAAATATTGCCAATAAAAAAAAATTAAAGAAAAAACATTCTAAGGCTAAAAATATGAGATAGGATTCAGAGAGTGTGCTTTATAAAGTTCCAAACTTAGAAGGAATAGAGATAAATGGATAGATATTTTTTCATTTATCTTAGCTTGCAGCTGAGAAGCCACTCCACATACTGTGCACTGTTTGCACAGATTTACTGTGCCTTCTATACAATGTGACACATTTACTCAGTGCCTGCTACTAAAGGTTAATGGCTTGGTCACAATCTTCATATTAAATATGGTACAAACACTAACTTGTTATTCATGGGTCATGAGAGAGTCTCAGGGTCACCTTTTTACAGGCTTCTAAATATTGTCTTTAAATTTATGCTTGTTATGTTGCAGATACCCAGCTTCAGCTTTGCCAAAGAGTATAGACCAAGAATAAAAAGGAAATTCCACACTTTGTAACAAGTTGGCCCTCTAAACAAAGATCAACAGCCATAAATAAATTGTCCTGTTGAAAATAATCTGGAGGTATCAGAGATTGGGGAATGTCTCTTGACCTTCCTGCCATCTTTCTTCTTTAGTAACACAAGGCAATTGCCTGAGACATGGTCATAGCTGTTGACTGAAATTCTTCTTCTTGTATAATTATTAACACTGCCTAATACGAGCTGTTCTCCAAGCTCACACAGTGGTCTGACAATCGAAATACAAACTGGAGTTCAGAAACAACTACAATGCATGTCTGGCTACACATTATTTATCTGACTGTAAAATACTGACTTCAAAATATTTCTTGCCATGAGCAGCACCAAAGAAGCTTCTCTGGGCTATATGCACTGTTTGGGACATGGACTTGCCAGTGTGGCTGCACAGAGCAGCCACTACCAGTCAGGACAAGAGATCCTGTGATGAAAATATGGAGTTTCTGTCCACATAGTCATCAGATTCTTCCAGGTTTTTTGCTGCAAGACCTCTGAATCATTTCCACTGCCTTTTCTCCATTTCTCCTAGACCCTTCCATTTGCTCTACATGTTTAATCCAGCAAAAAGGAGCCTGTGACAGATGGCTGCTTCTTCTTGAAAGTGCTTGACAACTGCTTGTCCCTCAGTGTGATGCTCACAAAGGTCTTCAGTTCCCCTGCCAGCTTTCACAAAACATGCAAAGTTCAGGACATTTGCAATCTCCACTTTAATTTAATTTTGACCAAAATTTTTTGGGAGTTTTAGGAGGTATAAGGAGCACTTGGAAAAGAAGATGATATCATGTCTTGCCTCATGGAAATCCTGATTTCCAAGTCCAGGCTATCGGGCAAAGCTCTTTCTACAGCTCCACTCTCCAGTGAGTAGATTAGTGAAAGAACTAATACAAGAGGGTAAGGAGAGTTTAATTTGAGATGTAAAGAGGATTCAGAGTATAATGAAAAATGCAGATACTTTGATAAAACCAAGATGCCTTCCTAAACATGACTCCCTAAGAATGTGTAAGTGACTTCAGGTTTCTAAGAAGAAATTTAATCTTCATTAGATCAATACATACATCCAGCAAAAGCCAAGCTGTTTGGAGCATACTTTTCTAGGTCTGAAATATAGGCATTAGTCTTCATGACTGAGTACCTGCTGGGAATGATTACTTCTGGTTTAATTGACACTACCCAATTTTAATCGAGGGGAATTTCGCTGCCTTAGTGAAGTAGGAAAGAAATAACTGTTTGATTTTCCTGCATTGTAAGATATTCCAAGCAGTGTCAGAATTTAGTGGAGCGGAAGACAACAGTTCTGTCTGCTGCAAAGCTTGTAATTTTTCCAACTATATCAGCTAGTCTTACAAATGCTACAAATCCTACTCCAGTGTAGGATTACAATACAATGAAGGATATACCCAAAACAAGGTCACAGTTTAACAGGGACATTTCTCCACTCTGTCATATCCCTTGAAATTAATGTTAACAATACTCAGCACTTGCATCTCACTGCTTATCTCTGAAATAATTTAATTAGATAATGTTTATAGTAATAGTTGATGTGGTATTTGACCTCAAGATGGAAAGATTGTAGGTTTATGTAGAATATGAAACTAAAAAGCCACTGTAGCTTTGCAAAGGAACAGTTGAAACAATACACTGTTGATATGCTCAGGTTATTCCAGCCACAGCGTTTGAGAATGATTAGGTACCTGAGACAACACAGGTCACCTATGGTGGCCAAGGCAGTAGTTGCAGGATCCTGTTTGAAGGCTACAATAGACTGCAGAAAAATAGTGAGGATACAGATATATATATATATCTATTACTGTAATTTTTGCCTGGCTCTGTGGGGTCCCGCAAGCCCACAGAACCTGGGGCATATTCGGTAATACAGTCAGGTGACAAAGAGGCAGGAAGGAGATTCGCTTATCATCCTGCTGGATAGTTTATTCCATGTTTGCAGCTGAACTCCCAAAGCAAATCTGAAACCCGATCATGAGGGCCCTCGATTTATCCGGGGCCAGGGAGAAAGGTGGGATTAGGGAATGGGGACCAATGGGAGAATGCCAGGGGAGTGACGAGGCTGGCAGCCAACCGGGGGATTCAAACCGGGACAGACCATACCAAGGAACAAAGCATCCCAGGGGAATGCTTCTGTTCGCCCCTAACCAAAGGCATCACCGACCCCCACATATATCTGTAGTTAATATCAATTATGATGCACTGTTAGGCAGAAGAAGAAAACTCCTTACTAAGTCCTAGCTGGCAGCAATTACAGTTCCTGCCCACTCAGCCAATATCTTTATATTCCTTCCGGATGATCTGACCCTGTGTCTTGTATGCTTGCTTTTAATATTTCACTATAGTCAGAAGCTCCTTGTTCATCCACCCAGGCCTCCTGACTTCACTGCTTGATTTCCTGCTCATTGGGATAGACAGTTCCTGAGCCGTGAAGAGGCATCTTTGAAAATCAACTAGCTGTAGTGAACCCCTTATCTTTTTGAGGCTGGATGTCATGGTGTTCTAAGAAGATTCATGAAATCTGCTCTTCTGAAGTACAGAGCGGTGATGATCTTTTTCCTTTTTGTTCTCTGCTCTTAGGATCTTAAACTCCATCATTTCATGGCCACTGCAGCTAAGGCCACCCACAGCCTCCACATTTCTAACTAGTTATTACTTATTTATGAGGTTTAGCAGAGCATCTCCACTCATCACCTTCTTAATCACCTGTGTCAGGAAGTTCCCATTAACACTATCCAGAGATGTCCTGGACTGCCTGTGTCCTGCTGTGCTGACCTTTCAGCTGACATTGAAGCTGTTAAAGCTTCCCACAAGAACCAGGGCCTGAGAGCAAAAGGCTTCCTCCAGCTGTCTGAAAAAGTCCTTACCGACTTATTCCTGACTGGGAGTTCTGTGACAGATGCTGCAACAAAGGCATCACTCTCATCTGGCTCATCACCAGTCCCAAGGCAGACTGCCCTGCACCCTCTCTGCTCTGTCATGTGAAGTGCAACTCTATGGACCCCTGTCCACCATACTGTCCTGTCCTTTCTAAAGGAGCTGTATCCATTCATGCCAGCACTCTGGTCATGTGAGCTAACCCACAACATCTCTGTGATCCCAATGAGATGACAGCCCTGTAACTCCATGCAGAAATCCTTCTATTCATTGCACGTGCATCCTTCAGTGCCAAAAGTCAGAAGTTCCCAGCCTTCACCATCAGAGAAGTCTCCATTTTCCAACAGGATAAGCACAGGCTTTGCCTGCCCCTCCTTCAGTACAATTTGGGGCTTGAGCTGGTGAACCTGCAGAGTGTCAGAGAAGATCTGACCTTCTTTTTGGCATTGCTGACGCTGCATAACCTGCTGAGCTCCTGCAGCTCCTTTGTGCAGCTCCTACACAGACCCTTGCCCAAGCACACTCCTCCTGCAGGCAAGGAGCCCATTTCCCAGCCCCAGTCCTGGTGGGAGGCTACAGACAGGAGTGTGCAGGAGAAGAGTGCAAACCTGTGCTCCAGCCCTCTGCAGCCTAAAAGGAGCAGAGCCTGCATCCCAAGAGCAAGCAGATTGTCAGCATCAAGCTGGAAGAGATATAAAGAAAATTGCTGCCACTCATAAAAGGATTGTGATTTGATCCTAATCACAAGGAGTTTTGGATTTTAATTCTACTTTTTACATGTGATGGAAAATCAGCAACTAACTAAAAAAAATAAAAAGCAGGCTCAGATTCAAACCCAGGGTTCAGTCTGACCCTGGGAAGGAAGTCAAGTTTAAAATAGTTTTAATGTACCATATGTACTAATTCCTCCTCTCTCTCTCAAAATTTAAAGGACTGTTGTCAAAACCATAAAAGCTGGAGATTGCAAGTACATTTTTTGACCCAGAACTAAAATACTACCGAAGAAAAACAATTAGTCCAGCCTAGTGAACTGACCCAACTACACCCTGACAGACCTGCAGAGACTTACGAGAAAGCCAGTGAGTGACTTTGAATCTGTTTAGAGTGCTGCCTTAGTACCTAGTGTAAGATGCAATCTATTTCAGCTGCAGAAGGAAAAATGTTTCTAAGAGCAGAAGAAATAGATGCTAGTCTACTGACTTTTGCATAATAAAATTAAGCAACAACAACAAAAAATCCTCCAGGGACAGCTGGTAATTAGAAAGTCTCCAAAACCGGTTCATTAAGCCATTTGCTGGCCAAGTACAAATTCTAAACAGAGAAAAAGAAATTACAGTCTGTGTTTTAAATGTTATTACATGTTTTAACTGTCATTGTGACCAGCTGAAGGAGATAATGGTCTTAGAATTAGTGCCTGCATCTCTGTGGGAAAAGCGGGCTGAGACAGGGCTCATTATACTGTAAGTGGAATGGCCATTTGTTAGCTATCGATTGCAATTCCAGCTATCTGAAGACTGCTGTGCTGTCAGATGCAGCATGGATTTCATACCCTCCCTAACAGCTCCTGTCAGTTACTGGATATGGAATTCCCACCACAAAAGCCATGTGGGATGTGGGGGACTGTCACACAATAAGAGATATATGCACATCTCAGGGAATGAAGGCCACAGCTCCATTTTTCTGTATTTTCTGAAGGAGTTGGCCAGGAAGAAATCAATCCATCCTTAACGAGCTCACCATAAGCACACACAAATATATGTGTGTATACACATAAATATAAAATGCATATTTGTACACATATTTATAATAATATACGTGAACATAGACACATATAAATGAATCAATATGTAAACTTTTGTGCTCATGAGCACATGTATTCATGCTTATCTATGTTGGCATTTTGCGTTCCAAATTGATGCTAGGAATTTTTTTTCCTAGTTTTAATTGAGAGGGACATTTAACGAAATTGTTCTTCTGTTGCCTCACAGTGCTGACAAAGCTTCCTCTTATGGATGTTTTTTCCAGCATCATAATTAAAATGCTACAATCTTGAAGAACATGCTCAGAAGTGCCTGGCAAATTATCTGGCTTCCTCTGAGACATTCAGCATTCTAGAGTAAGTGGACAGAAAATCTGAGTCCTATGCAATGAAGCTGATTTATGAGCAAATGTTAAAAGGAAGAAATTTAAATTCTGTCAATAGAAATCAGGAGTGTGAATAAAAAGGAAGGACTGAACCAGAGTTAAATATCCTGGTTGCCAGCTCAAGCCAGTTGTAAGGGCAGAAGTACAGAGCAGCCACAACTGTTTCCGAGGGGTCTGTACATGCCATGTCGCCTCACAGTGGTAGGGCCCTTATAAAAATCTGCACAGGGTTTGTTCTAACTTGAAAGGCTGCATGAACTCTGCTGAGTGGTGGATTCAGCTGTGGTATTGGATGGGCTGGTAGGAGCTGCAGTGTTATGAACCGTCTCAACCTACTGTTTTCCACAAAATATAGAACTTTCATCATCAGAGTCTGTTCCAGTGTGGCACAAAGTCCCAGCCTTTTCTTTAATCTGTGGATAATGTAAACTTGCTAGATAATATAATGAGTGGACAATGTCATGCTTCTTGTGGATAATAAGCATTCCTAGGAATGATTAATGCTGTGATGCTTAAGGGATGCTGAGATGTAGGTGAAGCAAGTTTCAGCCTTTGCTTGGACTGCTGTAGATGAGCGTGAGGCTTCTGTGTCCTAAATGAGTGTCCTTGCTTCTAGAAATTCATCTGTTCTGGGAAGGAAAAATCTGTTCCATAATTTGCCCAGGGACAAACACAAAGAGCCTTGGAAAAAAAAATTCCATAAAAGGTGCCAGTTCAGTGACATCAACTTATTTTTCAACCCTCCAGTGTCCTGAGGAGCTTTTCTGAATAGTTCCTGCCTTCTGAGAAAGCAGCACATGATGATGTTCTCACTCCTACCAGGAAATGCATGCCTGAATGGCATGACCTAGCTTAAAATTAAAAACTTTAGGCTTTTCACAATCCAGGTACATCGACTATGGTGAGAAATTGCTGTGTGTGTGTAAAAGAAGACCTGAGCATCTTTTCAAAGCTCAGTAGGGGGTATCAGGAAACCGAACTGAAATGAGAGAAAAAAAGAGTTCTCAGTGATGAAAGTGTCAGTCTAGAGACTGGTTGGTCAAATACTTTTTACCAAAATTCTTTCTGCTTGGAAATGGTGGGAAGAGGAAACAAAGGCCAATCCCAATAAACCAATGTTTATTATTGAATTAGAAAATACTTTGATTTTGAAGTGAAGTTTTAGTGCTTCATGGGATCATTTGCTGATTGCCACAGATTCCCTCATTTTTTTTTAATTGACACTTACAAATATCTCAGACAACACAGAATAGCACAGCTCTGTATTCAGGCCCTGTATAAATCTCATATCTATCCATTTTGTTTATCACCAGGTTAGATTAAGTGGTGCTAGAAGGCTAAAAGCATGTAATGGAGGATATATCACAAGGGTTCAAAGCCTTGAAATGATGGGATTTGAGCAGTTTCTTCACAACCTGTGCTGCAGGTTGTGAACAATTTTCAAAAAACATCTCAGTCTGCACTGAGAGAAAAATCTCTTCTTGACCCTAAATCTGAGTGATTAGTTAAGATGCCTTGATTTAATGCCATTTTTATTAATTTACACCTGTTACTAGTTTTTTCAGTTGTTAACTAGAGGGGGTGAAAATTTCCTAGTCAAGCAAAGAGTCAAGCAGACATTGCACAGATAACTAATGTGGGTGTGGTGTTAGTGAACACTAGTAACTAGTCGTTACGTTTTACATTATCTGCTTTTGTAGTCTAAACAAGAGTTCATATTTTGAGGAATAAATCTACATGTGTATGGTGAATTAAATTTTCTCAGGGTAGTCATCAATCAGTTTGAAAAAACAGAGGCAGAATTGTCACTGTTCTGACCAAGACCCATTAGCTCTCATAGAGGTTTTTTCCCTTATTCTGCTTTTCTAGTTAGTAATCTTTACTTTCAAGTCGACAAGAGTGAAGCTGTTTGATGCTGCCCCCACCTTCATTCTCCATTCCTCCCCCAGTCCCAAGTGTTACCTATTTCATTTGAGTGCTCCTTGGCTGCATCTGTTTTTCAGGTGAATACCTGTAAGTCCTATGTTATTTCTCTCCTGTTCCTTTTGGGAACTGGAAATAGACCATTCTTATGGCATGGATTTTAAGGGATACTGTTCTATGTAGTTAGGAAAACAATTACAAAATACTGGGTTACCAGGAGACTGGCCACTGTATTTTTACTGGTATCAACCATCAGTGAACTGCTGCTGAAATTTGCTCATAGCTGAGGATCCAGGCACAGTTCCGTTAGGAGGTGATAGAACTTTTTCCATTGAAAGCAATACAGTTCTGGTTACTCATGGGCAGCACAGTTGCTCATCAGGGAGGTGAGCAAGCAGGCAAGGATGAGCAGTGACAGAGGGAATACAGTGAATGGGTATGAAGTTGTTTAACATTGTATTCTCTGCAGCTGCCCACTCTATCCCTTCACCCAAAATAGTGCTACTCCAGCAGACTTAGCAAGAAAAAAGTGTCTCTCTTCTTGAAGCTTCCATAGTCCAGTCAGTTATCCTTTGTAGCCTTTTTAGTTCTTCATTTGCCATATTGGCACAAACCCCTTGTAAAGGAAATGTTAGTGAACACAGATAGATGTAAATCCCCTCTGCAGCCTGCCCCTGGGGTCAGCAACCAGTTTTGGCAGAGGTGAGGCAAGTATTTCAGGACATGAGAATCTGAAATTATATCAGCCTATTTGCAAAAGAATGCCTGTATCTCTCCAGTGTAGGTTTCCTTGAGGTCAATGTCTTTTTTTTTTTTTTTAATAAATCTACATAGGTTTTCCCTAGTCTCATTTGCATTGTGTTACCAGCATGTCAAGAGCAGTAACATGTGTTTGTTATTAAAATCATCTAATTCATACCAGAATCATTATTACTTGGGCTAAGTAGTGATTTATCTACCAGTTATCTAAGAAAATTTTTTCAGGATTGCATGCTGTTTGGAAAACATGCCTCATTCTCCCTGGAATTCATTCAAAATCTTCTGGTACCTAGAAAGACATCATATTTTTCTCTGTTCCTTACTTTTTTACTTCAGAACTTCCAGTATTGTGTTTGGGGTATAGGTGTTATAATTCCACAAGGCTTAACAGAATCTCTTCAGTGATGTGTCCTAATAGAGAGTGTTCAGTATAAAAATATCTGCCTCATTTAGTACAAATGGCAGAGACAAAGATGAAGTCCAATCAATTCAAACATTAATATCTAGCATGCAGTAGTTTTGACTTGGCAACCTGATGTTAGAATAATTATTTATTAATCTATCATCACTCTCTTATCTTTTTTCCATGTTTTCCCCTTCATGTACTTTGCAACTAAACATAAGATGTCTGTACTTACATAATCTACTCCTTCCCTCCTCCCCTGAGAAAACAACAAAATGATGTATTTTTACAAAGGCTTAGGATATTAAATGGCTGCTGACAGAAATTGTCTGAGGGTCTCTGCCTCTGCATTGAAACCTAATGAGAGCTCTGCAGACAGGAAATTTCTCAGGTTTCAACCTCTTTATTGGTTCCCAGGGAAGTGATTCTAGAGAGGACAAGATGCAAAGTAAATCGTCTTCAGGCCATATTGTCATTTTTTGAGGGATGTAAAAAAAGATGTGCTCAGCTGTAGATCTTTGGTCGGAAATCTTCAATGCAGGAAGGGAAAAATATTCTCAGAGAGAATTGGCCCTTCCAAAATAAGCCAAAGCTGGGATTTTTCCTGAGAAAGGGCTGATTTCTGGGAGAAAAAAACCCAGTTCAGTGAGTAAAACTTGTATCAAAGGGCTTGGGGTTTGGTTAACATGTAGGATTTAGCCATGGGACAATAAACAGGTTGTATCACAAGAACCTGAAAATTTTTTCTGCATGATTTAATGTCCTGCAAAAATATTTGATTAACAGTAGAAAGGACATAGGTTATTGCTCTGAATTAGGTGTTTGGTTTATGCTGGCATTAGATTAATTTAGGAACAGGTGCAAAAGATCCATAGACTCTTACCTAAGTATGTGCATTTCTGTGGTCCTTCTCTGCATGAAACTATTGATAAACAGAATCAAACCCTGGGGATGGCTGTCTGTTACATAAAAGCTGAATGAGTAATTTATAAGGCCCTGGCTTTGGTTCTACGAAATCCATGTTAGAATTAGTTGCTTTAATTGCTAAACCAAAAGACTGATAGCTCCTCTGATGACCATAAAGGCAGTTCTCTAGTCCTACAGCTGATGACTTCACAACTGATCCATTGAGATAAGTGCAGAACAAATCCTTCTCAAATTCTAGCAGTAAACCATTCTAAGACTACTTTCTTTATGCCACTGCTTTCCTACATGTGTTAAGTAAATATTAACTGCCCTTGCTGCTGCTGCTAATGAATCAAGTGGAGTTTTCAAGGCATCCCTGGGAAATAGAGACCATGAGTTCTTTTCTCCCTTTGGCTGATAAATCTATAGATGCTGACTTAAATAAATAAATAAATAAATAGTATCAGGATCCTAGATGTTTCTGCACAAGTAATCTGACCTGACATTTGGTAGCTCGTGTAGTCTCTTTTAGCTCAGTGACCTTTGCTGGAAAAGTGAAGTACTGTAGGTGGGATCTGATCCAATACCCACTGAGGGCAAATTAGAGCTTTCCTTTTACTTCACCTATGTTTTGACTGGGACCACATCAAGAGATGTAAATGGGAGTGCAGGACTTTATGTCAGCCTGACTTTATGAAGCGCATGACAGCCTAGAGAGATGAGACTGTCTCCCAAAGAACCTGACTTAAAAAACTCTATCACAGCTAATGTCAGAGAGGGGAACATCTTTGAGAAAGATCACATAGAGGAGGAATGAGTATATCCTCTGTGGATGTGCACTGTGAATCAACAAAACAAGCAGAAGAGAGATTGGTCTAAGTTAGCAAACTTAAGTTTAATTTCTCCTGTCTAGAAAGGAAAATCTTTACAATTCTCAGGATACAGACCCATAAATCACTGCATTGTGAGGGTTGATTCTTCTTAATGACTAAATAAAGAAGCATGTATTACTATGTTAGTGTGCTATGTAGTATGTCAGCATCCATGGTTAGTTTTACCCACTCTGTATACTGGTCCAGTAAAGTAAGGGTAAGGTATAACTGGAAGTCATTGTTCTCTGTTTAAAATGTGTAATTCAGCAAAGTGAGACACAGCTGATCTGGTTGCTGTGTATTGACAAATAATTGTTCCCATGAGACAAGTGAACTGAGCATGCAGTACTTTTCATAATTAAACAGCCTGTGTCTGGCATGATGGACAGCTGGAAATGATGCTTTGTTTTCTACATCTTGGGTATACAGTTCTGTGTACTGTTATTTCTTGCTGTTTTATGGAGAGGTTCTCTGGGGATCTCTTCTGTCTCTTACAACTCAGCAACCCAGTGCTTTATGTACATCTCTGACTGTACATAAGTCCCTCAAATGAATCTGAAAAAAGGCAGGGTCTGTAATCTGGTTCAAAAGATTTTAAATTGCTTTGACATCTCTGACATCTTTAACTACCAAAAGATGCAGACACCTTTACCATTGCTCCAAAGACCAAGTGACAATAATAGCCTTTGATGACTGGGTGCTGGTGACCCAGTCCTGCCTGGTGTTGATGAGTTGTGTACTCTTCTAAATACTCTCAATTTCCATGGAAACAAAAGAGAATCAGGGATTAAGGCCTATGTAATTTACATTTCCTTGTATTCGTTAAGGAAAAGCATTATTTTAAAAGAAACTGAAAACACTTGTTGGTTGCAGTAAGTTTTTAGTTTTATGTATTACAGACATCAGTAGTACATCCTCATACAAATCCTGAATGCAAACCTCATAATAATATTGTATGTCTTTTTTAAATACTCTGGAAAAGCAAAGTTTGTCTAAGTTGCTGTTGCAGCTGCTTTTCAAGAAAGGTGCTACTCTGAGGTAGCTAATGAAGTGTTTGACCTGACTAAAGAAAATCTTTCTCTGTCCACATGACAGCATTCAAACCCTATTTTAAATGTTCCTGCTTGTCCTGTTATTTTAAGCTGTGTTCCAGCAGAGCACTTAATGAAAAACAGTTGTGGAAATTAAAAAATTAAAAACCTTCCTTATCACTGTAAACACATTGGAAGGAGGTATGAACCTTGACTGGAATCCTCAAATGCCTGGCACATTACTGCATTTTGCATATTCAATGCAATAAGCTTCACAGAATTGAAGAACAGCCCAAGCTGGAAGGGACCTCAGAAGATCATCTGGTCCAGTCTTTCTTGGGAAAGGGAGACTACATGAGGATTTCTGGTATCCTGTACAATTGTGTCTTGAAAACCCACAGTGGTGGGGACTCCACCCCATCCATGGGGAGGTTGCACCAGTGATCAAATGTTCTCATGGCAAAAAATATTCATATATTGAGATAAAACCTCTCCTGATGCCACTTGTCCTTGTCTTCTCCATGTGGCTCCTCATAAAGATAAAGCATCTGTCTTCTCTGGAGCTGCCATGTTGGTACTAGAAAACTGATCAAGTCCTCTCTGAAGCTTCACTTCCTCAGGGAGCAAAGACTGAATGCCTTCAGTGTTTCCTCAGGTTCCCCATCCCTCTGATCTCCCATCCCTTGGATCACCTTTGGGGCCCTCGTTTGGACCTTCTCTATTCAGTCTGCATCTTTCTTGAATTCTGGGGACCAGAAATGGACACAGTACTCCCAGCCCAGCCTAACAAACGCTGAGTAGAGCAGGAGTTTCACATTTCTATCCTTGCTGGTAGCCCTCCTGCAGGTGCAGCCCAGGATCCAGTTTGTTGCTGCAGTGGTGCACTGCTCACTCACGTTCAGCTTGTTGTCCACCAGCACCCACAGGTCCCCTTCAGCAAGGCTGAACCACACTGATCCTAACCTGTACTGAGACCTTTGGTTATTTTGTCCCAAGTTCAGGACTTAGCACTTGTTTTTTTTAAACTTCATACTGTTCTTGCTAGCCTACTCTTCTACCTGCCCAGGTCAATTTATTCAGCAATAAACTCCTTTTTCACCAGGCTGCAAGTGAGTTGCTTATATAAAAGCATCCACATATTTTGTGAGAGCAGAAAAATGCACCCTATTATCTACTGCATGAATCCTTCCATTTGTCTTTGCAATGCACTCAGAGCTCCAGGGCATGGTTTTGGTAAATAATTAAGGGCTAATCTTGGAAATGCTTTGTGTATGGAGCTGCCATTGAAATCGATGGGTGTTCTGAGCATGGAGAGATTGCCCTAGTGGGCCCTTAATCTTGCAGTAAACCAGAGAGGCATTTGTTTTGCAACTGAGTGTTTGGTGCAAAAATGAGAGAGTGTGTATTGAGATTTTATTTTTCATCATTCTTTGCAATGAGATAGGACACTGTAATGTTTATATTCATCATCTATGCAATATAAGAAAACAATAGTGGATTTCTGGAGATATTATTTGCTTTAGTTTATAAACAAGTCACTGTTGACTATCAATCATTATCAACTTTTCATCAATCAGAACATGAAAGACACACCTCAGCAGTCATTAAAATATTTATAATCATCATTATATTATTCTGTTTCTATGAGTCTGCTTACATGAATATAAGTAATCAGAATAACTCTGATTTTCTCTCTCAGTAAAAATGTCAGAGATAAAACTGCAAGCAATCCAAGGCTAGCTCATAAGTATAACTAAGGTAACTAATAAAAAACAACCATGAAGGATATCATAATAACATATAAGATAAAGCTTATTGAGAAACAATGATGTTCTGAAAATTCTGTATAAAAAAACCTTCTTTGCATTGCCAATGTCTGAATAATTTCTTTGAAATTGCTAGCTATTTTATCATCATTATTATAAGATTTTTTAAAACAAAAATGGTAATTCAGCTTAAAGGTCAGGAACCATAAATAGGTAAGACCTTCCTTTAGATATACTGTCTGCATATAAAATAAAGTTTTTAGTTCTCTTTGGAATATAAGTTTGAGTTAATCTCTCATTTTTTAATGCTGTTATTTACAAAGCAAAAGATTCTATGTGTCTCAGTGGGCTAAAGCAGATTATTAAAAAGCCATATATATACTATCCTAAATTGAAGTGCTGATTTACTTGCTATTTTTTAAAATGTACTGTGGAGAGTTCTCCATATTTTATTTTTCTCATCAGAGAAAAGCTGCACTGATAATGTGGGCCCAGCCCCAGTGTTGAGGACCCATGGAGCTGTGCCGAGCCCAGCCTTCCCCCCAGCAGACCTGCATGCCTGTGTCACATAAGGCAGATCTGTGTCCATGGAGACTGCAAAATGAGTTGGTATCTGCTTCCAAGCAGTGTAAAGCGATGGGCCAGAGGCTGAAATTTGGCTTTTTTTTTGTTTGTTTGAGACCCGCATCAGGGCCCTTAGAACATCCTTATTACCTCCTCTGGGTCTGTCTGACATGGACCAGAGATCTGATCCCAAGGATGTGTCCTGACCTCCTGCCCCACACAGGGACAGTGCAGCAGCAAAGTCACCCCAGCTTCTCTCTTTACTAAGGGAAGAAATGGTATAGGTATGTGAACATTTGAACTCCGGAGTGTAACTCCCTGGTTAATAGCCTTTTTAAAACTCATTTTACCTGTTTTATCTTTGTTTCTGTCCCAGTTTGGACAAATTTGGAGGAAAATATCCTCTGATAGAAGGCAGATTACAACCACCCCTCCCCCACCAGGTTCAGGAAAAAAGAAATTTTCCTCGAAGGAAAGTGAAAGAGATAAAAACTATTTATTTAACAAACACACAGGAAAGGAATAATAATGCTAAATAATGAGATCTCTCTCTGTAGAGAGAAAACCTGGGAAGATTTCAGAGTCCTTCTGTAGGTGTGGTCTCTCTCCTCCTCGGAGCTGGGTCGGTGAGGGCCCAACCCCCCGGGTCTCCGGGAAAAAATTCTCCTGATGTGTTCAGATGTTGTTGAAGCAGTCCAGAAGAGAAGAAGAAAAACCAAAGTCCCAGGAAAAACAAAGTTCAACTCTCCGTCTCCTGCTGGGAAAAAAAAAAGAGCCGAAAATCTGGCTGAAAAGCACCAAGGGTGTTTTTCCCCCACCTTGGTCTCGCTGCTGACTGAAAGCAGAGGAGTGTCTGTCGGTGTCTTTGAAACAACTGCTTTTGAAAAGTTCATTCAGTTTTTTTTTCTCTCTCCCCTCTCAGGCTCAGTTTAAAGGCACAGAAGAGATTGGTGGGCATAGAGTAACGATAGGGGATACACATCATAAAGTCACCTCAAGACACTTTTCCCTTCTTTTCTCAGTGAATGGTGGGAAAAACTTGTCAGGGTATGAAATACTGTAGAATTAGATACTATGATATATACATGAATTTGTGTATGCATTCCCTCTTTCAAAAACTCTGAAACATTAAAATGTTTCTGGTTAGTAAATATTGATAAAATTGTATTTCTAATGTATGGATACAATTTTTGTTGGACAAATTAAATAAAATGCTCCTGTGTGAATAAAATTTCTCTTCACAGAACACCGTATTTGAAGTTAACTATATTTGCTAAAAAATTTTGTTAGCTTTTATTTAAGGTGTAAATGTTTGCATGATTTTCACGGGCTTTATCATTTTCTCACACCTTTTTGTTCTCCAGTTGCAAGCTTTGCCCAGTTGTGTTTTGCTTGGCCTTATTTCTAGCACATCCCTCATCCTGGATCACAAATATCCAGGCTAAAATCCTTGAGGCAGTATGGGAGAGGAGAAAAAGCTGGCTGGGAAAAAGGATCCCCATTGTCTTCCGAGTACCAGCATTTCCAAATCTTTTCAGCACATTTTCAATGGAAAGTATCACATCCTTTTGTTATATAAAAACCCCAAAAACACAGGAATAGGAAACAAAGTTAAATTAAGACCAGTTGCCTTGTCTTAAGAACATGCTGGCAAATCCATGTTCCATGGCACTGGCTCTAGAATTGCATTCTGTGTTGTGCCAATCTACCCAGCTATCCTCATTTTCTATCTGGCAGATCTGGCCAATGATGGGTGTCTTCAGGTGGGACTCTGGAGATAGAACAGAAATTCAATCTTTATGTGCATTGTTACCAAGGCTTTCCTGCACCAGTTGTCCACAGGAATGCTCCTTCACCCCAGCTGTGTGAAGGGCATGTCATGTAATTTACTGTAGCTGTCACTTTAAACTATATTTGGTTGCAAAAAGCCATAAACAGAAATCAGCCCTTTCATTCAGAAGGAAATGTCTGGTATTTGTCTAGTTTTGATAAGGGGGAAAAAAAAAAGAACCACAAAAATTTCAGAATTGGATGAAAAAATCTAAAAACATTCATGGTACATTGTGCTTACAATGCTGCCTTTAAAATTCTGCATTTTAGAATCCCAGGACATAAATTTTATGTTTGGCTGAAGATTACCAAACAGCCTTGTTCATCCAGCTGAACATCAACATTGAACACCACCATGCCTGAATTTGACCTCCTAGCGTTTGAGGCTGGATATCTGGATGCTTTTGCTTTCTCTAAAGTAATGGAGGTAAACAATAAAGTGAATACTAGTCTGTGTCATGCTCTTGGATCAAAGGGGAGAAAAATATTGCATCATGAAACATAGTGCTGGAGCAGAAAGATGGGATTGCATTATCAGCCCTGTAACCTCCACAAAGCAATATGGCATTTAATTCTGAAATGATTCATACCTATTGTACCCAACCTTAATAAGACCAAGTGTTTTTATCAGCCCTTAAGAAAGGCACAGAAATACTGGAGAACACTCAGTAAACAGCTAAAGAAAGGATTCAGGACCAGGCAAACAAGCCTTGTGATGGCTTGTGAAGTTTAGAGTTCAGCCTAACCAGTTTGCAAAAATGATACTGGAAGCTGTCTGCAGGAGAATGGTGGTTACATATAGTTGCTGCACAGAGAAAATAAATTTGAAGTGAAAAAGAGACTTTTCAGCTCTCCATCTCTTCCAGCTGATTTCATTGGCTGGAAATTTACATTTCACTAATCACATTTTGAAATGTGATGTGATTTACAATTAAAAATTATTGCCTTTTTTTTCTTTTTTTTTTTTTTAACTTTGTTTTCTTCCAGTGCTTTTCAATGAATGTAATTTAATCCAGATTCTTAAAAAAAAAATTCTACAGCCTGTACACACAGGAAGTGATGCTTTCCTTTGGTCTTGTCTGGGTCCACAAGTACAGCTGGTAGCAGTACTATGGTTTATTAAAATCCATCAGCATGTAGTTTGTTTCAGAAATATGAACAATATATTTTCTATAGCTAAATTCCATTTCATGATTAATAGAGGTCAACTGGATAACTGAATGGAGACTGCAAAACGGGAAGTCTTCAATTTGCTTGACCTAGTCTTCTAAAGATGCCTTAATCTGTGGGTTTCTATACTGAGATTCATTTCCAGCAGGCCAATTCATTATCCATTTTGTTTTAATCAACCTTTTGAAAAGTGAGCTACGTAATAGCAAAGAGTAAAATTAATAAAGATATTTTGCATCTGGTCTATGAGAAATAATTAAACTATTTAAAGAAAAGAAACTAAATTGAACAAAAGATTCTACCTAAACTGTGGGAAAGCAATAAATATTAGCTAGAAACTACACATAATGGTATCATACTTGCATCTATTGCTTTCACTTTTAAAGTATATTTAGGATTTTATGAAGGGTTTTTTTGCAGAACATAATTTATTAGCTGTCCTCAGTGTTTATTTCTGCCTGAAATATTAATATATTGCATTAGAAATGGTATTATTTAGCAAAAGAAAGAAATTTGAAAAAGCTTAAAGGGTATTATTAATGATATGCTGTCTTATGACCATTTTTTTTTTTTTATTATTTTCTTTGAAGTGAAATTTTTTGGAAGTAACATTAGTTGTCTGCCGGGGGGCTGAGTGGGAGGTGAAAGAAACCCTTCCATTAAAAAAGTATGTTGTGTTTTAAATCTTGCTTTGAAATCTGAAATTACTCAATAACTTTACATGACAATTGAAATCCATTAATGTAGAAATTTCCTGAGACACCTTCTCTTCACTAGCTGCAAGGGGAGGGCATGAACACCTGGGAATTAATTTGGTGTCTGGATTTAATGGCTGTATTAGTTTTGCATGGCCTGGGCTTTGGTAGCAGGGGTGCCATAGAGGTGGCCTCTGTGAGAAGCTGCTGGAAGCTTCCACCATGTCGGGCAGAGCCAGTTCCTGGTGTCTCCAAAGATGGATGTGCTGCTGGCCAAGGCTGGGCCAATTAGAAATGGTGGTAATGCCTCTGTGAGAACAGATTTATGAAGAAATCGTAACAAATTGTGGGGGCAGTTTTAACTGTGGCCAGAGAAGAGCAGAGTGAGAATCTGTGAGAACAACTCTGCAGACACCAAGGTCAGCTGAGATTCCCCTGCAGCCCATGGTGATGACCGTGATGAAGCAGCTGTGCCCCTGCAGCCCACGGAGGGCCATGGGGATGCAGGGGCTCACCCGCAGCCTGTGGAGGATCCCCATGCTGGAGCAGATAGATGTTTGAGAGGAGGCTGTGACCCCGTGGGAGACCCATGGAGAGAAGGGCCCTGCTCCCAGGCTGGAGCAGCCTGTCCTTGGAGGACTGCACCCGTGGAAGAGTGACCCATGCTGCAGCAGTTTGGGGAGGACTGTTCCCCATGGGATGGACTCATGTAGTGTTCTAGTTTGAAAACAAACCAGTGGGAGGCACCAAGTCAGAATAACAATTTAATAGGGAAATAATAATAATGATTAAAAAAAGTAAAGGCAGAAAAAAACCAGTGGGTTAAACTGACAGAGACAGGATACAACCTGACACCCTGCTGATCAGGGTGGCAATAGCAGTCCAGTAAGATGGTGACTGCAGTCCTCCTGAAGTGGTGGATGTGGCTCTGTCGAAGCGGTGGTCTGGTTGAAGGGTCTGCTCCTCCTCGGAAGGTCCAGTGGTGGCTATGGAGCTCCTGTCCTCTGGGAAATCCAGTGGAAAGGGTATCTGTGATGTCCAGAGTCTCAGATTATATGCAGGATGGACCGCCTGGCTCCTCCCCCTGGGCGGAGCATCCCACAATGGGATGATGAGTCATGAGGCCAGGTGTTGATGGGCTCATTAACAGAAGATAATCCGGGGGGAGTTATCTCTGAGTAATGTGGCAAGGCATTGATGGGCCATTAGCAGAAAGATAGACTGGGGGGAGGAGGCCTGGAAACACTACCCCACCTGGTTTAAACAACTCATGAGACTGGTAATAGAATATACTGCAACCCAGGACACGTAGCCACAGTTCGTAGGAAGCTGTTGTGAGATGAAGTCACGTTGGAGAAGTTTGGGAAGAACTGTCTCCTGTGGGAGGGACCCCACGGTGCAGCAGGGGAAGGACTCCTCACCCTGAGCAGTGGGAGAAGCCACAGGTGATGAACTGACCATAACCCTCATTCCCTGTTTCCTTGTGCTGCTGGGGTAGGAGGTAGAGCTGAGAAGGAGGGAGAGGTCGAGGGAGGGTGTTTTCAAGGGCTTATTTTACTTCTCATTATCCTGCTCTGATTTTGTATGCAATGAATTCACTTTATGTCTCTAAGTTGAGCCTATTTTGCCCTTGATGGTATTTGATGAGCAAACTCTCCCTGTCCATACCTCAACTCATGAACCCTTCATTAAATTTTCTCTCCTCTGTTCAGCTTCAGAAGAGAGTGAGTGAGTGGCTTTGGTGGGTGCCTGGCATGTGGCCAGCATCAACCCACGACAATGGCCTGAGCTCATATCATGAAACCATTGTCTTGACTTCTGGTTTTAACATTCATCTATTCTCTTGTCTTCTGGTAAGGTCTTTGGGGACCACTGAGTGCCAGTTCCTGGGAGCAAGCTCAGGAAATGAATTAGAGGAGAGGAAAGTCCAAGGCATTATTTATAGTTTGTTTCACCTTATTCCTCTGCTTTATTGATAAGAAGTTTTATCCAAGCTTCAGATTAAAACCCAGACTCCCTAGACATAAATAAATGTTGTTATATCTTTTTTTATTTTGTGCCAAAGAGCAGCGTAAGGCAGTCAAATAGTGTGTTCTGGTTGGACCTACTGCCTGATCCTTAGCTTGCTTTAACAGTGGTGCAACTGCAATTGCTCCTACACTGGCCCGGCTTCCCCACCTTTGAGGGAGGAGCAGCAGGACAATGGTTCAGCTCCTGCTCTTCCTTGCTTTTTTTGGAGATACCTGTCACCTGCTTATGAATCTCTACCAGTTAATGTCAGACCATCACTAAACAGCTATTTGGGCTGTGGTTGTGCTCCTTTGAAGGCTAGTATCATTCCCTTTCAAACATTCTGCGTCTAGGGCAAGCTACCACCAAAACTTAGGATGCTTCTTGTCACTTAGTAGCTACAGCCAACCTCAGAAACACTCATATCCCACAGCTCAGGTTTTGCTCTCAATACTAGAACTTGTGCTGCAGCTCCCTCCATCTATTCATGTCTCCTGTGTCACAGGTCGGCCTCCACAACACCGTAGTACAGTTTGATCTGGATTTTAGCATCCTCCTCCAAAAGACGAGTGACAAGTCTTTCCTCTACTGTCCAAGATCTCTCTGCACCTTCCAATCTCAAGCTTTGACGAGCCTCTCATTCCTTAGGTACTTCTGAGATAATGTCAGAGGCTTCCTTTCTGCTTATACCTATACAATCTAGAATAATTTCTGACTCGCTTACTGTCCTCCTCACAGCAATCTGGCATCATCTCAGCTGATGCTGCCCTTCTCACACTGCTCTGCAAGGTCTTGTGGGAAGGGCTATAGGTGCTAATTACACAGCAAGGACAGCACTCACATTCAACAGCACATAAAATAATCCAAACCAACAAAAATGCTCCAGTAAAACTGTTGTCTAATGCTCCTGAAAACAGGCCATTTGTCTCTTTGCTCTGTGCTGGTTGTCAGCTTATAAATGTGTACCAGATCAGCTCAGGCTGTTGTGCTGCAGGAGCACTGTATTTATCCTGGTCACTGACCACAGCAGTGTTATATGCATCTTCTTTTGCTGGTGTGCTGCTGCCCACCAGGAGAGTCAGGCTAGTTCTTCTAGAAAATGGGAAGCAAAACAGACACCAGCTGGCATGGAGGGAGGAGGGAAAACCGATGAAATGCCGTCTTAGCCGGTGGGGTGACAGTAGGAAAGGAAGGAATTTAAGTGAAATGGTGGAATGACAAGGGGCAGGGTTGGAGGAAGGCAGGAGACTAGCAAGATTTGGAAAAAGGGGGAATGGGAAAGGTGTTTGGGAAAGACAGGAAGGCAAGAGAAATATATAGAATATATTAGGACTTATTGCATAGTTAGACAATAGAGAAATGGCAAACAAGACAAAATTACAGATTAAAGAAAAACATTAGAATATGGAAAAAGACAAAAATGGAGAAATAGGTAATATAACTAAGGGAGACTAGAATTACTCAGTTCACTTTAGTCGTGGGTCAGTCTATTGTTTTTCTGTTGCCCCGTTTATGTTGTAATTTCTTTTTAGACTTAGTGTCTCTTACTGCAGTAACAATGGTTAGATTTGGAAAGTATTCATTTGGCAAGAATTTAATAAACTGTTAACTAACTGCGTCAGACAGGATTGATGAAGAACAGCTATGAAGAAAGTTCTTTTGAAATCCAATGTTCTGTGGAACTTTCTGTGAGGGGAGCCTGGGAATATCTAATGTTTCTCTTTTACAGTGTAGAAATATTTATATCAATTTGATTTGACTTACTTAGTAAAGATAATATAGTCTCTTTAACATTCTAACGCAAGAGCTTGAGTGAATTGAGCCAGAATGCTGAAATCTGAGATACTTTGACAATATTGAAATGAAAGGTTTTGTTAATTAATTGAATTCTTCTGAGATGTTTATTTGTCTTCAGTTTTTTTACTGAACAATATGAAATTTCAGAATTCCTTGTAGAATGAAGGAACTGATTCCCAGTCACGTACAGAAATAACTTCTAATACTTTCTTAGCTACTTGATTTAAAAATTAATAACTCAATTTCTTAAACACGGAAGTAATAGATTACAAATTAGAAAGAGCTGGCTACAAAGCTCAGTCCTTTACATAATAGAATGTCACTTGAGCAATTCCTGCTTTAACAAAAGCCTAGTGCTTAGTATGTGATTTAATATAGCAAACCCACTGTAAATCATGCTATATTGCCCCTTATAATTACTTTCACTGTTGAAAATTTGTACCTCATTGCCAATGCAAATCTGGTTTCCCTCAGTCTCCAGCCGCTGTGGTTTTTTTTGGTTATTTATGTTAGATTAAAAAAAAATAGAATTGTTGTTCTTGTCAGTGTTCTGGACTGGGATTATGTCATCATTTAACTTTTCCTGACACCATAAGTCAGCAGAGCACTTGATATCTTGGTAGCAAATATAGAATTTGTAATAATCAATATTCTGATATCCACACTTGTGAGGCAATGGTCGGCCTTTCTGGCTAATTTTACACTTAGAGCACTTACAGCTCAAGTTTGGCTGTTGCCTCCACATCAGGTTCAGGTGTTGTCTAGATTCCTACCTTTTGTTAATTAATCAAATCGTTCACAGACATTTATTTGTTTTCAATTTTTCCTGTGTGTCATGAAATTTCAGAATTCCTTAGGGAGTAAAAGACCTAATTACAAGTCATCTGCAGAAATAGTTTTTAATACCTGTTTAGCTAATAGATTTAAAAATTAATGAAAGCCTGGTTTCTTGAGCACTGGAATACTAGATGATAAGTCTGAAAGACCTAGCTACAGTACTCTGCTGAATCTTTTGTATAGTGAAATGTTTTCATATATATCAGCATGTAATTTTATTTATCAGGGAAAAATCACAGAATCCCAGAATTGTTAGGGTTGTAAGGGACCTCTGGAGATAATCCAGTCCAACTTCCCTGCCAAGGCAGGGTCATCTGGAGCAGGTGACACAGGAATGTGTCCAGGTGGGTTTGAATGTCTCCAGAGAGGGACACTCCATGACCTCCCTGGGCAGCCTGTGCCAGTGCTCTGCCACCCTCAATGTAAGGAAGTTCTACTTCATGGTGAGGTGGAAATTCTTGTGTTTTGGTTTATGGCAATTGCTTCTTGTCCTGTTGCTGGGCACCACTGAAAAGAGCCTGGCACCACCCTCTTGAGACACACCTCTGAGATATTTATATGCATTGATGAGATTCCCTCTCAGTCTTCTATGGTCTTCTTCCCAGACTAAACAGGCCCAGCTGTTCATAAGGAGTCTCTCCTCGTAAGAGAGATGCTGCAGATCCCTCATCATCTTTGTGGCCTCTGCTAGAACTTCTCCAATAGTTCCTTGTCTTCTTTGCACTGCAGAGTCCAGAACTGGACAAAACACTCCAGATGTGGCCTCACCTCCCTCAACTGCCGGCCACACTCTTCCCGATGCACCCCAGGATACCACTGGCTCTCTTGACCACAAGGTCACACTGCCGGCTCATGATCAACGTGTCACCCATCAATGCTGTCAGCTCCTTCTCAGCAGAGCTGTTCTCCAGCAGGTCAGCCCCCAACCTGTTCTGGTACTTGGGGTTATTCCTCCCCAGGTGCAGGACCCTGCACTTCCCAACTTTCCAGCCTATCAAAGACCTGCTTAATGGAAGCACAGCCCTCAGGTGTATCAGCCACTCCACTATAAAACTCCACTTGAACTTCCTTACTCCTGTCCATCCATCCATCCATCNTTAATAGGTCTAAGCAAGCTGTTTGCCCCCAGTCTTTAAATGCCTTTAAGTTCTGTATAATCGTGCAGTCTTCTTTAGTAGCAGCATTTCTGATTTCAGCGCTGACACTTCTCTGAGTAGAAGATTGGAGCAGATGACTTCTTACTGTGGTCCCTTTCAACATATATAATCCTGTGATGCTGTGAATCTCTTTCTAATAAATAGAAGAAAATAACAAATGCTTTCCTACAGTCTTCATGCATGATAATAATTCATAACTGAATTTTGAGACTAATTCATCAGATTTTAATTAATTAATGTCTGATCTGCTGATTTTGTGTTCCCCTGATTTCTTGGTCAAAGCCTTTGCATGATACCAAACTACATGCCCTAGAGAAACTTTCAATATCATTACTGTTCATTCTACTAGCCAAATTTATATTCTCATCTAAACCTCTCAAAATGCACCAGCCTTTTTAACATGGAGTTTTTAAGCAGAGAGTCATAGATGACTAAAATTAATGTTTAAGCAGAGCCAGTAGAGAACTCGAGAGACTTGTCTTTGATTTATTAAGCGGGTAATAGTTCTTTCTCACTCTGTAACATTCCTAAATTATCGTTTAAGTCTTTGTTATGAGAACAGCAATTTGAAGGATGATGCCAAAATGATCAAACTTATTTTTCAAAAGTCTCTTTCTCTCTCTTGCTGCCATCTAGTTTTTAAGTTCATAAGCAGCAGGAAAACTCTTGTTCCTTATATTAATTTTTTTAAAACTTTCTTTGTTCCCTACTGAAATAGTCAACTCTGTCTACTTGAAATAAGACTTCCTCTCACCTTCTAAAAAGGGCAGGGTCTGAGGAATTTTTTTATTTCAATAGTTTAACTTCTGTAGGAAATACATGTGCATGTTATATAAGTGTTTGAAGCTGATTTTACATATTACACTGCTTTTTTATTAATATATAAACTATAATTTAATCTAAAACAAATCAGTTATCTTTATTACTTAGGCAAACTCACCAACTGTGTTTTATGCAGAATATTCAGTCTGCTGAATTTCACTGATATGATAGGCAGTAACTGTTAGAACATCGCAAAAAGATCACAAAGAAAACAAGAAAGAAATGTGGAAATGGAATTGAAAAAGGATAGCACAGTTTGTGTCAGGGTAAGAGAAAATGATTATAAAATGACAGCTAGCTCTTACTCAAATACTCAAATGAGTTTTGAAGGCTTTTGTTGCTTGCAGAGGCAGCAGTCCAGGGGAATGCTGCATCTCACCTGCCAGCAATGCAGCAGGGTACTACAAGGAAAAGCTGTGGGATTTACATGTAGCAGCAGAAAGAGAGATGTCACAACTAAATTACTCATCCTCATCTACCATATTTCTGAGAAATGCTTGTCTGTTAGTGTCCTCATGCTTGGAGTCTATCATCCTACCATCAGTTGCCTTGAAGACTACTGTCTGCTAACATGTTCCCTCTGCACTCAGAAGGCACCTGTGCAACTTAATTTACACCCATTTCAGATAGTATTGGATGTGTCACTGTACCTTTGCTGTCAAGGGATTCTAGACTTAGAGCGGATGCTTGACACTTCTTACTTCAAGTAACCTGTGTGGGTGTATGGATGGTGGGATTGGCTGTGCTGGCGAGCAAGAGCTAGACCCAAGTAGGAAATCATTGTTGACAGTGTGTGACGATTATATCCGCGTTTTCCTAATACTAGATGATACTTTAGCCATGACACGTTAAGCAGTGCAGAAGAAATGGCACACCCATGCACAAGGTTGCATAGGTATGTCATTTGTTTTTTGGAAGTAAAGTAATTGTATTTTTTTTTAACTTGGTTTCCTCAAAGTTTCTGATTGTTGCACCAGAGAACGTCAAACACACCCTTTTTCTTGTGTGAAATGCAAATGAAAGAGAAGGCTAAGTGGGTCTGATGCAAAATAACAAAGTGCTGCACATTAGGTGATTATGCTAAGTTTGTCTTCCTTACTGCCTAAGGAAAATAACTCAGCCTGGGTCAGATCCTCAGCTGACACAGTTGGTGCAGATTCACTGAAACAGAAAGAAGGCTGTATCTATAAATATTTTGCCAGTTCAGAGTAACTCTGAGATTAAAAATAATATAGCAGAGGTTATCCTTTACTAAGTTGTTCTTACTCCACATACCACCTCTGGTGAACTCCAGGCATATTTAATTATGTTACCATATGTTGCCCTCCTCACAAGACGTGTTTTTAATAAGTTAACTCAGGACTATTCATGAATAATTGAAGACTGGAAGGGGTAGAAGCAGAGAAGGTTGGGTTTTTCTTTATTCTTCAAGATGGTCCCCCAGCAGACCCAAGACTTAATCTTTACCAGTGATGCTTTTTGTTTCCTTTCTAGCTCTGTTCCTACCCCTTCCCTCAACAATCCTCTCAATTTTAAATTCTCTACTGAAAACAGATTGAAGCGGGTTGCAAACAGCAGGTAGGTGTATCATGCCTCTTTTAACAAATTAAAATGTGTGTTGCAGTCTAAGCTAGTTCTATGCTTTTTCTCTGGTCAACAGTAGAAGAGTTTAGGCCAAGAGCAAGAGGGCTTAGGAAACCAGTTTATTCCACCCTCCCCTGGGTTTCTAGGACCAGTGTGATGGGCTAGGGCGAGTCTATGTCCAGTCATGAAAAGAGTCAAGGTGATCAACTTGGAGTAGACAAGCTTTTTACTGAGCCATTGTGTCAGCTTGACTCCATTAATAGCCATGAAAAGGAAGTAAAGTAGAACAGAAAAGTTTCGTTTAATTAAAAAAAAAAATCTAGAAGCCTTGATCTTTTGTAATCCTGGCCCAATATAGCTGCTGTAATGGCACATAGACTGGAACCTTAATCTGCAGGTGGGTGTGGATGAGGAGCTGACATAAAACAACCAGTGCAATTAGAACTGCCTGCTCTGGCCTACCATTGCTGAACCATAGATATTTTGATAGGCTGTGTTTTGGAAACAAAATTTTTTGATCAGCTAACTTACTTTTCAGCTGAAGTTTCACCTGATTGAAGAGGCCAAGAGCAGAAAACTTTTATTTGTGATTCAATAAATATTGTGTGGAGGTACATACATCAGGCTTCTGAGGGAAGTGGTCACAGCACCAAGCCTGACAGAGTTCAAGAAGCACTTGAAAAATGCTCTTGGGCACGTGCTGTGACTCTTCGGGATGGTGCTGTGCAGGGCTGGGAGTTGGACTTGATGATCGTTGTGGGTCCCTTCCAACACAGATTATTCTATGATTTTGTGATCTATAGACAAAGATGCTGCTATTTCTGTCTAATTACCAGTGTTTGGGTTAATCTGGAGGATGAAAAATTGGCAGAACTAGTAGAAAATAACCCTTGTTTCCAAAGAGAAGATAACTGCTGTGTCCAATGCCTGATGATTCTTGCTGCAGTTAAGGTGAGTGATTTTTGATACAAAATTTTCTTTTGGAGACTGGGGAAACATTCTACTGCTTTGAACCAAACAGACAATAAAGATGTACCTCTAACTAGAAAAAGAATACAGTTATTTTATCAAAAAGGAATCAGATTTGTTTTGGAAAGAATGGCAAAAGAGATTTTTCTCTCAGTTCTTTGAGGTCTGAGATATTTTATTTTCATTTTTAAATGCTTCCCCATATTGCAGTGTCAGTGGGGAGTGCGATTTGTTCTTCCCCTTTTGCTGAGTTCACATGATGCCATGCCTGTTACTAATGCCATAGTGTCAGCTCGACTCCATTAATGACCATTGTGCATTAAACCATTTTGCCACCTGGCATCTTTCTTTCACAGCATCTATTGCTTGCAACAAAGCAGTCAGATAATTTTTCTCTGTGGCTGGCCCAGCAGAAGATGTGGTAGGAGCTGGTCTGACAGAGCAATGATGGATGACCATAATCATCCCTGTCTGGATAGAAAGTGTATCACCTACCAATTTGTTCTGTTCCTGCTAGCTAGACAAGCAAACTAACAAAATAATCAGATGGCTCCAGCATGGCAACAAACTTCTGCACCAGCTGCTAGAATTGTTTGACAACCTATTTGCCATGTGAATAAAGAAACCTAAGCTTCTTTATCTAGCTACAAACTAACCAGGTGGTCTGTTAATTCTGCACTGTAGAGTCACTGAGCAGGCAGGAAATGTAAAGAAACAAAAGGAGCTAATTTTGCAGCACTGGATGTGCGTCACATCTCCCAGTCTCATGTCATGACCAAAGCCACAGCTTTAAAAAAGGAAGGATACTCTTCAAACTCTTGTGTTCCTCAGGCTCTTCTTGTATTCTCAACACATTCATTTTGCCTTGAGACAAATGGTCATAAAGTGACAAAGTATTTGAACTTGGAAACAGGAAGAATTTCTCTGAGTTGTCTCTCTAAAGTTGGGTGGGATTTGAGGGCACCAAAATGATGTAGGAAAACAGGACGAACAATCTCAATTGCTGGTTGCTCATTGCCTAATGAGGCAGTTTGGAAAATTACTTCAGTCCTGCTCAACTCAAAACATACTGGACTCACTGCAAGGCTCCTCAGCAACCAATGTGTCTACTCTGAAAAGCTGATAATTTCTTTCTTGCAGAGAGAGGCTTGAGACATCTCACTTTCCCAGTTATCAAAGACCAGGCCCACATTCAAGGGGCTGCAGGTTCACTGTCAATATTGCAAACTCTTATCAAGAGTTTTCTCATATTCAGCTCTTCTAAAAGGTTCTGGAGCCAAGTGATAACATGCCAGTCTTGGATTTAATTTTCAGCATCACAACATTATTTTTTCTTCTGACTGGGAAAAGAGCTTGAAATCGGAGATTCAGAAGGACTGCTGGAAAAATCCCCCACTAGCTGTTTTAATTATTGGTGTTTTAAGAACATCTCATAATACCCTCCCAGCTGACTTGTGGCTTTGTTCAGTTCCTAGCTAAATGCTTCCTTTCAACAGTTCCAGGTAAGGTGCAGAGCATGTCAGGTGAACAGTGATACAGGCGCTTTGCCCAGGGAAGAAATACTTTTGAGGAAGTATTGAGTGCACAGGATGGATAAAAATCAGTGTCCTTTTTGAAATATAAACGTGGAAGCATTTCATTTGGGACAGCTTTTAAGAGTCACATCTTCTCATAAGTACTAAGAAAAGCTAAAACATTAAAAAAAAAATCATATTGGTTTAATACAAAAAACTTATAGTGGCTGTTTCATCAAATTAAGGAGTAGCTAGAGGTCCAGAAGTGTACTGTGATCATTACTGTGTTCAGTGAGAATTCAGCTGCATAGGCCCTTGCTTTTCTTTTTATGTTTGAGGGTGACCTATTTAAAATTAAAGTCTTCCATAGATGCTGCGTAACATATTGCAAGTCCCCCATGCTGTGACAGTCTGGACAGTTCCCAACCACTGTGCGGGTTTTCCTGTCAAAGCAGCAAGGCTTTATGCTCTTTCCTATTGAAGGTTCTTGAAACCATTGAATACATTCTCTGTCCAGGAAATCTGCTACAGAATAACTTATTTTCTCTGAAGCAGAGGGATATTTTCAAAATCTGTATTTCCTTATCCAACTGATCCCTTTTAATTTTACCCTTTTGCAGAAATTTCTTCTGGTTACTGGTTTGATTTGAGTTATTCAGGTTGTTAATTACCTGGGATTGTACGACAGTTTAGACTTCATGGTTATGTTTTTATTGTTGATTTTGTGAAGTTGGAAGAAGTACTTCACTACTTAGAGGTATTTCCCACAACCCGTGTTGATTCTTGTTCAAGACCAGGAGTAACTATTAATTGTCCTGCTGCTTTTTATCCAGTGGAGGACAAATTATCTTAATGCACAGATTATAGCCAGGTGTGTCTGTCCAGCAGAAGATTCTCACAGGACAAAGTGCAAAGTTGGAAGGAAATTGTTTTCTCATCCTTATTCTCTGTGCCTGCTTGCCTGGTTTTGGTTTGGGTTTTTTTTTTTTTTTTTTTTTTTTTGTTTTGT
>VZTI01003486.1:33800-95071 GCA_013397865.1 Struthidea cinerea
TTGTTGTTGTTTTTTTTTGTTTGTTTGTTTGTTTGTTTGTTTTTTGTTTTTTGTTTTTCCCCACAATGTGTCTTTTGGCCATGGTCTTAAGGCCCTTTTTTTTCTTATTTTTGTTGAAGGATGCTGCTTTACCTTTGGTTTTTGTCCCAGAGCCCTCTCTTAACTTTTTTTTTCCCCTAAAGCTCATTTATTCAAGGAATGTCATTATAAAATCACTGTTGAATGCCTTCCTGTTTCAGATGGTGAGCGCATTGCTTTAGAAACTGAGCCAATGTAAAAGTAGAATTCAGTTATGTAGAATTTTCCCTCTAAGATTTGATTCTGCAAGGAATTCCCAGGATGATAACCACCCTGATCCCAAACTGCAATGGAAATTAAACAAACAAAAACTTAGGGCACATGATAATACTTGCAGCCTGCTCCTAAATGGCTGTTAGCAACCAGTGCTCAGGACTATGAAGCTGCTGCTTGGGTTACCAGCCCTATCTGAGGATTTCTGTGGCAGCCCAGCCCACTGGGCTGTTTGGAGGGGCTGCTTTGTGGGCTGTGACTGGCTGAGCCTTTTGGAAGGAGTGCAGCAAGAAAGAGTATACTAACTAGTACTGAGAAACTTACAGGTTTTAAAATCAGACAAAAAAATGGCTTGATGCCTGTCCAAACCCATGTGTGAGTGCCTTTCTATCCCAACTGCATGCAGGTTTTTTTTTTTGCTTTTGGAAATAGACTGTGCAGTTCCCTACTGTTTTCTAAACCAGCTTACCAACCAGCCTGAGGCAGCCTAGCATTGGGCACTCCAAACGCTTTGCACTTCAAAACCACCCAGTCAGCTCACCACGTGGGAGGGACGCTGGTGGCCTTCTCATCTGAGTAGAACTGCCTAAATAAAATGTAAGTGTCTGTCCTAAATTACATAGGCTTCCTCTACAGTCACTACTGAGAAGGACATACTCCCTTCCAGGTTAAGCACTGGAGAGACTGATGAATGGCACTCAGATATGTACCTGTCTTTCACTGATAACTCTGTGGGGAGCAGAGATAACTAGACTGACTGCCCAGCTTAGACTAGGCAATTAGCTTTCAGCCAGCTATAACGCTGTGCAATTAATCCTGCATGATATTTAGAGTCTGTCAGTCTGAAGCTTTGCAGCACAGGAGACATGAGAAAGAGCACCAATGTATTCAAAATAGAGTTTACTTTCTTTACATTTGTGTTCTGCTTACATTATGTCAACAAAAATATGAAAGAGTTGCTGTTTGGTTTTTTTAATGTAAGGAATAATTTCAGTTCTGATCGTAGTCAAAGAACAGAAAAGACTGCAATGTTTTTTTGCTGATTACATGTTTTTCTCTTTGCCAACCCACACCTCTAGTAAAGTCAAATCAGCTGCACACTTTGTCTTCATTAAACTAAATATTCAGTTTGATGTTAGAAAAATAACCAAGTAAATTAGACCTACAGTGTTATTTGGGTATACTTGTCATGATATAATACATATCCTTCCTTGTTTGCAGTTAGTAAAAAAGTAATGGATTTTCTTGAAGTTGCTCTCCATGCAATTTGCAGCTGACACAAATATTACTTGTATCATTTATTAGTTGCTATCAAAATAAAATCAAAGAACAACAGTTTGCAGTATTTGCTTCATATTCAAGACTGCTGTACATGTTATGTCACTGACTTTGCGTGCAACTCAACATGTCACATATGTGAGGAAATTGAAAAAAATCATGTCTAGTTTGGCAAAAAAATACTTTAACAAAAGAATAGCTTTTACTCTTTGAAAAAAAGCCCACACTGGACATTATTTTTATGCTTTAGCTTCATCAGAAAGAACAATCATTGTCCTACAAACTGGTGTACAGGGAAATAAGCCTGCCTGCCCTGAGCTGTGTGCTACTGCACAGAGGCAGCTTCAAGGTTGCCAGCTAAACTGTTCAACAAGTCTGTCAGTGGGTCAGATCCTGCTGCTAAAGAGATATCTTTCAAAGCCCAGCATCTGAGTCCTTTACTGCAATCCAAGAAGATTGGGAATGATGTTTTAGTTTGACTGTATCTGGCACAGAGCTGTCAGTTACCCTTGCCTTTATCTCCTTTCAGTGAACTTGTTTCCTTTTAGCTGCTTATTTCATAGATCTGGAACATTCATTTGACTATTTTGCTTTATCCACTTTCCTCAGTATTGCTTTCTATTTTATTCTAAATGTTCTTGGTTGAAAGAGGCAGGTGCAGCTTTGCAATGGGTTAGGTGCAGAAGCTCCCTTTTCTCCCATGTGTGTGTATGTAGGAGAGCCACTGAGTTGAATCTCCTGTTTTGCATCTGAAGGCTCAAGACAGGATAGTCATATCATTATATATCTTGGATGTAGCTTTTCAGCTGAAAAGACAAATAAATCCACTTCAGGGTGTGTTAAATGGATAGGAGTATGTTTGGTTTTTCCAGTTGAATTCTAGTCAGAAATAGGGTTATAGTCTGATTTACTGATGCTGAATCCTCTTAACTGAATAACATATTTAAGGGATCCACTTCCTGTGAAATATAAAGTTTGTCTCCATATTCCAAGATTATGACTTCCTAGATGTCTTCCCAGAAATGAGCTCAGCTGGCTCCCATGGGCTGGGGGCTTTGCCTTCCCTGGTGACACCTCTCTTGAGCAGCACCTATGCCTGCAAGGCCTGCACATGACTGCTGCTGTCTTGACAACACTACTACCATGTAATGTTGTAGCCTGGGACAGCATGCAATAAACGGTAAACATTTGCGATCCTGTGCACGTTCGTTCATACAAGTGTTTTGTTATAAAACAAAAAAGTAAAATGACAGTATTTGTGAGACCAAGGCATTATATATTTGTGTTTGGAGTCTTTGAAATGGTCCAAATTGTTCATAAGAAAGTAGCAAATTAGAGGAGTGCCTTTGTTAGAAATACTTTTTAGCTCAGGAAATAAGAATAATTCCAAACCCATATTTAATCTTCCAGAGAAAAGTGATTTTATTCTCTGAAATTTTGAGGAATTGCACACATATATGTATGCAAGTTTTTGCATTTCCTTTATAAGCTCTGTTGTGGTCTTTAGTCATTCATAGGCACAGATTTATTATCTGGGCTAAGGGTGAATTCATCATCCAAAAACTGGCCTAGATCATACTCTTCCTTAAAGGTATGATTTTAGCCAAGTGACTGCAGGTCCCCTGCTTTTAGATAACCCTGGTGTCTGTCCCTGTCTTCAGGTGATGGCACTGCAGCTCACCAAGCAATATACTTTAGTAGGGACAGGCTCTTTTGCCAGTTTCGATAAAACATCTGTACAGGAACAAGTCTGGCAATACAGTTTTTCCTCCAAGTTTTTAAAAATCCCATTCTAGGAGAATCTGTGGAGTTCCCAGAAGGTTGTCTGTGTTCATGTAAGACAAAAACCTGTCACTTTATAAGTGTAAGAAGCATTTCATGACTGCCTTATATTAATTTCATATATTTCTCTGTTTTTCCCTTTTTTTCCTCTGTTTTTCATTTCCTTTATATGTGCAGATGAACAAAATATCAATACCTCTCTTCCCTGGGACCCTGAGGTCTCTTTCTGACTAGGAGCTCTGCTTATTGCATATTACACCTGCAGAACTGGCTTCTTCATTTTGGGTAAACACCTGGCTTCTTCTTATCATCCTTTTTGAACTAAAGCTAATGAAGTTTAGTAGAGCCTAGCTGTAGATCTCAGTGTCCAGTCTTCACATGTATAGATGCACTTTCTCTTCTCCTACATGCTCAGATAATTTTTAGCCTCAGACTGTGGAAAGTAAAGGACAGTAAGGAGTTGTGATATCCCAGGGCAGGGACAGCTTCATGCAGCAGGAATCAAAATTGAAGGCCACAGAATTTAGATTAGAAGCCATTATACGGGTGAGGAAATTTCCTTTTCTTAAAAATGGGGATTAATTTATTTAAAAGAAATTTCTGGTATTGTTTTAGTACTGTTAATTTCTGGGACAGTTTTATTATGTTAGAGAAGAATCCATTTTGTTTTCTACTCACACAGTTAGATGATTACTATAGTAGTAAAACACCCATCCTTGCCTTATAACAGGTATATCTGATCCTCCCTGAATGGACAGAGCCCATCTCTTAAAGACTGAATTGCTCAAGATATAGCAGTAGTTGGCAAGGCTTCTGCTATTTTTTACTGTTTAAACTGTATCACCAAAAGTATAAGCAATGCCTGAGCAAATAGTAATTTCTTAAAATACTCTAGCTACTGACTCTCTTGATTAAGAGAAGGATTGCTCTTCGGCTTTTCACATTATTGCACTCTTGATGTGGGTGGATGGATCAAACAGAACCTATTTGATTATGAGTGTAGGTGATACACTATTTTCTCATTTCCAAATAATCTCCTCGTCAGAGAAAGTATGAGTGGTAAATGAGGAGTTTCTCCTCCAGGTGTCCACTGTGTATATACAGCATTTTTCCCAGGCAATGCTCGTTGGCATTTGTAAATGATCTGTTCTCCATCTGAGAGCTTTAAAGTACTGGATGCAGCTGCTCATGCTTTGCCCCATTTGTAAATAGTTTTAAATATGCATGATCATCTCTGGCAGATTGCTTTACTTGCAGGATTTATGAGTTTTTTGACTTCTCTCTTATAAAATAATTCACCATAGTGTCTCCCTCACCCTCCTTTCTAAATAAACAGAGAGAGAGAGAATCTGCACATTCTGAAATCCAGGATTTTAGAAGGAGCTGTCAGAAAATGTAAAGTCATGGAATGTCAGTAATGCTCATGTTTAGACTGCTAATCACTTACCCCCCAGGAGTGCTTTTCCCTCCCCTCCTTATTCAATGTGCCATATGTCAGCAATTAACAGTGAGTCAAATTACAGCTCAACACCGTTTTGCTCATGCAGTTAGCAGAGTAGGCCAGAATCAAACTTAATCCAACAATTATTCATAAATGTAATGCAAAGGGCAAATGGAAATTGGCTGGTAAATTATGGATGGTGAAATGTCAATGTTATAAGTTATTTTAGCTTCAGAGTTCTGAGAGGCAAGAAGGAGCGTAGTAAATAAACTTTTCTAAAATTCTTTGGCTTTTGACAAAAAAAAGGTATTTTAGAGTCAAACCCCGCTGACTGAAATTGGGACCCCATAGTGCTGACTGCATTGGTGCGAATGACCGGGATGACATGCTCCATTCTGACCTTGAGTGCTGTGCTCAAGGCAAGGTGCACTGAGTGTGGTGTCTGGCAGAGAGGACTAAGAGGGCATAAATGGGTTATATTTGCTTTTTTCTCAAGTAAAGGTCAGGTGAAGATTACTGTAGCCACATGAGAGCAGCTTGGACCACACAAGAATTCTGCTGGACTCCATCCAAAGAGTAGGTCTCACCTCATTCCAGTTCAGGATTTCCTGGTGATTTGTCAGAGTTGCCTGCAGATTTTTAAAATGTGCGTGTGTGTGCCTGTGTGCATTAAAGCATTTCTCATGGACTGTTCAAAAGCCAAGAGATGAAGTGCCATAGTACAAATAATGCTGTAAGGATTAGAAAGGTAGTGATGACAGTAATCACTAGTGATAGGCAGAGGAGCTACTAGCAGAAGCTTAGTATTTTATGATTTCTGAGTTTTACACAGATTTCAGAATTAAAATTTAAGGCATAATTATTATTCTCCCCATCCTATTTCTCAAAGCCTAATTTTTACAGAATCAATATTGATTACCAAAATCATCAAAGCAAAATGTGATTCATCACCCTTACAGACTACATTTTTTTTTCAGACTAAGATTTTTCACTATTGTTTGAGATGTTGTAGAATTTATATTCATAAGAGAAAATCTGATAAGCCAAGAAATACTGTAAATGTATTTCAAACTTATCTGTGCCTGGCGCATCTACAATCTTTTGCAGGAGATTATATTTCAACCTCTCTGGTTATTTTGCCTTCAGGAACCAGAACCTATATAATATTTTGTATTATGAACTTATTTCCAGTTCATCAGCTTGATTTGTTAGATAGCAATCTAGGAACCATCATATGGATAGTCAATGTTCATCAAGTGTTATCTCAATTTTTTTCAATTTCTCTATAGGCCACTTATAATCTTAAATGAGAGATTTCAAGCATTTCATCCATTGTATTCTGAATTATATCCAACCTTGTATTTCTATCTCCAAAATTTTCAGTAAGTATATTCCCTATGTCTTACTCTATTAGAAAAAAAAAAAAAAAGGAAATGAAGAAACCAGATTAGGAAAAACTAGTATATATCTGTACATGACTTAAGAAGCTCTCAACCAATGATTTTTCAAGTGTGATGAATTGCAATATTTTGAACGCAGTGGCATTTGCAGGACTGTTCTCTGACAGAACTTCCACAGAGATATGCCACTCATATGGATGAGATGTGATTGCAGACAAGTCTCTGTGACTGAGCTTATTTTGCTATTTTCTATATTAAGGAAGAACTTCTACGAGGTTAGTGTCTGCATATCATCATCTTCTGACAGGATTATTGTGTGACTTCAGATAAATTATTTCCCACTCTGTGTCTCAGAGTGCTGGTTCCCTGACTATCCTCTAGCTGGTCACTTTCAGGGAGATTTTTTCAGTCATGGCAATGAGCATTTGCATTAATGAAGCTATAGTGTCATTAATCCATCTTTTTTTTTTCAATACTACTGGAAACATTACGCTTTCCAGAATGCTCGTCTTATGTAAAGGAATAATGGGGAAACAAAGCTCAGCTGTTTTGTGGTAAAATTTGTTGGAAATAGTCAGAATTTATTATCTTCACCAGCAGATATGATGATCTACAATTTGACTGCAAGACATTCTGTGCCTGGGTCCTGCCAGCTTTTCATGGAGAGAAAGGAAAACATTCCAATTCCTTGTCATCACTGGATGGTTTGGAGAGACAGCTCATGTGAACACAGGAGGTATGTCTGAAGCAAAGAAACAGGCCTATAATAGACCCTTCTCCCCTGGCTTCACCCCACAGAACTGGATGGTGAAAAGGGCACTCCTGAGAATAACACACTCAGGAGAGGACTAGAGGTACAGTTGGAGGAAACTGGGACAGGATCAGATATTTTGGAGAAGTTTCTGATGATCATTGCTACCTACCCACCCACAGAAAGGAAGAAAGAAAGAAAGAAAGAAAGAAAAACATTAAACCATAAGCTTTTTTTAGCATAATATGTAACATTTTTTCTACACAACCTTTTCCTAGCAAAAGCCAGTATTAGATCCTTTCAGGGAAGAAGAAAAAACATTTTAGCAACTAATTTGGATTGGAGTTGGAATATCCATTGCCAGAGCACCACATAAAGGGACAGAGAGGCACAGACCAGTGCTTCTACAGTTTGGAATTAATGGGATTGAAAAAAGCAGAGGAAGAAAAACTATCAGATGTGATCACAGAAATCACAGAACTTAGTCTGCAACTTGGGAGGGAAAATAAAACTAGCAGGAAAATGTAGTAGAAGAGGAAATAACATGATTTGAGAACACAAAACACCCACAAATAGATGAATAAAGCAGAAGCTGGTAAGAAATTAACAGTATGAGATGCACATTTAGATCACAAAGGGTGAACATCCAGGAAGAAGAATAATTTGTATTTTGTATTTCAGAAGGAGAATCAAACAAGATTGTGTTGACTTTATCCTTTCTTCTTCCCGGTCTTTTTTCTCCTCTACTATTTCTGCTTAACTTTTTCCACATTCTTTTGAAATTCCATTTTCTGGGCAACTTTATCTTGTGATTCAGTGAAAATACAGTCCCTACATCAGTCTTGGGCCAGAAAGCTGAAAAAAAAAAAGAGAGAAAAATCCAGAAATGGAGAAGCTTAAAACTTTTCACAAGGAATCAGCTTGTGATGCATTTACAATTTTTACAAATGAATTTACAGTTCATTTACAGGGGTGGCATCAGTAGAAAGTGGAGGAAAGAAAACCCTTATAAAGTTGGCATTAATGGCTGGCACTGTACTTAATATTTTGGTAAAGAAACTATGACCGTTGCACAAAAAATGTGGAAATATTTATATGGTTAGTTTGTTCAATAGAAATATGTAAGACTGTGACCTTTTTCTGCGTGCTTTTTTGGGTAAACTGTTTGGGGATTTTGTTTGGTTTTGGTTTTTTTTTTCTCATGGAGAGTTTGGAGATTTCTTTTGAACTAAAATCTGGTCCCTCAATCTCACTTTTAAAAGGACCTGTGATAACTAATATATGACTAGGGCACTTCAAATGAATGTGTGAAGGGCTTAGTAAATAAGATACTGTTTTATTGAGGAACTGTCTTTAGTTTTCACATTAAAGTTCTTCAGGTGCCTGTGTATGCTCAGAACTGACTCAGTGTTGTCATGACTCAGTGATTAATATGTATCTTTGGAATGGTAGGATCAATAAAATTCACACTTTTAGAGCACATTATCAGATCAGAGCACTCCAATAATAATAAGGTGACCTTTACATGTTTTAAAAAATGTATTTATGGCAATCAGCAGTTAAAGACCTGCTTGAGCTTGAGATAGCATTTAGAGCACTGTTTTCAAAAGCTACTAATGACCTTAATTTTTTATAATTTGTTTTATGTGTTTCGAACCATTTATCCTATGACTCTTTGTGAAATTCTGTGAAAATTCAGTGGCAATGTGATTCCAATTTTAATAGATTCATATGAAAAATGTAGTTCTTATTTTAAATGTGCTACCTGATGGTTTTGCAAGGGCTGATTTCCATTTCTTCTGTGTACTCTGAGGAGCAATAAATGCCCTTCTCCCTAGAATTTCTAATTCTATTAAGCAATAGAATATCATCTTCACTGACTTTTTAAAGCCATAAAGCCCTCTTATTTACGCTTTCATATAATGTAGAATGTATTCCACAAATCTGATAGTCTTTGTTGCCTTTCTCTGTCCTTTTCTAACTCTGCTATTAAGTTTTTAGAAGAGGTTTGCCAAGAACTTCATGCAACATTTAAGATGTGGTCATACTGCAGTAACACAATGATGCTTCCAGTTTCATTCTTTATGTATTTCTTTATCATTCCGACTCTTCTATTTACCAGTCACTGAGCGTAAAGTTAATGAGTGTAGATTTCAGAAAAACAATAATTTTAGGATTTCTTTCCTGCTCTGTAATAGCTAATTTAGAAGCCAACCTTGGGCAAACTGGGTTATTTTACACTGGAAATACCAGTTACTAAATCTGCTGATAAACTCTTTATAGGCTCTGTTTGATGATTAATTCATACAGCCCAGGGACTAGACCTGTGTTTTAATTTCTCTCAATTTAAACTTTTTTACTTCTATTAAAATAATCTATGAAAGGACCTTCCCAGTTTGTCCATGGAAATCTGGTTTCTTTAAACTTCCCTGTATGATTCAGAATGTAACACATGATGATTTCCTCTTTGCCAGAGGAAAGTCTAACCCAGATTCGCCGTTCCTAAGAGGAAGTGCTCCTATTATATTCTCTTAAATCGGTCCCATTTTGCATGAAATTAATTGCAAAAGGTTTTTTGGGTCCAAAGACAGTGCCTTAGCAAGAACCAGAGTGACTGTGAGTCATGATTATAGCACACAGAGAAAAACATTGCTCCTTATTACTGAAATAATGTCTGTCAGCACCAAGGTCAAAATATGAACCTTTTCTTGTGAAAGATGTATTTGGCTTCTCTTTTGTTATGAGTATTTATGCTCCAGGCACTTAGGAGACTTTACATACTGGAGACAGCTCCAGTACCTGATGACATTAATCCAGCTGTACTGTTTTGTTCCCAGTAGTATGGGCAGTGGGTTTTCTGCTGAGATTCCAGACTGAGATGTAGTGAGGTGTTCTTTCTGCAGCTGCAGTCACCCAGTAAGGAGTAACAAAAGGATTTTCCAGTTATAAGAATTTTTATACATTTCAATTTGCAGAATTAATTTAGTTGAATGCAGTAGCCAGTTGATTTACAAAATAACTAGTTTGTTATTGAGATAATTTATTAAGTTTTATTAATAAGCTTATTTTTTCAACATAAGATTAAAACATGTATAATGTGTCTATTCATTCAATGCATCACATGAAGGCATCCTGGCAGTATGAGGAAACGCTTCTCACTTTTCATCCTGTACTGCCAAGGAGCTTGTCAAAAATATTTGTTAATACAAATCGCTGTAAAGTTTTAATGTCCCTGTGGAAAAAAAGTCATGAAATATTTGAATGCACGTAAGAGTTGAAGTACAGATGAGAACATAGACCATCAAGGCTGGCATTCAGTCTCCAATAATGAGCAACACCAGATGCTTCAGAGCAGATGAATGGATATTTTGGAAATGCAAAGACAAGTTTTTGCTGAGTAGAATTCTCCCTAACCTTACACACTCTTTATTGGCTTTGTCTCACAGTGGGATAATTATATATCCATCCATTTCTCCGTTTTTATTTTTTTTTGGTCAGTGTAACTGGATTTTCTTTCTACCTGTGGAGACATTCCAATCTTTGGGAATATTGATAACATCTCGGGAAGAAGTCAAATAGGTCAATTATTTGTGTAAGACAGTTGAGTTCTGTGGGGAGAAAGACAAGCATACTGACTAATAGCATTTCCAGTTTGGCTGGGTTCATCCCTGTGAACTTCAGATGGTACAGAATATATTTTTAAAAAACTCTAGAGAAAACTGGCTTTGAAATTAGCATTTTGGTACAAATCTGCTATTTCTTTTTCAGGCAAGTGAATGATCCTGGATATTTTCAATTTTTTCCAGTCTAGCAAACTAAGTGTTTTATTGTTTTGTTGGTCTCTAATACAACCCCTCAGGTCCAATTTTTCATTGGATTAGGGTAAAATGAAGTATTTTCTGTTGAAATCTTGCCTGACAGTTTCTGCTAGTGTTGACTGTGTTGAAGAAATCTTTATATGAGGGATTTCTTGGAATTGTGTTATGGTGTCCCTCAAGTTATGGGTATCACCCAATTCTATTTAAATCTCTTTGGAGTCTGAAAAATCATCAGCATCAAACTGACTTCAAGTTGTTTAAATTATGGAAACTGTCTTTGCTGTCTTCTGTATAAAAATACTAAGAGGAATGTCTGGCAGATGTATGTGTTTCAATTCATGATCATCCTATATATGTCCAGCTTTGCCTAGTTTTATATGGGCATGTGATTTGAAATGTCTACTGCAGAGAGAGGACCAGTCAGGAAAGGAATTCGTGCAGCTCTGCTTTGCAAGTTGTTGACAGAATAGTTCGAAGGACAGTCTTAGCTCTGGTTATGCAACCTCATCCAACGTACAGACAGAATACCTTAATAAAATGGTAAATTTCAAAGGGTTTTCCAGGGTAGAAATCCAGGAGCTTTTCCTGTCCTGGCTAATTTAGAAACTAATATTTTCTGTTCTACTGCCTGCTAATGCAACTAAATAAGTACAATGAAGTAATGCAATTAAATAAAATAATGCAATTTAATAAGTACATGATACTTTGTTCTTTAGTTTGATTCCACATTTCATCCCTTGTATGAACTTTGATTACTTTTCAGTAGATTTTATTTGCCAGAGTCCAGGGCTGTTATGGAAAGAGAAAACAGTGAAAAGCATTCGAAACATATGCATGATACAACATAGCTGAGCAGAGAAAAGGTCTGGGCTCCTGGGAGAAATATCCCCTGTGGATGATCTCTTTTGTAAAGGGAACTGTGTTGGTGACACCCAGAGAGAACTGTGGCAGAAAGAGTAACTATTTGGAAATTGGTTTATATCAGATTTTTAAAAGTCTGTAGGGCTTCTGGGGATGATTCTATGAGTATTTTGGCAAGTAAAGGACTCAGCAGGTGTAAATCAGCATACAGCTCACTCCAGCTGACAATGCAGTACAGCTACTCTAGCACTATACGGAGGAACTAATTTTCCTTCGACTAATGGTTGTGTTTCCAGGCATAAAAAACACACTTAGATAATCCAAAACTCCAAAAGTATCATTCCTTGAGACTAAGTCCTCAAATAACCCTCCTTCTCAGACAACAATATTGGTGAAAGAGGCAGAAGGAGGGAGTTTCTACTTGAACAGAGTTCCAGTTTATGGTGAAATCAAAGCAGCCCTGCTGGACGAAAGTCAGCTTTTTGTTGTATTTACTCTTATACTGCCTGAACATTTCTGCTGAATCACAGACGCTTCTACTCATACCCCAGGAGTCACTCATGCAATAATTCAGAAAAAATGCCTTTTCACAAGAAAGGGAATGTTTGGAAATACTATACTGTCATAAAGCAGAGGCAGAATTTCCCCAGTGACTTCACTTATTACTCTATGTACAGTTTAAATCATTATATTGTTATATTTTTTTTCTGAAGGCTGCTGACTATTTGATTTTTTTTTGACTCATTTATCATTCTACCACTGCTTGGGTTGACAAAGTCCATTAATTCCTTCAAAACCATTTAAATTCATGATTTTATGACATGCTCTGCTTTATAGGACCTCTCTTTTTCTACTGCTTCCTAATAAAATCCTGCTAGAATCAGTCTGATGAAAACCTTCTTGGTATAATTTTCCAGTAGGTAGTTTCTGGTTTATCAAATTGAAACAAAAGTACAAGTCTCTGTGAAATGGTAATATCAGATACTGGCTTACACAACAAACTTAATAATCCCCAAAGCTGTATCTGTGAGGCCTAAGTGGATGGATCTTATCAGTTACTTTGCTTGTATTTTTATTAGATCTACCCAGATTCTTACAAGTAATGTACTGACAAGTTTAGCAGTGTTTGGATGGAGGAAAGCTCAGCTGAGGGATCCAGAAAGACTCTGTGTGGAACAGCTTGGAGAGAGCAATTTGCCAAGAGTTGTCAGGATGAAACCTCCTCCCAGAAACAAGCTTGGAACCTGCTGTCTCAGCAGTGCTGTCACTTATTTCCCTTCCCTCTCCCATCATCCCTTAACCAAAGCATAGGGACGTAGCACTGAGGTGTGATAAAGTCATAACCACACCTCGACAAGCACTCATTGATGACCACTTGTGAAATTTGCTCTCTGCAAGCAGACGATGTTCATCCAGCAATCGTGTATACGTCAGGTGTGACCGTCTGGCCATTCAAGTACCACGCCAACATGTTCTCCAGATAATCATTCCAGAAGGCACTCAGAGACTCTTGCAGTGGTTTCCATCAATTCTTGCCCTCTCTAAATTTCTTAAGACTCATGTTGTTCGTGTGGTTCAGGTTCAATGTGGCTGATCTCTGAAAAAGAACTTCTGTAGAAAGCATTCCTGAGGCAGATGCAGCAAAACCTTGTACGGCTTTCATAAAACCTGCAGGAACATAAGGACTGGTGCACTGACAGCCCCTCAGAAGTGGAGACTGAGACTTCACCTGTCATCTTCAGCAAGAGCTCCATAAATTCATCTCGCGTCTCCAACCTGGGCAAGGCTACTGGGAGCCCTGTCTGGTATCATTGCACAGCTCCTTTCAGTTGTGACTAAGAAGAGTGGGGAGAGCCTGAAAACAGAAAATGTTATTCCCTTCTTAAAAACAGGTCAAAAAGAAAATGCTGTGACCAATGCAAATTTGTCATCCTCCTTTTGATTCGTAGAAACATCATGGAGTATGTCCTCTTGGAGCACATTCCTGTGTGCACAAAGGCAGTTTTACTTGGGAACAGTCATCACAGATGTGCCAAGTGTAGACTTTGCCTGCGCAGCCCTTCTATGACAAAGTGACTGGATTTGTGGATGATGGGGAAACAGTGAATGTTGTTCAGAATGAGCTTAGTAAGGTTTCCAATAGAGTCTCTCATGGTATTTTTTAATTCGAAACTAAGACTTTACAGTCTGAACCGATGGAAAACTAGCTTGGTAAAAACCTGTTTGAGTGAAGTAGAATCTGTAGAAGTGAAGCACTACGGGCTGTATCCTGGGACCTATCCTGTTCAGCATCTTTATCAAGAACCTGGAGTAGGGGAGAAGAGTAGCACTTGGAGGAATGGCCTGGTGGAACCCTCATACACTTCAGCATGGACAAATGGAAAGCCCAGCAGCTGGGATTAAGCCTCCCACCCCCACCACAATGCTACATACGGTGGATTGACTGTGCAAGGGCAGCTCTGCAGACACAGTGTTGGAGGATGTGGCAGGGAGGAGCTGTACAAGTCCCCATGACCCCGTCAGCATCAAGGATCAACAGCACCGTGGGCTACACGAATTGAAGCACTGGTGCTACATCCAGGGAAGTGAACACCCCCTCTGCTCAGCACTCTTCAGACCACATCTTAATTACTGAGGCCAGTGTGGGGCCCTTCAATACCAGGCAGGCACAAACAAACCTGGGAGTTCAACAAAGGGCACCCAAGATGGCCGGGGGCTGGAATATTTACCCTGTGAGGAGAGGCTGAGAGTTCAAGGTTTTCTCAGCCTGGGGGAAGGGATACACTATGAGAAACTGTCTTGGGGTGACTTTATGATGTGTCCCCTATTGGTGCTCTATGCCCACCAATCTTTTCTGTGCCTTTAAACTGAGCCTGAGAGGGACAGAGGAAAAAAAAACTTTTCAAAGCAGTTGTTTCAAGGACACCGAGATACGCTCCTCAGCTTCTGTGGTACCCTTGGGGTTTTTTTTTTCAGCCAATTTTTTTTTTCCCGGCTCTTTTTTTTCCAGTGGAAGATGGAGAGTTGAACTTTGCTTTCCTAGGATTTTGTTTTTGTTTTTTTTTTTTTCTCTTCTTCTCTTCTGGACTGTTTCAACAACATCTGAACACATCAGGAGAATTTTTCCCGGAGGCCCGGGGGGTTGGGCCCTCGCGACCCAGCTCCGAGGAGGAGAGAGACCACACCTACAGAAGGACTCTGAAATCTTCCCAGGTTTTCTCTCTACAGAGAGAGAGATCTCATTATTTAGCATTATTATTCCCCTCCTCTGTGTTTGTTAAATAAATAGCTTTTATCTCTTTCACTTTCCTTCGAGGAAAATTTTTTTTCCCAAACCTGGGGGAAGGGGTGGTTGCAACCTGACTTCTATCAGAGGATGTTTTCCTCCAAATTTGTCCAAACTGGGACAGAAACCTAGTAGCTGTTATCTAGAACCTACAGAGAGGTTATTCTGAAGATGGAGAGATGTTCTTCACAGTTTTGCATGGTAGGAGAATGACAAACAGTGGGGTTAAAGTCAAAATCTTATTCATATGCAAAGAGAAAGAACACCTTATACATATAAAACTAAGAACTTATAATTTTAATGGATTAGGTCCTGTACTCTTCAACATCTTCATAAATGACTTGGATACAGGACTGGAAGGGATACTAAGCAAATTTTGAAAGACAAAACTGGAGAGAGTTGTTTACTCCCTCGAAGGCAGGGATCTCCTGCAGAGGGACCTTGATTTTGAGCAGGAGGTTGGACTAGAGGTCTCTTTCCAGCTCCTTCCAGCCAGAGCTATCCTGTGATACTGCCCCATCTATAGATGGGCAGCTCAAGGATTCCTTTAAGTATAAACATGGTAGCGCTGCCCCTGGCCTGTGACTGTGATGTGGAGCCCAGCTGTGTGGTTTGTAGCTGTGAGAAACAGTCTGAGAGGATAACTCCATCACCAGGGCAGGAGGAACCATGGCAACTTTGCCCAGTACTTGGGAAGCAAAGCCTCTCAGGAGGACATATGGTCATGTGCCTTTGGTTTGTTCCTGTGTATTTGCTTAGCACAACATTTCTCTTTACTTATTTGACAACCTTTCACCTGCATTGTCTGCAATATTTGACAGAGTATAATAAAGGGGATGTTTTATTGACCTTTTGAGAGCACTTGAGGCCTGAAATGGAGGGCAGAAGGCTATTAAACTTAATTCATGTTTACTGTAACAACAACTGTTTCAGCTGTTTTTTAATGATATTTCTCTGAACCATCAGTGCCAGGGCACTCCTAAGAAAATGTCTTTAAAAATACTTTTATTCTGAGTGGACATTGATGGTTTTAGTACCATTCCTTGTCAGCTTTCTGTCAGTGCTCTGTAACAGTAAAAAGCTTATCTTGGAAAACATGGGTCGCCTCTTTGAAGATAATTTCTCACTATAGACTGCATATTTTGACTTCATCCCAGGAAGGAAGACTGGTTTCTTACATATTTCAGTTAGCATAGAAACAGCCTATTCTATCACTTTGGCCAGATGGAAGAATAAAGAAAAAATCCCCAAATGCCTGATTGTTTTATTCGTTTTGCCTGAATAATTAATATCTATGACAAAAGATGACAATCTGGCATTTGGAGGTGGTTAGAAAGGTAAGTTGGCTGTACGGCTGGCAGACAAAAGGAGATTGCTTGTGGTGGAAAAGAAATATGACTTTGTAAAGGGGGTAAAGATTTAAGTGTTTTAGGGGAGCCAAAACCAGGCATTTAAATAACCAAAGTGCTTGGGCACCAGGCAATCTTGCCAAGTCAGACACAGATGGCCTCATTCGTGGCCTTCCTTCCCTGCTATCTCTAGCCATGGCAGTGTCCAGCCTAGCTGGAGCACTTGGACTGGCAGGATAACCTTCCTCTTTTTATTCACTGGTAAGTGCGGAGCAACCCACACTGAGCCTGACATTTTGTATCTGGCATCAACCTTACTGATGAGAAGCTATTAAAGCAAAGGTGACTGGTGGTAATAACGGACCCAAGTGAATCCCCATGGGCAGAGGTTTGTGTGATTGCATGTGACTCATAGGGCCAAGAGCTCCATGTGCCATGGCAGCAACCAGGACATCGGAAGTGATTACGCAGCGTAGTAGTGTCAGAGTATGAATGTTGATGTCATGAGGCTTGTGAAATAAGTGCCAGCAGTGACAGATTTCCCTGCAGGGAGAACACCTGCTGGGCCCCTCAGGTACTAAAACTTTTGGTCAAAAGCATGGAAGGTATGGAAGAAGATGCCCAGCTCTGGAAGGGGAAAACCAGATGAAACACATTATCCAGGAAACTTGATAAGCCAGAGGCAAAGCTAGAAATGCTTTGGATGTTTGACTTTGCAAGAGAAAACACCAATTTTATTTAGAAAGGAAAGGAAAAGGTATTTCCCTTGAAAATAATTTTGTTGAAACACTTTTCAGTCAACCCGGCATGCTTGTGAGACCTCAATTTGCTATTATGCTCTCTTTTTACAAAGAATGGTGGGAAACAAGTTTCTCTTCTGCAAGAATATTCAAGCACTTGAGATACTGTCTCATTTCAAAACAGAGTAATTGCAGTTTTTCAGAAAAGGGAATAACACAATTCAGGAACATACAGCATCTCCTCCTTCTACCAGGTTTACAGTCTGTTGGGGTTGCTCCTAGTCAGAGCCTGCCCCTAGGAGGCACAAGAAAATTCCCAGTGAAAGCCCAGACTGCAAGGCTGGCTGAATGAGAGGTGGGAAATCTCACCTTCTTCCTTCTCTGGACAGGGAAGACCTGTGTCTGGATGTACCTGGGAGTCCTGATGCCAGGTGGGCTGCTCTGGCGCTTGGGACCACCTGGCTCTGAGGTAACTGAAGAGAACCTGGCCTGAACTTCTCAGTCTGGTTCTGGGATGGGCATGGTACCTGCCAGCCTCAGAGGCCACACAGCAAGCAGGAGAAATGGTAGGGAGCCCATTAGCAAGGCAGAGGATGGTACCACACGCTGCCAGACCAGTACCTACATCTTCACCTGCAGCTGACCAGTGCATATGGGATGATTAGTCAGGCTTGAACTGCTATTTCTGAACAGAGAAATATCGTCAGAATGTATTTGGCTTGCTTTTACCTCTGACATTAGGAGGAGAGAGATGGAAAGTGTTTGTGATAGAGCCTTGTCAAAGCATTATTGAATGATTTCATGTTTTCAAGGAAATAATTCCCACAAGGATCTCCTTTTTATCACATTAATCATTCACCAGCACTGAGGGTACATCTATGTGACAAAATGCAATACTGTGCAGAAGCTGTGATGGAAACCAGTATGGTCCCATCCAGGGAGCAGGCACCCTGGCTACTTGTGGGAGCTTATATATGTGCATATGGGCAAGAGAGAATACTTCATGCACATGGTGCTTTGGGAGCTTCTGACTCTGGCTGAGAACAGTTTCTAAGATATAAGCAGAGGAAGGAGAGAGAGTGAGGCTGAACAAACACTTTAATCACAGGGCATTACAGACTAGCTACAGACACACATTGTCCCAATGAGGTGAAATAATTTCAGAGGCTCCCCAAGACAAGAGTCGAAAACATGCCTGTGGATCTTATAGCACATTTTCTCATGTTGAAGGAAGCAGGAACTGAGAATTGCTGGTTATATCTTCTTCGTCGACACTTTCAGCTTGGCATCCTGCAGAGAGGAACTCCCTTCTCTGGCTTTTTTCCCCAAGGAGCTTAAGCAGATGTGACAGTACCTTCAATAATGCAAAGTAGGTTTGTACTGTCATTGGGGAGAGAAGAGACCTGGAAACTGTGAAGGACTGCTGCATCTAAGAGGACTTTAAAGACAATGAGGTTCAGCAAATTAGGTTAAATTGCCATGCAAAGTTTGCCACAAAGCTATGTAAAATTCTGACATTAGAGGATAGTTACAAGAATGAAACTATGGTGTGCATAACTGCAGAGTGTACTGCAGAATCCTTCACAGGGATACCTGTGTCAGAAAATGCTGACAGTAAAATTGCCAGCACCTTCCAGAGAGACACTACTGTTAATAACAGGTGCTGTTGCTAGCAAATTTCATATCTTTATTCCCCATCAAACACAAACCAGAAAACATGTAAACTATATCTAGACAGAAGCAGTGACTTCTATTAGCAGAGCACTCGTGTTAGCTAACTCCCACACCTGAAATTGTTCTGGAAGGCTTACGTTTCTGACAATGTTTGTCACTCTTCATGTACTTGGTGTATGGAATTGAAGTAAACCAAGTTTGTAGATCACTAGCAGTAGTTGGGGAAAACAAAGGTCAGCAAAACATGAAGGCTGAAACTGCATATACTAAAATCAGCAAAACCTGACTCACTTCATCCAACTCACTTCTGGAGGCCCTCCCACAAACATTTGCATCTGTCAGAGTATCACTTGTAGAAAATACCGTTTACAGAATAAGTAAGAGCAAATAAATCTGGAAGCATATAATTAAAGCTGTGATCTGTTTCTTTACTCATGTAATTTTAATTTCTCATTCTTATTTCTAAGGAGCAAGCAACCACTGTTTTAATCTCTTCAACTTTGTTCTTTTTACCCCAAAGTGGAAGTGGTTCTGTAGCTATATGCAGCTGTTATACATGTTGTCAGCTGTGTGTTAACTTTCTTCAGGTAGATTTATATCAAAATACTGGAGAGCTCTATAATTTTTCACATAATGCAATTTATTGCAGGCAGGGAAAAAAATGATATAGAGGGAACCCATGTTGGATTCCCAACAGGGTGTTGTAACTTTCATACAAGCGTATATAATTTACTGGAAATTAGTGTTTTTATATGCTGGAAAGCAGCCAGAACTAGTATGCTTTGTTGAATAATGTGCTCTGGTTCTGTAGTTATAACCTATGATGAACTGATATCTGGTGAAAAAAATGGAGTACAGCCACTGGTGTGCCAAAAATACAAACCCCATGTTCACATGTGGGGAAGAGAATGGGTGAGGACTCAGAGAAGAAATCTGAGGCTGTGGGGAATGGAAATGGAAGCAGGGAGGAAACCTCTGGCAGGGAAGGACAGGCTGGATAGTGCATGGTGGCATGATGCATGGGCAAAGAGAAATGCTGGGGCAGGGCTGGCTCAGCAGGGTGAGGGCAGAGCTCAGAGTCAGGACCCAGAGAGGAAGGGGCAGTAGGGGCGAGACGTGGTGGGGAGATGTGCAAGGGGCTGTGCCCACCTGCGCAGGATGTGAATCTGCCATTGGAGACCTCAGGATAACACATTTGGTGTCCTGACACTTTTTTCCCTCTGAGGATTTGATGTTACAATTTTCACAGCCATTCAGCTGGGTAGGAATAGTTTTGGTTGTCTTTGGCACACTGGTATTACTTCACTGGTTATGACACAGCAAATCTTAAGAAAAAACTTTTAATAAGGGAGTATTTATTCCAGTACACCCCTGTTTTTTAAGCAGATGAAAAGATGGTCTTCCTACGCATGATATAAATTTTTATGTATTTCTGTCTGCCTCACATTAGTGAACTTCTATGACACGGTAAACAGTGAACTTATATGCAGACACAAATGTTCATGGCCATTCTCTCCCCTGGTTAATAGGGGACTGGAAATCCTTCGTCTGTGGGGAAACTAGCTAGTGGAAGAAGGGCTCTGGTAAGAAGGTGTTGACAGCAAACTGACACAAATAAATTCTTCTGCAATCTTTCCACAAGGTGAAGAGGATTTTTTTCCATCCAGAACACATACTCTTTAATGAAAGTCCCTAATGGGAAGGTGGGAAATAAGGAAGCTGGAAAGCAGACTTAGTACCTTTCTCTGCATGCGGTTTCAGTCCTTTTCATGTTTTTGTAGTTATTGCATTTGAATTTGCTGTCCTGCAAAGAGAATATGTACCCCCCCAGTGACAACTAATGGAGATTCTCCATTTAGCCCAGCTGGGAAGGTTCAGTGCTTCTGGAGCCAATGATTACAGGTTTGCTCTGCTGTGTGTATCTTAGCAGGTTATTGTTTTTTTCTTTGTCTGTGGAGAGCCTGGTTCAGTACAGAAACAGGAATTGTTGTATACTGCTAGCTAATAATTGATTTTTTTCTGTTCATTTGAGGGGAAAAAATAAAGAGACTATAAAGTTCCTGGTTTTTCTTCTTCTGGAGAAAACCCTCCCACCATTTAATCTGACATGAAATGTTAAACTGATTATGAAGCGAGAAGAAAAAAAAGCATTCAAAAATAGCCAAAAGGAATAACAAAATACAAAATGTAGGGTGGCTGGTGACAAAGAGAAAAACAAAATACTAAAGTGTCGACTAATGGTGGTCAAGAAGACTTGAGCTGCAAAAATGCCAGCAAGGGTAGAAGGGTGTGTATTTGTTCAGTGTCCTGGTGTCAAAGCCAGTGTGCAGAAGCAGAAGATCGTGATTCACTGGCCTCCCAGGAAACTTGAATCCACAATAGCTGCCTGCAGCAACGTGGGAAAGGACTGCCCAGCACATGTAAGTGAGATACAGCATTGCACTGGAAGCTGGGAACCCAGGTTCATAGTTACTCTGCCAGCCTCAAAGCAAGGATTTGAGCAAAGCATTTATTGTTTTTAATCCTTGTTAAAGAAACAGAATAAATAAAGGAAAAAGTGGAAAGTCAGCAGTATAATCGGTCCTATCTTGGACAACGAGGTTTTGGGTGTCTGTTGAGACATCACTAAGCTCAGAGCTCTGAGTGTTTTAGAGACTTATGGGGACAGTTACTGGTTATCACGGAAAGACTGAACTGTTTAAATGTCATAGAAAGACATTCTGTCAAATTTTAATTCAGGAATAGGATAAGATGTGAGTTATTGAAGTTTTTATTATGAGGAAACAAAATATCATGGGCTGTGCATGACTTTTTTTAAATTAGAAAATATCAAGAAAAATTAGAAAAAAACTTGGAACAAACTGCATTTCACATTATTTTGATTTAAACATTTTGTAACACTTGATGCTGTATTGTAAAATGTTTTAGTTTTGGTAAAGTCTTATTTTTCAACAAAAAAATAAACCTTTAAAAATTGTTTGCAAGATGTTTATTTAATAAGGTTTAAATGAATACAATAAGCTTTTATGCCTCTTTCTTTATGAAAGCAGAACATAAAAAAAGGTGATCAAGATTCCCTGTTTATCATATGGAACCAAGAAATAGTGTTTCTACTAGACAATTATAGGAATAATTAGTGTTTATAGTAACAATAATCACTGGCTTAACTCAGATGTTTTTTTAGTGTGTAAATAATTTTGTCCAACTCCACCTGAGGGGACTTGAATCAAGCAATAGCTCAGAATGGACTGCTCATTGCTAATTGGTTTTACAGGGTGGATCCAGATGTATTCTTTGTTTTCTGTTGCCACATGGCAAAATGTTGTTTCTGCATTTTTAACTCCATGTACGTGAAATGTTTTAGTTACTTATTGCCTGTTTGTCTCAATAAAACAATGAAGGCTGCTGATCAGGGTGGGTTGTGAAGAGTGTCTGCTGACAGAGAGTCATTTTTCATACTGAACAGCCATTTGGGAGAGAAAAGAAAAAGAGAAAAAAACACTTTAACAGCTTGCAATGTAACTAGAATTCCCTGTTCCTTTGCTAGTTTATAGTGGGTAAATAGCTTCTAGAAACTCATTCCCTTTGGCCTCATTCCATTGCTTCTTGAGCTAATAAAAATGTTTGCAGAAACAGCAGGGGTTGTAATACCTGTTCTCTTAGTTCTTCACTTAATGCAGTCTCTTATGTTCCTAATATTTGTAATTATAGCAGAATTGTTTATGATTTAATAGTTACAGATTTTACTGCTGTTTTGATAGCATAATCATACTTTCCAAGGTTTACAACTTGACTATCAACTTTTCTTGGTGTTGGAATCTTGGCCTCATAGTTTTTAAATTGTGAATGAATGGTTGTTTTTAATTTTATACAGCTGATTAGAATGGTCTGATGAGGTGCTATTAGTACAATCTCATTTATAGTTCTATTTTTCTGTAAAACTTTGGGAATGGAATGCACTTTACTCCAAGGGCTAATTTCTTACTCTGGAGAGGTTGTGAAGGCTCAAAGCTGTCCTGTGGTGCACTCCCATCCAGAGGCACTCCTCTGGCAACTCAGGTTTGGGCAGAGCATGATTTCCTGCAAGCACTGTCAGATATTTGGTGTGGAGAGAGGAGATGAGAAATAGACTTGAGCTAATGATACTTGGGTTAAATATTTCCCAGTGGTAGTAGAAATCCCTTCTGTTCACTTGGACGCCTTCCTGCAATGAACTGCAGTTATCTTTTCACACTTCATATTGGATTTGAATATGTACACTTTTTAAATGCTCTGCCCTCTCCCACCTTAGGAACCTTTAAAAAGTGGTCATGATGTGTCATAATTAGACTTTTCTGTATTGCCTGATTATTTTCTCACAATTGTTTCTCTCTGTCTTTCAGCTGAAAGATTTTATTTTTCCCAGTTAGAAGACATCAAGTCTGTGATTTTCCTTTCCTACATAGCACAAGTAATTGTTTATTTTCACAATGTCTCAGCTGATATGTGCCACTGTGGGATTTACCTTTTCCCCCCTGCCCCTTGTTACTTTTCAAGTTTTTGTGCAATTGAAATATTATTTGTAGTTTCCTAGCTAAACTGTTCAGCTGTTCTTTTGTACCACTCTCACAGTAGTGGTCTTAAATTCCTGACTGACCCACCACTTCTTTTTCCATATCTATTGTCATTTGTCAATTTGTTATCAAAGGCAGAGAAGCCTTTTTAAATAACTTTTCTGACATATGGTAGGCTGGTTTTTGGAGAGATTAAAAAGGTTCTTAAAATGTAGTTTGAACTCTAGGACTGTGCTTGACAGTAGTTATGTTCTTTGGGAATATTTGCAGTTTTAGTTTGTGTTTGACTGCCTTTATCACTGGATACTCCAAATGACCATATTGTACCGCATACTCACAAAACAAAGAAAACAAGAAAATTTAGGTTCCTGCCTGCCCACCGGCAATAGGAATGAGATCTCTCCTGTGCTTAAGAATGTAAGTAATGGTCTGTCGGATTGGACCTTGATCTACCATCGGGAGTGCTCTACCTCTGACAGTGGAACTAGGAAACTCATTCTAGGGTCAGCATGAGACTCTGGCCACCATGTGATCCATTCTGCTTGTACACCACCAATATCAAATTTAAAAAAAAAAAAAAAAAAGGGAAAAAAAAAAAGTAAAAAAGGACAATTCACTTTTCATACTGCTTCGAATGTAAAATTTTACATCACTGGAGTTATAAACAGCAAAAATCATCATTATTCCTGTAGCTCTACTCCAGAGCATGTCTTTTATATGAAACTACAAAGTTAAACTGAGGAAAGCACTGAAAGCAAAAGAAAATTATTTTGAATACTTAGCATTTTTCTACATAATCTTAAATAGCACTCAAAATTTCAAAACTTCCCTTGTGACATCCCATCTAATCATGAACATCGTTGAGCAGAAAATTATTATTTTCGGATTTGGTGACAGTGCTACCGGTGCCTGAACTTTACCGTCTTCAATACGTAGCAAAAAAAACATTTGGAGGGACTTTGCAAGTCTTGGTAAATATGTTCTAATCTTTCCAGCATATATTATATGTTTCAGAAAAGTTATTATTTGTCTCTGGTTTTTCTGGTGGCAGTATTAGTACCCTTATCCTGACCAGACTCTGCTGTGGTAGGTCATTTTGGCTTCACTCTGTACCTGCTGCTCTCACTGAGATGTCTGCACTAGCTTTTCAGTGCCACAGAATTTCTCTGCACACCTACATGTAGCACTGAAGAACCTTAAACCATGCTCTTTTAGACAACTTCTGTACAAACAACCAGTGAGAAACCTGAGAAGCCATGGGAACTTGCTTCATAATATTGCCTGATATCAAAAGACAAAAATCCTTGCAACAGTATTAAAATGGTAAGATAAAAAAGCAGTTCTTTATTGGAAGCTTCCAGGTGCATCCATAGTTATGGGCTATGGGCACACACGGTATTGGATTTCTACAATTTTTATAAGTTTAACAAATTATCATATCTAGCAAACGTTGTCCAATTAGAAGAGCAGTTGATTATGTAATTTTTCCCTGGGTACTGCCCCACTGGAGTTGGTCCAGGCTTCTTTTCCCCACTCCTTTTTATGTCTTCTCTGATTAGAAAACAAAATGTTCTTCTTGTAGGTCCTCTACCTCAAAATAAGACTGAAAAGTATTTCAGGAATGTGTTATAAGATTAGCTTATTACTCTAAAATCTAAGAGAAAGGGTAGGAAAAATATCAGAAGCTGTATGAGCACATATTAATGGTCTACAAAGCTAAAAATATATGAAAAATACATAAAAAGCAAAAATCTTTAGGCATCAATAAAAGGTGAGGGATATAGGCAGGACTAGGAGCTGTACTGGGCACCAATCAGCTGTATATGCTGTGGTTAAAACCCCTAATTTTAAGCATGTTCCATATTAGCATTTTGTATGTGCAACTTGAACAAAATGTTTGTCTTTCTCACCCATTTCAGAGTTTCAGGCCTCCTGCAGATTTCCTTGTTTGCTGGCAAGAGAGTAGAAACTCACTGATGTTGTCTCAATTTGTGAATTTCAAAAAGCTGATTTCAAAAGACAGGCATTTCAAATCCCCATGCCAAAACTTCTACCCTTTCCAATGATAATATGTGTAAAACGAAGCAAGATAGCATACTTGTACCAGCCCAGAAAAATATTTGCTATTTTCTGTTGCCCTGTTTTCTTTGGAAGAAACAGTATTTGACAAATGTTGGCCTTATCTTAGGAGAGCCTATTTTTCAAATATATTATCTGATAAATTTCAAAGGCTGCCTCATAAACTATGTGATCATTTTCCTTGATTGTATCCCAGACTGGTGAAATCTGTGTTTAATAAAGAAGTGGTGTATGAAGAACTAAAAGAATGCTCACTCAAGAAGCATAAATCCTTTGTCCAAGCTTCTAGACAGAGGAAGAACAAATAGCTATGATCACCACCTATATGAAATGAAGAACTTTGCTGATGGAAGAGAAAGACAAGACAATCACAGCTCCGTTTTGAATCAGAATATTTGCTTTATTAGCTCTAGTCTTTTGATGTTTTCATTTTTCCATAAAAAATCAAATTTTATGGAAAAAAAGTAGTTTTCTGATTAGTTCTAAACCCAAAATGAATATCTTTATGTAACCAAATAAAGTGGTGTTGAAATCACTGTTTCTACATCCTTAAGTATATACCACTATGTAAATAAAACAAAATACTGTGGTGGAAGAGATTATAAACAGGATTGGTTGTTTATTTAGAAACATACTGAAATGTTTAACACCTTGTAAATCTAGTTTTGGGTCCCATTATTACCTGTAACATGTGCTACTAATTAAAACAGATGTTTCTCATAGGTAACTTTGACCCACATATTTTGAGCCACAACTTAGGTAGCTGTGCCATTCATCCCACTGTTTGCAAGTGGAAATTTGATTTTCTTTTCTCTCCTGATCTCTGATCAGGGTATTATACTGGGTATCATTTGACCTTTTACAGAGAAATGGAATTTTTTAACAGGAAGAGTGAGATCTAGAGAAGGCAAAATATTTCCGTGAAATTATTTCTTTTAGAAATTCCAGTGCGAAGAGTTGTACTTCACATCTTGTGCACTAGGCAAATTTCCAGTTGTGACTAGGCTCATGCAACATTTGTGTGTCTGCCTTTGCAGTTACATAGGTAAGAGGACAACCTCTGACTCACTTTGTTTCTGAGATCTGGGACAACCATTGTGCAAAATAATTCCACGTAGGGAAGCCCAGACCATTTGGTTTCCCCATCTGTTCAGCTCCCACAGCCTGAGACACAGTGTCCAAAGAATCAGCCCCCCAAATTTTAAGTTTGAAGGCATGTTTTCAGGGTTCAGCTTCTGGGTCTGTGACAACTTCTACATCTCACTTGTCTCAAGCATGGTCTAGGAAACTTTCGCTTGAACCTGAGGAAGCAAATGGGTCTTGAAGTCCAGAGTATTCATTTCTGGAGTATTCAGCACATTCATACTGCCAGCACATCATTTTCTATCATGAAAAAGAAGGCTCAGATTAATAGGTCTTCTTATTACCATTCCTATGGCTCACAAGTGAAAAACAAGGACTTAGGTAAGAAGCATGTTTGCATCCAAGACACCAGAAGAACCCTGTCAGATACAACACAGCAGCTCTGTGTCCTTGGGGGAGCAGCTTGAGAACAAAAAGATATCCCTTGAGCATCTGAAATAGCTTCATTCACCTGAATTGTGTCTTTGGTGAGGAGTGCACGGGGAGCAGTTTGTCTCAAGGTGAACAGTGATGGCTCAGCGTCACTGCAGACACCTCATCAGCCAATAGCACTGTTGACATAAAACCAGGCACTCGTGATAGACCACCTCAGCTGTGTCCCCTAATTTGAAGAAAAACACCTGCTTTGATAGTCAAAAATTTAGGTGGTTTAGCCTCATTAGCAGCCCAGGATTTGAAACTCATTCCACAGATAGACTCACTGTTTCAGTGATTCCTTTTGGAAATATTGCAGGCTTTTGGTTCCTTGAGCTTCCTTCAGTTTTATCTTTCCCCTCTTGAGCCATTTCAGTGGGAAAGCCTAATGACTACGTCCAAGTGAGCCATGTGCTTGGTGAAATTGTGTTAGCTATGTCCCTGTCTTGCTTTCCCAACTGCTCCTGTCCTCCTTGAGGCCTCTCTCAATGGGAATACACCACACAGTCTTCAGGAGACTTACCTGAAAATAGAGGGATGAATTCCTACCCTTCCACTTTGCTGTACAAGTCCTTACCCTATACTGGAATACACATGGGTGCACCAAAATATGCCCTTATTAAGTAAACATACTTAAATACCTGTCTGAATCTTTCTTGTTCTCCTCCCTGGATGGGCCTAAATTTACATTTCTTATGGAGAGCTGATGTTGAGCAATAGTGGCAGCTTCCTGCTGTAATTATGAAAGAATATAATGACAAAGAAATGAGGAACAAGGAAAGTATCCCAAGGGCCATACGGCAGTCATATGCTCTATGAATTGGTTTTCAAATTATTTGTAAGGAGGAGGAAGGATAATTAAACTTGTGTATCTTTATTTCTCTGCAACATAATCCCAAGGGCTGGTTTAGGTTAAAGCATGCCCCACTCGCTGTGTCATGCAACAGGATTTCGCTTCGTATCGGATTAGATGTCACAGAACCCCAGAATATGCTGAGCTGGATGGGACCCACCCAGATCATTGAGTCCAGCTCCTGGCCCTGCACAGCACCATCCCCAAGAGTCACACCGTGTGCCCAAGAGCATTGTCCTAACACTTCTTGAACTCTGTCAGGCTTGGTGCTGTGACCACTTCGCTGGGGAGCCTGTTCTAGTGCCCAACCACCCTCTGGGGGAAGAACCTTTTTGTAACATCTAACCTAAATCTCTCCTGACGCAACTTCAGGCCATTCCCTTGGGTCCGGTCACTGTGCCCCACAGAGAAGAGATCAGTGCCTGCCCCTCCTCTTCCCCTCATGAGGAAGTTTTAGACTGCAATGAGGTCTCTCCTCAGTCTCCTCCAGGCTGAACAGACCAAGTAACCTCAGCTGTTCCTTATATGGCATCTCCTTAGCCCTCCTTTGGATGCTCTTTAATTTCTTAATGTCTTTTTTATAGTGTGGCACCCAAACTACCCCCAGAACACGAGGTGAGGCCACCCCAGTGCAGAGCAGGGTGGGACAATCCCCGCCCTTACCCGGCTGGCGATGCTGTGCCTGATGCCCCCCGGGTCAGGGTTGGCCCTCCTGACTGCCAGAGCACTACTGATTTGTATTCAAATTTCCATCGACCAGCAACCCCAGGTCCCTTTCCATGGCACTGCTTTCCAGCATCTCATTCCCCAGTCTGTACATCCAGGGTTGCCCCATCCCAGGTGCAGAATCCAGCACTTTCCCTTGTTGAAGTCCATGTGGTTGGTGATTGCCCAGCCCTCTGATTTGTTGAGGTCTCTCTGCCTTTGAGGGAGTCAACAGCCCCTCCCAGTTTTGTATCACCTGAGAATTTAGTATCCCTTCCAGTCCTGTATCTCAAGTATTTTATGAAGATGTCATCCAGGTTTTGTAGGAATCTCTGAAGAGAATGAGGCAAAGAAATCCTCTAAAGTGGATGACAACCATGTAAAAATCACAGGGAAGAAATACCTGCTCTTCACTGTTGACTGTACAAGGACCTCAAAGTTTTGGAGGCAGCTGGCTTAGAAAGAAGACAGAATAGTAGAGTGCAGGGCAAATAATAAATATGTACTTTCCGGGTTGTGCTACAGTAATGTAGTTGCCACCCGGTTAAACCACATTGAAAGTGTCACTTAAACCACATTTCAAGTGTTGTATCTGTCTTTTTGCAGTGTCTAGGATGCTGAGAAATGCAATTTAACTTTAATAAATTCATAACTTTATTGTCATCTGCAGCAAATCTTAACTGACTCTTCAAGGTTCCTCTTCAGTTCCCTACAAACGATTATTTGACTGCCTGTCTTCTAACCTCGATCCATACTGAATTTTAAAACAATAAAAATCATTCAGATTGCTGAGTCTATGATAAGAGAAACATTTCTATAAAGTTCTCAAAGTACAGATTGCCTGTCCTTATGAATTCTCTTGCTCTCATGGTTTAACCCCAGACAGTAACTCAGCCCTACCAGATGCTTGCTCACCCCCACCCCATGTTGGGATGGAGAACTGGCAGACTAAAAGTAAGAAAACTCGTGGGTTGAGATAAAGACAGTTCATTAGGGAAAGTAAAAGCTGCACATGCATGCAAACAAAACAGGGAATTGATTCATTCAGCACTTCACATGGGCAGGCATCCCCAGGTAAGCACAGCTCCATCACATGTAACAGTGACTCCTAACATCCTGCTGCCTGCTTCTTCCCCAAAGCTTTATTTGCTGAGCACGATGCCATATGGTCTGGAATATCCCCTGGTTCAGTTGAGGTCAGCTGTCCCAGCTGTGTCCCTTCCCAACTTGTTGTGCACCCCCAGCCCACTTACTGGTGCGGTGGGGTGAAGAGCAGAAACAGCCTTGACTTGGTACTAGTGCTGCTCAGCAATAATGAAAATATCCCACTGTTACTAGCACAAATCCAAAAGACAGTCCCATACCAGCTACTGGGAAGGAAATTAACAATATCCCAGTCAATACCAGCACACATCCTTATTTATAAGCATGATTAGGCATTATACTATAGGGCCAAACTACATGGATTTAAACAGCACTCCACCTATGTGTAGAAGAAAGTGACATAAGACTATATAGCTGTGGTTACAGTTGATAAAGCTAATCCTCCCTGGAGATTTTTATTCTAGGGAAACAATTGTGTACACTAAATAAGCCCATACTTCCATAAGGCCTTTAGAGAAAACTTGCTGTTCATTTTGAGGACAGGCTCTGTGAAGGCCATTGCCATCAAACTTAGCTTGTCACTGTGTTGATTAAGGTGAGTTTATTTTTGCCCTTGATGTTGGTCCATTTTTTTATATATTATAAAATTCTTCAGCACAACACATATTATTTGTAGAAGAAACTGATTTTTTCTTTCATCATTTTCACCCAGTTTATAAAAAGTATTAATTGGTTCTTTTATTATGCTTGAAAATATAGTGAATTTAATCAGAAATAAGTGCGTGTTTAATTGTCTATCTTAGCTGAGAATAGACACTGGGTAGCTGATGACTGCTAACCTGAGTGTGGTAGGTTAGTCCAGTCTGCAATTTCCTCTGTGGAGTTACTTTCTCACATAATCATTGCAGATAATATCAAATACTAACTAGCATTTGATCAGATTTGGGGTTAATTTTTTCATCTTGCATATATTGAAAGATCTCAGCTGATTATAATAGAACATTAATTTCTATCAGTTGATTATCTGACAGTTTCTCTTCTTTGTATTTGCTGTTACTGCCAACACTGTTTTTTGGAGTCATAAAAGGCTCTTTTATGGAGGGAGGAACTGAGACTAAAGCAATCAGTAAAGAGGAAAAAAGACCTCAAAAGCGTGATGGCAACCTGTCCCCTCAGCCTCAGTTAAAGATCTGGCAGTTACAGGAACCTGATTACCAGTGCTACAAGACAAATGCAGCTGTCCATTCCTGGTCTGCAGGTGTTGCAGTAGATATTCCATTGTCAGACAGCCAGTGTTTTCAATCAAGGTAATTATTTCCTGTAGGAAAAATAAAGTGTTAGCCATGTTTTTCTAACAGCAATTACCCACCTGTAACAAGATGGGCACTTGGAGAATACCATTAAATCACTGAGCTCCTGACTCTGTGGTCATTAGATTTTCCTTTTTCATTTCCACTTGATGTCAGGCGTCTTCCTCACTATCTGGTTAATTCTGGCTTCCGATGCTGTGTGCTTTTGAGAGTCCTGGAGACAAGGCCTGGGCGTTGAAAGGCTGGTTTGTGCAGAAGTGAGAGAACTGGCTCTGTTGCCCTGGTGTCAGTGAGCCCTGAAATTACAGTGCCCAATCTGTCATAGCCCAGAGGACTGAGCATCAGTGCAGTAGGAAAGAAAAAGTTTGCACAGAAACTGAACTGATCTGAAACTGCATGAATGAGGCTTAGTCATATATTAAATGTGTTCTACCCGAAAACTTCAGAAACAGCAGCTTGCAAATCTAGAAGGCAACAGCATGTAGCAAATATGCCACTTATGTTCATTTCCAGGTAAAGGACTGTATATATAATTTATTTAACGTCAACCTTGCAGGCAGCCAGCCTCTGGCCATTTAATGCAGAAGGGCTTACTGGACTCTTATTTTTCTACCCACTCTTGCAGCTCTCAGCCAAATTAACTAGAGGTGGGAGCAGCCACTGTCCTAAAAAATCATGTGCCTCTAGTATTTTTCACAGCCATAAAAAATCCACACTCTGCGTCAAACTGCAGGCAATCAGGGCACTTACAATCTTCCCAAAACACAATTGGAATGGGTGCTCAGGGACCCCCTATACACGGTTTGACGTCCAGAGGAGACTGGCAAAAGAGATGGGAGCAGGGGGTTGCATGGAATTGTGCCTGAGTTCCCAGCCTCTGTGGGGATCACTAAGACACAGAAATTATGTCAGAAGTAAATTATTTCAAAATGACAGCATGTGCCAGATTTAGATTAGCTATTACGAAGAAATTCTTGACAGTGAGGGTGGTGAGACACTGGAACAGATTTCTCAGAGAAGTTGTGGATGCCCCACCCCTGAAAGTGTTCAAGCCCAAGCTGGATGGAGCTTTGAGCAACCTGGTTTAGTGGAAGGTGTCCCTGCCCACGGCAGGGGGGTTGGAACTGGATGAACTCTAAGGTCCCTTCCAACCTAAACCATTCTATGATTTCATCATTCTATGATCCACTTGTTCTTCTTGTCTGCCTCCCTTTCAGATGTGTGCCAAGGGTCAGTGGCTCATGGCGTTCAGACCCTGAAACCGTGGCATTGCTCAGTGGCAGGTGGGATACTTTGCAGGGATATACATTATTTTCTTTTTACATTATGGAATTCCAGTCATATTTTTTTCTAAGCCAAATTCTGGCCCCATTATGTTTGCCACTGTATTTCTTGTGTTAGATAAGTTTGCACAACAATTACAGAAACTTTAATTAAGAAGTAGTACAGATTTTCGTTTTGTGTGTTAGGGCCATGAAATATTTTTTTTTGGTTTTGCTTCAGTTCTTGAATTTGCTGTGGGAGGTGGCTGTTCATGTACGCAACAAATGGAAAAGTCTTTGACAAATTAATTGACTGTGCAAGCCAAGTTCAGTGTATGCATACACTTTGTAATGAGTTATAATTAAAGAAATCATTAACTAAGGAAAGTAACTATGATTTGATCATCGAAGTTTAGACAGGCGAGCTGACCTGGGGTGAACAGAAGAGTAATTATTTGAGAACTATGATGCCACCTATCCAGAATCCTCACATGTTCTGTTAAATTAAGCTTTGCCCTCACATATGGGGTGTTGCCTGGTCTCTTCAGGCTCAAATGATCATATCTAAACTCCTTACTAGGAATAACATTGTGGGCTTGCCCAAAAGAGTCAGATAAATGGTCCAGCTAACCTAAGGCACAAAGGTTCAACCAATCACCTTGACTTCTTCAGAACTATTTAAAAACACTTATTTGCCTCCTGCCATGCCTCTCCTGTTAGCGTATTTGGTGTAAATGCACTGAACAGAGATTTGTTCTGGATCCAAGGTGGTGTCTCTGCCTTGTGCTATACTGCAGCATGGAGATGCCCTGCATGGTGGCTGCTTCAGGATCTCTGCAGGTGCATCAGTGACTGGCCCGAGATTACTCCTCTATGAGCAAACAGCTCATATTCTCATTGATTGTTTATTCTTGTATATGAAATGGTGAATGATTTGTGCATTTTTCATATGATAAAAATGTTTGTTTTCAGAATATGAACATGACTGGTTGTCACATTATATTTGCACTATCCAGAAAGCTGCAGAACATTGTGGATGATTCACCCCAGTAAGGTCAGATGAGAACCTCTAACCCTGGCTTCCTAAGAGTAAAGTTCAACGATGGACGTAAGAAATTTATGACCTCAGTTTATAATGTTTAACATTTTAATATAAAAAGTTGTGACTTTGGACAGGGAATTTATATTCAAAAATAAAGAAGTATTTTCTTCAATGTACATAATGGAAATATACCTCTTTCAGCTGGTAGCTCTCGACTGATGAGTAGCAGTGGGTTTATTGTTCTGCACTGAAATACATCCCATCTCAAAACATGGCAGTGCTTTGCTTACCTGCTACTTTCTCTCCTGCTTACACTTCTCTTTTTTTTAACTTGAAGATACATGATTTTGCTCTCACAAAGTGATAGAAAATAAAACTGGTGACCACCAGATGCACTCATTTCCCTGCATGGAGAATAAGAGAGGGAAAAGCCCCACTGTGTTTGTATGTCGAGCAGAGAGTAGTAGCAAGTATAACCTTTTTGATAAAACCAAGAAAATCCACAGGCAGTTACTTAGTTCCTAAACAATTAGGTCTTCTGAGAAGACACTTCCATCATTTTCTGAGTAAGTCCTGAGGTATAACTGAGAAATTAAAAGGTTGAAATTCATATCCAATGACTTGGTAGAGCTTTTGTGCTTGCATAGAATTGTTATCTAGGAGTGTCTACCGTAGATGTCCAGCTCTTTAGAGCAGTTTTTAGTGCCAACTCTTAAACATGTCCAAAACAGAGGCAAAAACTGATCTGCAAATCAGGAGATAAAATTTCCATTTTCCTTTAATATGATCAGAGGGATTGTAGGAGTTGTGTTTTCACTATCCACTGAGGCAAAAGAGCCACAGTTCTGGCCTGTGTATCAGGGCAATATCCCAGAAATTGCATATTTAGCAAGAATTCTGTGGATTCAGTCTATGGCATCTTGTTCTGTAATAGGCTACTTTCTAGGAAACTGGAAAACTGCATGAATACCAACATGTAGAAAGCCGTCAAACTGGCCATCCAAATTCAAAGAAAACAGATGCTCTTAGTGTCTCAAAGAGGTATTTTGCACTTCTTTCTCACTATTTCTCACCAGTTTCAAGGCTGCCTTACATGTGCATAAAGCTTAAATATTCTGTGATTAGTGCCTGCTGGTCTGAAACACTAGCAGTGAGCCTAGAGAAAAATGCCACCTTGAATCGTAGTACGTGCTGCCCTCCTACAGGTACAGCACATTCCAGGGTGACACAGAGCAGCTCAGCACACTCCTGTACTAGCTAAGTAAGGTAACAGAGATTATGCATATTTTCATACAAAGTGCCATTGGTAAGAAAGAGACTGGGGAAGAAAAAAATATACTTTGCTCTTTTTCAAGAAATAAGGTCTTTGATTCTCTTTCTCTTTTAATCCTTTTATTTTAAGGTACATACCCCATTCAGTGATTTTTTTTTTTCCAGGAGAAAGACTAGTGGACAGGATCAGAGTGAACTGAAGACAGACAGATTATCCTCTCATCTATCATGTCAAGAGTCCAGATATGAGTAAACCATAAGTCCCAGTTTGGGCAGTCTGCTTGGGTTGGCTGCTGATACAAGAAATGAAATAGGGCTCCTGAGTATAGAAACACTTCTGCTTGAGGTATACCTTTTGATTATCATGCCAGGGATCTTGCTTATACACATCACTGTTTTTGCAATACCTGGTCACTTGCTCGGTTGCTACAGCCTTCTCTCTAGAGAAGACAAATAGTTTAATTCTTGAGAGGCCTTGTGTCTGGTGTCATACTATTTTGGTGGAAAGGTGAAGAGAATGAAAATATATAGCAAAATGTCATAGAGTAATAGAATCAGAAATAGCAAGGGACAGAAGGTTCAGAGTTAAGGATCGAAGAGATGGACACAGATCAGGAAAATTGAATAAAATCAAGTTTAAGAGCTGAAATAATGGAAGGGAAGACATAGTATCTATTCGGGTGAGGAGCCCTTTCTGTAAGAGAAACTCTTCACTGCCATGGGGTTTCAGTGCTGCTTCTGACCTGCAGAGTTATTTTCCAGGCTCCTCCTTGTATTCGAGTGGTTAATTTCCATGTTTCAGGAATCCATGCTTCAGCCAGTTGCTTTCAGGTATATTGTTCATCATGTTTCATCACCTGAGCAGAAAGATTCCTGCTGAAGCAGTGTATCTTCTGGAAATTAAATAAAAAGTCCAAGTTTAGCCATGTCCTTGAGGGAAGAAAATGAAGATTTTCGGATATAATAGTGTGATGTATTTGAGAAAATACTCAAAGAAGAATATGATTTTTGATCAGCTCATGAAATAACTTGTATTAAGTAGCCTCTTTTTAAACAGAACTGCTCACACAACACCCCCCCATGTTTTGTTAATTTTAACTTCCAGTGTATTTTTATGTGGTAGGTTTAAAAAAATGTTTAAAGTGCCTTGGGTGAAATTTTGGTTCACAAGTGACATCTGGAACAATTAAAAAAAGTCAGAAGTGCCATCAAGACATCACCATTGTGAGGTATTTATTTATATTTCTATCTTTTCCTGCTCCTTGGGAGTCATCCTCAGTAGTTCACAGCACGCAGCAGAATCTTTCTTTGCTGACTAGTTGTCAAAGGAAGGGAGTTTTCATAAGCAGTACAATAATGAGATGCCTTTGGAAAATAAGACCTTTGAATTGTTCCATCTGCCCATAGAATATAAGAATTCATAAAGCATTTCAGTAAAACAATAGAAAATTATTTTAGTGCCATTTTTAATTCCTTCTGCTGTGCTGATTTACTCTTGTGAACAAAGCGACCAGAAAGCTTAATAAGTTTGGGCCATCAATAATCCGTATGCCAGCGAAGCCCGGATGCTCATTGGAAGACTTTGCAGAAGATGATAAAATCTATAATTTCCTTTCTATTCATTACAGTTTTGTTTATCGAGCAGAAATGTGTCACTTAATTATTCATTCATTCATTCATTGCAGAATCTAAGGAAGATGCTTTGCCCTGCTTTAAGTAGTAGGATCAGAGCTCACTTAAAATGTCTCTACCTAGGCAACTCCCTCCAGTGATTACCCTAGAGTAAGAGGAAAACGATTAAGATTCTTATGAGAAGAAGTTAAGCCTGTTTTTCTACTTTTAAACAAGAATTCTTAATTTGATTGTTTCTTGTATATAATGCTTAATGTCGATGAACAGCAGTTTCATTAGTACTAGGTCAGTGAGTTTTTCCTGCCAATCTATACTGTTGTCTTTAACAAAAATACCTTCAAACACATAGTCTAAAACAACACTTCTAATCCCTGACACAATACAGATGAACTTGATTATTCTATGTTTAATTGAGATTGGAAATGTTATTAAAAAGCAATGGAAAATATTTTCTTCATCTGACAACTAATATAAACCAGCATAATTTTAACTATTGCACATAGTTGATTTATTGTTGGTGTCATAGAAAAGTGTATATTTGTACTTACCCACAGATTTATGTGTGCATCACTCTGATCCAGGATGTGAACTGATGGAGAAATGCAATAAGATATGTGGGGCTTAGCAGAAGGAAAGGAACTCATCAGAGCCTGTGTGTGATCAGTTACCATCATGCAAATTTTATTTTAGCTGTATGCATACATTAGATGTCATCAAATGTACATGTAAATATGTCCAACTTGGAAGCCTGATATAGTGTAGAATATAAAAACATAACACAGGCTCAATTGCAGCATCCTATTTCTGGCAGTAGCAGCCTGATCCTAAAAGCCCTTAGGGCCTCAATGTGACAGAAGCTGGCAGTTTATATTTTAAGCAGAGATCTAAAATACTGTATATTTTTGCATTATGACAATTTACACCAGAAAGTGAGAGATGGAATCAGTGGATGTCTGTGTTAAAGGATTATTCAGGTGGAAAACATGATCTCCTGACGGACTCAGCCAGGCAGACAGAGATTTAAACCGGTCACAATGAATTAAGATGATAAAAATAGAACTGCAATAGAGCTGCAAAAGTTGGATCTGGTCTTAGATTTCAAACATTGCTAAATTCTGAGTAAGTCTGTTCTGCACGCCTAAAGTGTCAGCAAAAGCAGACCCAGCTGCCACTGTGCAAATGGCACAGTGTGGGAGCCTGGAACATTCCAGGAGTTGCAGAGCACTCGTATAACAGAGTTTATGAGTTGTCCCCACCTGTTTGGACAACAGCATCCAAAAGATGCCTAAAAGGTCAATTACTCCTCAGTGTGTGACAAGTGTAGATTTAGTTAGATGACAGAGGATGCACTCTAGTGATTGAGTCATTCAAATTGTGAGATCAGGGTGAGGACAGAAATCTACTTCAGCTGATGCAGAAATAAGTCTGTAAACAGATACAGACATATATGTGGATATTGACATTTATGATGGCTGCAGTTTTCCACATGGATTCTGTTGCACACCTCTTGCTTGAACATTATTTTAGAAATTACCATGATTACATCTTTGCATTAGCAGTGTGGAAATTATCCTGCTTACTTATTTCAAAACATAGGACTTCCTGTGGTGTAATATATGCTCTGAGCACATTCCAATGAATTGTTGGGTCCTAATGGGAGCTACCTGAGAAATTTTCATCTTCAGGCACTAACTGTAATGGCTTGGCAGCTTAAGCTTTGAAGATATCTATAGTTAATGCCACATCCAACTGCTGTTTTTATTCTTTCAAGACAAGCATAATGAGTCCCATGTAGTGTATGAAGGTCTTCTCCACCTTGGCATGAGCACCATCTGCTACAGCTGTACTCAGTTTATAAGTAGTTCTGTAGGTTGCTTAAATGGATTTTTACATACTTCAATGTCACAGTTTAAAGGTAAAACCTCTAGTTGTTTAGCTCTGAAAGTAATATTTCCAGGTTAGAAAATGGGGTTGAATGAATTTATGCAGTAGAAAGTCTGTATACAAAGAACAGCATCTCCAATAAAGCACAGACATTATGGCCATCAGCCCTGATTACATGCCTCCTCCACCATGGGATTTATGTGGATGTGAGAGCTGTCCTTCTCTTAGATTGTGTCTTCATGCTCATTTAAGCACAGCAGCTCACATTAACTAAAGGGGGTTAACATGAGCCATCTTTCTTTTGAAGGGCAATTTGCTTTAGGAAGTTGCTTGGTTATCTCCATGCTGTTTTTCTCAGCTGGGCCAGGCTCAGCCTTTAAAGCCTTTTTCCACGCAAGCTGAGCAGTGCAGCTGCCCCTCTTAGCACACTCCTCTCATTAGCTACAGCCTGGGAGATTTCCTCAGCTTCCCCTGCTGCATGGAAAGTTTGGTTCCAGGACTTCTTCTCCCCTGGGGACTCATCGTGCCTTCACATTTTCTAAAAGCATCCATTCCCCAGCGAGGCTGTCTAGGCACTGCAACAGGTCTGTACTTCCCTTTGTCCCCTGTGTTCTGAAATACATCAGGAAGAGTACAGAGTTGACCAGCATGGGTGGAGAAATATCCTTTGCAGTGTTGCTTGGGCCACAGATTTATGCAATGATGATTCATGGAAGATGACCACAATATATCATCGTCTCATGTCTATTTATGGCTATCATTCTCTGGCATGTCCTTTGCCCAGAATTTGTAGAAGATGCTTTAATGGTTTGTCAGAGAGTAAAGACCATGATCTGAATATTATTTGCTGTAGTAATTGCATCTTTTCAAAAGAAGAGTCTTTGAAGTCTCCCTTTTTTGGCCTGTCATTTTCTTTCTGTTGTTATCATTTTAGCTACATTCATTACTATGGATTTTTTTGGACTTGCATCAAGGATAGTCCCACAGATTTCTTTGAGAAAACCTTTCAAAATGTTCCATATCTGCATCTCTCATTCATTCCTAGCAGATAAAGGTGATGAAAAAATCGTACTGTAGACAATGTTTATGTGGCATACAAAACATTAATGATTGACTTTTTAATACCAACTAAGAGCACTCAAAGCCAACCAATCTGATGATGAAAAAAGTATCTCTATCTGCATGTGAAGAAAGAAGAAATATGCATAAATTAAAAAATTAAAAGCAAGAAATGAATATGATACTGTGTACAAATATATAAGAATTTAGTTGACATTTCACCTGAACAAATAATATGAAGCAAATAACCTATTTTAATAGAACCTTTTTGATTTTATAAGTTGGTTATGAGTTGCTTAAAAATATAATTCTTATCTTACATTTTTCACAAAATCTTTTGGTGAATAATTCTAGACAATCTCTTTATAAATAGTTGAAAATAAAGGTTTGACATGATTTCCATTTTGCTTTCTTCTTCTACTCTTTAGGCAGGAGTAGTACCTCCATCATGATGAACTGACTTAGCTTTAATGATTCCAGTTTTCAGTTTCAGAAATTTCCAGATGTCCAAAAAAAAAGCAATATGTATCTTGCACTGGTGATCTACTTTGAACTCTAAAATATAGCTCAAGTTGCCATGCAGCCACCTCCTAAACTCAGAGGGGAGAGGTAAGCACCTACCGAGGGTGATTCTAGAGATCCTGAGGGAAGTGTGATGAGCCCATGTTAAGGGCTCTTCACTTTTTGGGGAATACAGGGAGCAGTAGACAGCTAGATTTTATACAGTCCCATTTAGATGGGAAGATCCTTGCATGCTGTATGCAATGAGTTGATTGTGTGTAATTTCCACAACGCAGAGAGCTTTCATTGCAGATCTGTTAACATAGAGTGTCGAGGGAGCACTGAGGTGTCTCTATCACACCTACAGGAGGCAAGAGTGGCCTTGGCTTCTGGTCTGGAAAGCTCTAAGCACTGGGTTATGAAGATGGAAGGAACCAGACAGAGATAGTGGGGCAGTTTGTAGGCCACTGTGTATTTCAGTGCTTGCACAGTGGCTGGGATGTCCCATAATCAGAGCATGTAAGGCTGAGCCAGTATTTGACTCAGTGTTAAGTTTCTCCATAAGTGCTGCGTACTTATATGCTTAGACCTGAAAACTGTTCAGCAGGCATGCTGTGTGGTGAGTTTACTCCTGGATTTTTGAAGACCAAAGAAATTCTGAGGGAAAGTTAAGACTTTTCTAACAGGAGTTGACAGATAGGACTGTGCTATAATTTTCATGCAATGCTTTCAGTTTCCAAGATGCCAAGGAGGCTCTCTCAGTTTGAATCTGTCTGATCCTGCTGGTCATACCTATATCCACTATGAATTTCTAAAGTAAAAATTTCCTGAGGAACTTCTAGGAAAAATTTAAGTTCCACATTAACCCATGTATTCTAACCTACAGGTCACAAAGTCTTTCAAATGTATTGGCTATAATGGGAATTCTGTGGCTAAATCTCTCTGTGGCACTTTGAAAATAGATCCTTAGCAATAGTCTAACTCATTCTCCGCCTCCAAATGCAGATGAGTGACCTCAGAAAAAAGAACTGAAGAAACATTTGCTTGGTAGCTAAACAAATCTTTGTGTACATTATGAAACATGTAGTTATCCATCATTTTTTGTCATTATCCAATGCTGTTTGTCCTAGGACTTGACTGGGAGCAGACACGCACAAGAAATATTTTTGCAAAAGTTACAGCCTACTCTGAGTAAAAAACCCACCAGAAATGTTTATCTTAATTTCATTGACTTCAGTAATTACTCTACTCTGTGGTCTTATTTGAGCTTATAAGTCTCTTTAGCTTTATTAATCATTAGTCTGACCTTTCCTTGGGGTTCTCTGCACCCTTTGGAATTAACATACCCTTTTCTCCAGGTGTCACAAATGTGACATTGCTCTTCAGACTTTGCACATGCTCTTTTATCCTTATTATTTGCACGCAGCCCTTGAACTCATTTCCTTCCTTCTGTCCCATTTCAGCACGCTCACTGGCCCTGAGCATCTCAGGATCTCTACTGTGAACAGTTGTAGGGTTGGCAACACTGAGATGAAAGGCAAAGTTATTTTCAATTCATAAACTCTGATCATAATCCATAATAAATTCATTATTAAATGTCACCCTGAACCACATAATTTCCTATAAAAATCATATAGCAACTGCTCATAAAACATATAATTTAAGTAAAATAAAATCAGGGAATGTAGCATTTGAAAATATGTGGTCACAGGGCAGAGCTAAGAGAGGGGAGCTCATGGTGGGAAAGCTCATTGCTAGGGATTAAACTTCTGTCAGCAGTAGATACCAGTACTGTAATTACATATTATATTAATAAAAGCATTAAATACTTTCAGTCAGAGACTTTTCAAGAAATTACTAGTAAACTAAAAAGTAGACCAAGGATCATCTCATATTATTGTCAGTGTTTTTTTCCACAGCCAGTTTCTCAACTGTCTCAGGGAGAGAGAAACAGTCCTGAACAATCTCCTAGGTACTTGAGGCATTGGTTGCATGCTAAGGATAAGACAGGAAGGATCCAGTCCTATGAGAAATGGGAACTTGTCCCAGTGGACAGCTAGCAACTAAGCATGTAGTGTTAACTTGGTTATCTATCCCTGGATCAAATTTGGTTATCTACCCTTGGCTCTATATGTGTTTATTTGGAACCCAAATGGAGAGGATCAACATTTAAGCAGAACAGACTATTTGCATCTCCACCTTCAAACCCCTAGTAGATGCTCCAGCCTTCTGGAGAAAGCAAACTCACTTGAAAGTGGAGCGCACTCTCAAGAATACTGGAATCCTGTCAGGGAAATCCTGGTACAAGCAAGGAAAAAGTGTTTCTAGTGTTTTGACTTTCTCTGATGCAGATAGGATTTCCAATTCATAACAATGGGTACAGCTGACAGACAAGCGTTTCCTCAGCAACTTATACCTCCTAATCTTGAGGGACAGGAGAAAAATCTCTCCTGTTTCAAGCACTCTGCAGTATTTCACCTATGAAAATATGCAGCAATCGATTAATGATATTGCCTACTTGTGCATCTTTGATTTACATACAAAATCCTGTGCCTTTCGGAGCAGGTCCATGTTCTTCTGCTGAGAACCCCAGAGCTGGATGCAGCACTACAGGTGGGGTCTCACCAGAGCAGAGCAGAGCAGAGCAGAGGCAGAATCCCTCCCTTTCCCTGCTGCCCACGCTGCTTTGGATGCAACTCAGGATACAGTTGGCTTCCTGGGCTGCAGTGCACATGGCTGGTTCATGTCCAGCCTCTCACCTACCACCACCCCTGAGTCCTTCTCCCCACAGGTGCTCTTGATCCATCTTCCTGATGCCTTTTTCATCCTAGAAATGAAGCAACACACACTTTTGAGATAATTATAGTATAGGCGGTAATATAAAGGTGGATCTTTATTTGAAGGCCTCCAGGGGCAGTTATGGAAAATGTCCACAAAACCCCAATCCCCATGGGGGTGCATACAGTTTTATAAGTGTGGTAAATTAGCATAATTGACAAAAAAGCACCAATTAGGAGCACAAGTGGTGATGCAATTCCCCCCCAGGTCAAGCCCCTTCTCTGGAGCCCCCTTCTTGGTACTAGCTGTACTTTGTTGATGAAAATGTGTCTCAATGAGCTGTTTCAACCTTAGTAGCCAGGGAGAACCAAGATAGGACAGGTTTTGTCTTTCTGCCTAGGGAAAGGGCTTGGAAAACTACTAGGAAAACTAGCCACTAATACATTAGGCTACAAATATATGTGTAAAGAATACAGAGAATATATAAAAGAAAAAAAGGTAAAAATCAAAACTGCATCACTCCATTCAGCCTGTACTTGTGCTTGGAATTGCCTCAGCCCAGGTACATGACCTTCACTTGGCCTTGCTGAAGTTCCTGAGGTTCGGACAGCTCCACCTCTCAGCTGTCAAGTGTACAAGTTTCTATTAGATGCAGCTGCTCGACCTTAAGATGACACACCCACATCCCCAGCACACACATGTAATTCTAATAAATTCTGTAGGGTTTCCCACTGGGCCTAGCAGAAAACAGCCCATAAATTTCTTGCAAAAGAGATGAAAGCAAATTATAATTCAACCATTTTTGTATAGAACATATTGCTTTACATAGGAATAGTTGGTTTGTGGCTGTCTGAAACTAATTATCTCATTCCATTCTCAAGAACTTATTTATTAATGGTGCTGATTTTACTCATACACAGCTTGGAGTACACAAAACAGTTTTATATATAAAATTGATAAATACATTTAATTTATTGATTTGCAAATGAAAAATTTATTTGATCTAAAAATTTTATTGGTTCTTAAGAATGAAATATTGATTTTTGTGTGTAATATAAGTTTCAGATGTGCACTTAAGTAGAGGCAGCAGAACTGCTTATACTGCTTGGTGGAAGTCCAATAAGCTTTTCAATCTTATCTTTATTTTGAGGGCTTCATAGCTAGGTCATAAAAAATGAGTTTGGGCTGCATCTTCTTTTAAGACAGTTGTGTATCTACTGCTTGACATCTCAGCTAAGAGTGCTTTTAAATGCATTCACAAAACAGATTGGTCACTGTTAAGCTGTACATGTTTAAAGTAAATATCCATTAAAGTAACTGCAGATTTATTTCTGTCTATAATTTCTGCAATTGGCAGTTTGGCATCTTCTGTGTTTTCTCTTAAAGAAAATAATGTATTCATTGAAGAATAATAAAAAATATGTTAACATTGCCACATGCTTTATAGACAAGCAACATGGTGACTTATGGCTCATCCTGATGGTCCTGAAGACAGTGAGAGTATTTTCATAACCTGAAATGTTAATGAGTTAATTCCCCTTAGCCCTGGGGCAGAGAAACATTCAAGCACATCACAACAGTCTGCCCCAGTCTCAACACAGCAGCGGTGCGGTTCACTGACTTGCAGATTCCTGTTGTTCCCACACACATTGTGTCTAGTGTTTAGAAAGAGAAAGGTAATGAGCTGCATTCACAGTGATTCTTTATATTTCTGTATAAAATACATATTAAGATGCTTACTTTGCATAATAAGGTTATACACTTCCCACCAGCGTGTAGGAAGGATTTTGCTGCCATTATAGTTAGCTTTACCAAGAATAGGAAGGTGTGGACAACTTCATTTATTCACGTATTATATCCCAGTCAAAGCAAGGCGAGTGAATTGTTTTTGGGGTTTTTTTCCCCTGCTTGTACCAAGATTTGTTCAGCAACAAACAGGTGGAATCTGATCTCAACTGGAAGCCTACTAGAGTTAACAGTAATGTCATAGATATTAATTTGCAGGGGATTTCCTTCAGACACACACACTTTTTATATGTTTGTCTAATTTTGAATTTTGTTTTTATTATGAAAACTAGAAGAAGAAACACAATTGAATGGAATTATATACACTGTGTCAGTTATGTCTCTGTGGATTTGCTGTGGTTTCAAGATTTTATAGAATGACTGAGTCATGACATGTCACTGCATGGTAGATTAACTTGGTCCCAGAGATTGGCCAAGGTATTTCCAGCTACGCAGATAGGCTGGACGGAAAAAAACCTCTGTCACATCACACCTCAAAAGACAGAGTTTTATCTACTCCATCTACCCATGCAGACACTTGTTTTTGCCTTGCTTCAGTCTTTGTGCTCACCGGGAGACATGACACTTATGAGACTATCCACTGATGGGTATACGTACAGCAGCAGTTCTGGGGCCACTGAAGCTGAGTACCTATATGACCAAACCCGAAGCCTTGTGTCAGAAAACAATATAAATGAAATGTAGACGGAAAAAGATGCAATAAAAGAACTGGAAAAATACAAGGTAATAGGGAAAATGTGGGATAAAGTTATAATTATCTTGACTGTTTGAAGTTTTAAAGAATGTTTAAAGAGTGGATAAATGACATATTTGTAGATCCTACTGTCAGATTCTTTACCAAAGGACCTGCTATACAATTATTTGGGGAACCTGACAGGTGAGTTATATGTGTAATTCTAAATAAACTGATTGGTGCTTAAAAATACCCAGGAGGATGTTGATTGATTAAAAGTACTTCGAAAAACCACATAGATAAAATAATTTTAGTAAGCAATATTTATTTTCAGTTCCATTTAAACAACCCACTTTTTTAACACATACTAAAATCTTTAGGAAACATTCTAAGAAATTTCAGGATTATAACCACAGGAATGAATTAAATGTATTTCAGTTCTGCAGATTAAAATACAGAATATGTTTGCATCATTCTGCATTTTATCAGGTTGCTGCCTTTTGGTATGCTTTACATTAAAAATACATGACTGACACTCTTTATACCAGTAAGCCTTTTTATTGAAAAAAAATATTATTGCATTAAACTACATTCCCAGGGATTCCTTGAATAAGCTAAAAAAAAAGTCGCTTTGCATGTACAATAGTGCAATTCACTTAGCTACTGTATAATATAAAACACTTTATACAGAGAATACAAAACAAAATTACTAGTTTACATATTATACTAGCCAGAGTATTATCCAGTTTTAAATATAAACTTGACACTTTTAAAATCAATCTGATCAAATGGCATTTTTATGCAAATCTGCACAACAAATATACATGTTGAATGTATTCCAGAAGTGCATCAGATGGAAAAAAAAAAGCCCCAAACAGCAACAAAAAAATGTATCATGGTGTGACTCAGGAAATATTTTTATTGGAATTTTAATGTGTGGGCAACCTGTTTCCTTGGATTATGTATCAAGAATATATAATCAAGGTAAAATAGATTATTATCTTGGTGTGTATATATCACTGCCATAAGGATACTGTAACTCTTTTAAAAATCTGTTTAAATAAAATCAAAATTGTAGCATGGCTCCATACATCAGGCTCAAGAAAGCTTTTAACAATTATAATAATACATATTTAAAGTACATTACTGATGAAAAACAAATATGGCAGCAATTAGAGAAAATGTATAATTTCAGCTGTGCCAATAGCTTTATTACATTTCTCCAAGAAAATCCCTTCTGTGTGCTAAGAACTCTATTGGACATTGCCTTTGTTTGGTAATCAATGATTACTGTTTTTCTGTTGTGCTGTTTCTGTTCTTAATCTCTCTTTTTCTCCCACTTAAAATATCTCAAAATCCTAATTTCCATTGTTCCAAGAATTAAATTTAATCTTCATTGTCAATTTATTAGCCTTACCATGTTGGTATGTACAATGATGCATGGAAAGCCTGTGATTTCATTTCTTCTGGGATCCTGTTGTGTGGTGCATACATTAAGGGAAACAAATACATCTATTTCCATAAATGCTCTATGTAGCAGGATATGGTTATGTTTGATTTGGTCGGGTTTCTTGCCACAGAAATTCCTACAGTATTAACATTGTCTGCAAGAAGTGGGGATACAAAATATGTGTACACACATTAAAGATGAGATTAGCCCATCATTCCTTCAGTTCCATATTTTTCTTTTGGTGTTATCTACTTAGGATACAAATGAACTCTTATAGTCATTGAGAGCAGCTGGGTTTACTTCAACTGAGATGAAACTGGGCCCGTAAATTTAAAAGCTTGTGGGGCTGGAAATACATCTTTTATGCTGGTATTATCCCTGAACTGCTGGTGATGGTCACGCAGCCCAGTCAGCCCCTTCTAGGGCACAGCATGACCTCCTACTTTAGATGTCCAATTCAGAATGTTTCTACAGAGTTATGACTAATGTTTCCAAGTGGTCCACTGAGTGAGTGATCTCCATCCAAGCAAGTAAAAATTTTCAGAGGTATTAAGTCACCGTCAGTGAAATATGTTGGATTCTCAGAAAATAAAGTATCGGAAGTACAGAAACTACATGTAAATGCAGATCTTCTTTTGGGAAAATTTTCAGCCAAAATTAAAAGGAAGAATTGTTAAACTGTGGCAATATTTAGTTTTACATCTTTCTGAAATAAAATTTTTGACTTCCTTTTTTTCTGAAGCCATAATTTCAATTAAAGAGTTTCTGTACAATTTAAACAAGAAAAATAAATATAATTTATGTGCTACTTACATACAGATAAGTAACACCAAAATGGCATGAATCCATTTTGTTAAAATGGATTGAAAAAATAAGTTGGGAATCAAACCAAAAGATATTTGAGGGTGCTGGTGTCACCAACCTTTTTCAACACCAAAATGTTTCGCTTCTGCATAGTCTCCATAATTTTTTTTCTGATGGTTTTTATTCAATAGCAAAAACATCAAGTATTCAAAGCTACTTTGAAAATACAAACTTTGAAAATACAAAAGTAGCAGTCACAACTTGTAAAGAGATTGGAAAAGTTTGGCATATTACCAGTTTATGCTGAAGAAGCTCCAGAAAGATAGAAATTAAAACAATTCCATTTTATTGCAAAGGATCGATGTATTTTGATTAAAACTAAGAAAATTGGTCCTGTATTTTAAAGACACAACTTATTTGCAATTAGGTTTTTCAGCTTCTTCAGGTAGCTGAATATAATGGAATACAGTTCCTCCAAAAGTTTTCTAATGTGTTTTATATTGATTATGAAAGATAAATTTTGTGCACTACATTATTGCAAATGAATTGAAGTTATTTCAAATGTTTTTAATCCGAACAAACAGGCACTGTCTGTTGGATACTTCATGGTCCAGTTTTATTGGGAAGCATGCCTGCAGTCTAACCATAATTATGAACTTTATTTCATGCTGAATATCCTGTGTTCAGTTAGAAACATTATAAAAATAGGCAGACTATGCCATTCAAAGAGATGCTGAAGCCTTCACCTATTTCCAGATACACAGTTATTACGAACAATTTCAACCACTCGTTACTCTGAAGGTTGGATACATGCATTCAAACATTGTGGGTTCAGAATTTCAATTTGCTTGTTGGGAGTTTGGGAAGCCATGCAAGAATCTTGTGATATTTGTTTAGATTCAATATACTTTTAAATTCTGAGTACTTGGAGAAGTTTTTCTTGGAGTAGAGCCAGTTTTTGAAGAGTTGATCAGAATTTTATTTCTGCATTTTTATGAATATCAGCATGATTTTATAGGAGCAGCCAATTGTTTCTCTTGTTTGTGAAAGGGATGAAAAATATTTACACGTTCTTTCGGAAAGACTCTTCCACACATCAGAGCTCTGTTTGGTAGGAAAAAGTATTGCAGTTTTGGCCAAGGACCTCTGAGGTTCAAAGCCAGCACTGGCTGCTTGGCAATTCTGGGCTGCTGCGGCTCACCCTGGTATACCCTATGATCCAGCCATACACAGGCAATGCCAGAGAACTCAGCTTCTTGGTGAGCCTTCTTGGATGCTTGGCTCAGAGAGAAAAGTAGCAGCCTGCTTGTGCCAGCACAGAGCTCCCTATGCTAACGGAATATTTTGTTATGTACCCGTGGCCTGACTGCAGTCCCTTTACACTGTCCAAGCAACATATGCAGGGATGAAATCACTAAAGTATCTTCAAGATGTTGTGATCCTCTTCTTCTAGTGTTAACTCATCACCCCTCCCTCTGAGTCTCCCTAGTTTACTTTGGCCAGGAGACAGCCGCAGGGTCTGGTGGTCCCAGATACCTTATTTTCTGCTCAGTCTAAAATACCTTAACCAAACCAGGCAGTCTTTCATATACACACTCAGAAAATCAAACCTTGAGGTGTGCCAAGGTTGCTCTACCTTAAATTGTGCTACTTTAAATCCCTCATCAGTGTTGATACTGATCCCATTTTGTCTGGGTGCTGTGGTCCCATTCCTACTGATCGTCATAGACTTCATTTCAGGCTATTCTTTTAAAACATTCTGTTGAATGACACTGGCCACCCATCCTTCTTGTGATAGTATCACAAAAGGCTTTAAAGCAGCTTTTCCTTAGTGATACAAGAATAAAATCAACATTCATATGCTATCAGCCAGATTGTGGACTTTAAAATATTTGCTGTTGTGCTCTCAGCAAAACAGTAGATTTCCCCTCAGACATGTGATCGGACGCTGAATGCTTTATTTTATTTAAATTTGGGGTTGGAGCCATGGTCAAATCATTTGGGCTAGTTCAAATAGCTGGAAACACTAAAAACTTCTTTTGTTGTAGGTAACTATTGGGTCTGGATGGAACAAGAATAGTGATGGGGCTCTTGTCCTTGGAATAAGGGATGAACTAAGTGATTTGGGTGTATAGCAGAAGGTGTGGCTGTGTTCAGGTGAGGTGCAAATAATGTTGGGATGTATGCAGTGTGCGGCAGTGCAGGGAAATTCAGCAGGGAAGGGTGGAGGGGAGTGGCGGAAAACAAGTGCAATGGGTGTCCTGTCAGCAAAGCAGGGTGGGTGGGAATAAGGGCTGGCGCTAACGGGGAAAGAGATATGGGGGCAAAATGTGCCTGAGAGAGGGGGTGGAGAGGTGCCAGGGAGAGATGGCTGCCGTGGGGGGGCACAGAGGCTGAGACAGCAAAGCGTTGCAGCAGCGTGTGGTGGATGGTGGTGACAGTAGCCTGCTGCTGAACAGGGAGGGCAGGAACTGCTGGTGTTGCAGAGAAGGCAGCTGGTCCTGGGGCAGGCAAAACTTTCAGATGTTTTGCCAGAAGTTGTTTCTGCATGTGCTGCTGGGCTTGCAGCTGCAGCAACCTGTATTTGTCTACTTCTTCTGGTGTGAATGTGATAGGCTGCTGTGTTAAAGGAGGGGAGGTGGGTTTACCGTACACTTCTAGGTCATTTAGTGTGTCACCATACTTCTGCATAGCATTGTCACAAAGAGAGCCTGAACTGCCTTCTGCCCGGTTCAAGTCCATGTTTACATCATGTAGTTCTTCTTTGGTCTCTGTTGAATTAGCAACAACAGAATATCTATTAGAGGGAAAAGCACCAGGGAAATCATTTGGTACTGGATCACAGCTTTGTATAAAGGGCTGCACTTCACTAATGAAGAGATTGGATTGTTCCTTTATTGCTGTGTTCCTTTTTATGCTTGGGCTCTGATAGCCTGTTTCAATTTGAATTATGTCTTTAAGAACACAATGATCATAATCAGTTCCAGGTGAAAGAGTAACATTAGTTATGTCTGATGCTTCAGAGCTGTTTTTCTTCACACTGTTTTCCAACAAACTGATTTCATTATGGCCCATGTCATTTTCACCCATGCTTAGCACTTTCTCTGGCAAAGGTAACATTGCAATGTCATCTACTGATGATGAAAACTGAAGAGCAAAGTGACTTTGTGAATCATCCTTTAATTCTATCCCACTACTGTTTGAAAATCTCTCTGAATCATGCATTTGTTCCTGGGTTTTCTTAGACTGAACTCTTTCTAAAAGTAACTTGGCCGTCATTGACTTTCTTTTTCCACATATGTCTTTTGCCCGGTTTTTGGAAGAGCAGGTGGCAAAGTTTTTAGACTGACTATTCCCATTCAGAGAGTTGTAATGTGCAGTTTCAGCTTTTCCTGGTTCAGCGTTAGAGCCTCTCTCAGCATCCTCTTTTGTTTTGTTGTCACAGTTGTCAGTCTCTTTTGAGAAGGATCCTGAACTGCTGCCTCTTGATATTCTGCTGCTAGATGATCTTTCACTGCTTCTTGAATCATTGGTGGAACCACTTTTGGGTTTGTGGTAGCTTCTACTCCTGCTATGCGCTTTGCCAAAATGCTGATGTCTACATCTGCTGTGTTTAGATCTGTCTCTGATTTGTAAAACTTTATGTCTTGAACATCTTTGATATTTAATTGTGCCCCTCTGAGTACAGTTTCTAGTCCTGTGAATTTTACTATGGCAAAGGTAATCCTCATCTGTGTCATCTGAAGTGAAAATACACTTGTGCTTTCTGTGTTTACATTTGTGCCTTTCATCTGTCTTGCTTTTTCTTTTACAACAACAAAGCAAATGATTTCTGCTGTGATTGTTTGATGTGGGACTCACGTAGCTCATGTAGCTACTCGTACTGCTAACTGAAGTGTCAGAATAGCTGGAATGTCTGCCAGACAAGGACTTTTGAGGAGATGGGAATCTCCAGCAACCTGTGTAACTTCCACATCCTTCATTATCTGAATACCTGCTGTTTGAACTGGATTTACAACTAAAGAAACTTCCACTAGAGTATTTTCCACTGTCGCTTATGTCACTGCTGCAGCTGACCACATCTTGAAGGGATCGGCAGTCATTTTGGTTTTCAGATTTTTCTTCAGAATCAATTACATTACATTTGGCAGATTTAGATTTTTTAATCCTCGACATAAAAGCAGAAAAGGAAATGCTTTCGTTTCTAATGTTCTGAGTTTTTCTTTCACAGCTATGGAAATGATGCTTTAAAGGTCTTCTCAGTGTTGTTGTATAAAGACTTTTTTCTGTCACATAATCCTTTTGTGAGACATCAAGGTAAGCAGGCACTTTGGGTATATTTTCATTCAAATAATCTGCAATGCATTTTTGACCATTTTCATTAATTTCTTTCCCTATGTCTGATTCAGCTTTTTGCTTGGACTTTCTTGGGTTTAGGGAACCTTTCATCTTCTTTGGTTTCAACAACTGATTATCTTGTTCATTTGACATTTGCTTGTGTTTTATTAAACCTGAGGGTTCATTTTCATCTGCAGTCTTATTTTTAGAGATCACTTTACAGTTTGCTTTGTTTGTTTCATGCTGTTTACCATCTCTGTGATTTAAGGAGAGTCTGAAGTCAAAATACAGTGGATTACAGCCATATGAAATACAGGGCTCAGTTTTTGTAAACAAAAGTAATTCTGTGGGCCACTGCAGAGCAGTGGTGCCATCTTTGCTCACTACATGGAGGAAAGGCAGCCTCTGGGGCTTAACTTCTTTAATCCTGGTCTCCTTTGGAAGTGTTTCCATATTTCCATCTGTGGTTTCTGAAATCTCCAAAGATCTTTCTCTTTTTATCACTCCAGGACCATCATTAATGTTGCTTAAACAGGTCAGCTCAGGTGTCGGCTGTTGTGGGAGCTCAGATAACTCATCAGGCGGGTGGGCATTGCTGTGCTTGTAGGTGTTCAGCTGTGTACAAAAATTGCTAGCCTGGCATGAAGATGAAATGGGAGTTTCTAAGAATTGTTCAGATTCATTCAGTTTGTTCTCTGTTTCTCTCAGTGAAGCAGAAAAATTCAAATTTGAAAGCTGCATTTTGACTTTTGAATATAAAGGATTAGGTCTGAATTTTTCTTCGGATTCCCTATCACTACTTTTATCATTTTCCTTTAGCATTTTAGGTTTTGCAGCTACATGACTTGATGCACTGGTATCCAAATCCATTTGGTCTTGTGTAATAGGTGACTCTTTATCCAAGCTGGCTTTCAGGTGTTCCTCCAAAAGTGTGACAGAATGACAGCCCTCAACAGCTTGCTTTTTTTTATGGTTGGGGCATTCACTACAATCATTTCCTTCTTCAGAGTTCTCGCTGAAGACTGATGCTGAGGACTCAAGCTTCAAAGGGACTTTTTTAGAGAATGAAAAAGACACCCCTGCCCTTTGAGAGGCACTGGTGCTATCTGGGAACATTTGTGAGACGTGATTTCCAAGTGCATGGTGTCTTTCAGTAGGGGGATGGTGCCTGCTTATAATAAGTTGTTTTTTCTCTGGTATGCTTTGGGAGAAACCTTGTCCTTCACTCGTGATGGTTCTTTGAGAACTCGCCGTGAACTTGCTGCCCTTGTACAGGAAAATGCCATCTGGTGATTGCTGCTTTTCCAGGACTAATCGGGGGGCTTTAAGCAATGGTCCACTCCCAGTGATGCTTTAGGGTAAAAAAATAAAGAAAAAAGAAATCTGTATTAAGTAACCAAGTTATGACAGATCATGCATTTGACAATGTCTGTCTGGCGAAGGAGGGTATCACTCAAGTTTCAGCAGGGTAAATGTGCAGTTTATCATCAGTTTGGGCGTCTGTGTGGGCAAGACAATATTTACACACAGAAAATTACATGTTTAATATCAGCACATGCTCTTTTTCAGAGTTGTGCCCATGTAAAGGCAGAAAAAATATTGGTTTTACTCCAAATTTATATTTAGGGGAATTTAATCTGTGGTAAATCTTGGTTTTCTGAAAAGCCCCTGCAAAGGAAATTGTGCCATGCTCAAAAAGAGATGCTTCCACCTGGAGCATCTGCAAAATCAAACTCTAGAAGAGAAAGAGAAACTTTCTGCTTGCTTAGGGAGGAATGTGTTTGTTTGAATTTTTTAAGAGTAGATTCTTATTTTATCTTTAAATTATTCCACAATAAATGACTTTGCAAAATATTAAAAGAGATATTCATACTAACACTGTCAGCAAACATTGGAGGGGAAAAAAATCACAACTTAACTGGTCTCATTATCAACCATGATTTGACTTACTTTGCCACATTTTCTCTTTCTGTATTTTACTTTCAATAATTACATTATTCCTCTTTTCAAAATATCTCAGATTTTAAATATAATTTAGTTTTCTTGTAATTAAAAAAAAAAAGGTTACCTATTCTAGGGCCTTAACAAAAATGGCAAACCACTGATTTCTTGAAACAGATAATTAATTGAGACTGAAATGACTGTTGCCATTTTCCATTAGAGACATGCCATATACAGCCACCATAAAAGTGTTTTTCCAAGATATTTTTTAAATACACATTTCATTAGACTACTAATCTACATTTGCCATCAATGCAGTACTACTGTACACTACCAAGAAAAAAATTGGAACCAGATTAAATAAAGATTATGATAAAAAATTTATAAAATATTTTAATTAAATGTAAATAAATTAAAACTGCTAGATCTGCATATAAGCTATCTATAATTGGCAATCATGTTTTATAACTACTAGAAAAATATATTGATCTTCAGCAATGGGAAGGACAGAAAGACTCCCTGGAGTAGGGTTAACACATACTATGAGAATATGTGCGCATTTCAGACAATATATTTGCATTTGCCAGAAATTTGGCATCAGGAGATACAAATTAACCCCTATTTGTGCATCAAGAACAAATTATCTCTTGGAGAAGGCATATAAAGAGATCCTTTTCAAAGTCTTCTTGGAATAGCAAAATAAAATTTTTCTGTGCACAAGATTAGCAAAAATTTTGTTGTCAAATTGAATTAGTTTGTTGTAAGGAACGGTGTTGGAACCTGGGATGGTAACAATTATATGTGTGTGTAGAGTTCTGCTTACAAAGGCTGACATTCTGTCTTCCCTGAGCAACTGGGAATGCTACCCCTCCACCAAATCACAGTGCTCAGCCTCGCCTGAGCCTATTAGTGATTACAGAAAGGAATAGCAAGCTCTGTTTTTCCACACTCTTTGCAAAATATTATGAACTCCCGGCTCTTTCTAAAAGCAAACATGCTCTTTCCCACCCGGTCTCATTCTGGCTTTCCTATTATCACCGACATTATCCGTCTATTTGAGACTACATCTTCAAGTGCGTGGGCATAAAGGAAGCTTCCCACAGGCAGCTACATTTGTTTCAGCAGGTTTGTATGAAAATGGAGTCGTAATCATAAAAGTGATATATTAGCACTAAACTGTTATATTTCAGCAGATTGCTCAAAAGCAATTACATAGGCCAAAATGAGTTTGTAATAAAGTCTGAATGCTATTATTTCCAGGGTACAGTAGGCTTGAGATGAATTTAAAAGAATGCCAGCTTATTTATCTGATTAACTCATTGTGGTCATAGATTAACATAAACATTTGGTCTGACAGCAATCTATTCTACTGAAGTATATCAGTGTAATTAAACAAAGGAGATTTCTCAAATGTAAAGGTTTATTAGTGCAATCTTTGTTCTCTATCTTGAAATTCATCAATAGAGCTAAAAGTATTAGGCAAACGTAATTCAGTTAATTACTTGTTTTTCATTCAAATAATGATTACCCTACGGAGAAACTGTGACAATAATACCAGTACCTTAAAAGTAGTAAAAATTATTCACAAAGGATTTATCTTCTCCCGTTAATTTATGCTCAAATGTTAAGACAGTCATACTGATCTCTTCAGGTTGGTTTGGATAAGGTAAAATGGTGATATTTAAAAGCATCTTCAAAACACTCCATTTAGAAGACATGAGAATAACTAACTACAGGAGAGAAAACAACAAACTTTCAAATATCTTGTAATTAAGTCAGGGGTTTTCAATGTATGGTTTGCAGAGCAGGAACATTTGGAGTTGAAGACAGCTGAAAACAGGTTACAGTGCACACAATCTCTGTACGTTACATTGTGGAGGAGTAAAAATATTAATATTTCTTCTGGAAGGGAGGAAAGAGGGCATTAAAATCTCATACAAGTTTTAAAAACTTGCCATTCTGATTGCTTCCGTAATTCTGCAAGCTGGTGGAGTCGCTTGAGTGCTTTTTCCTGTTTCTTCTCATCTTTCCATGACTTTGAAGCCACATTTCGAGCAAATTCCCTTTGTTTTAAATCTTTCAATCTCTGTGTGAAAAGAATATAAACAGAAGGGATTAGAGATGTACACAGCAGATACAGTTCCTCTTACTCAATTTATTCACTTTTCATCAGGTTAGTATGTAAATGGAGAGTAAAAATATACTTAAAATACTATAATAGTGAGAAGAGATTGGAAATGCTATTTTTGCTTAACAAAACAACATGATTTGGCCTCTGCTGTTTAGCTGAGATATACCTACATATGAATGATAGCTTTTATTTTTTCTTGTGAACACACAAATATTCTGTTGTGTGCAAATACAGACACGAAGCTAGAATCCATTTAATGAGGTCAACATTCTACTATTTAATTCATCCTGTTGAAATGTAATCCGCAGGCATATACTGGAGTAAGTCTGAGGTCCTATGTGTAATATATTTTATAGTTCTCTACTTGCACATGTATGCATGCATGTGTGGGGGCTTCTCTGTTGGTTTTGTACCTTTTCCCATCTGTGTTATTATTTTCTCAAGAGAGAACCACTGCCTGAGTATTTGATCAGGAAACTCTTTCGTAGTTACTTTCACAATTTTTTTATCTCCTCACGCATCTATAAGTCAGGTAATTGCTGTTGGAGAGAGCAAAATCTTTGCCTTTATTACATTTTTTTATTGCCTGATTTTGCCCTTCTGATAACACAAGGAGAGCGAAGGAGAAGATGTAAACCAGAAAGTGTCAACAGCATCCTCTGCAAAAACAGTTGTCTCTGAGTTCACCGTGCTCTCTAGGAGTCAGCAAGTCATGTCTAACCTTACAGCTCCCCAGTTCAGATCCATGCTTCCATACTCCATGGCAGAAATGCCTTCCCTCTTCCTCACTCCTCCAGTGCCATGATGTTTGGGGAAAGATGTTTACAAGCTGGGATGGAGCTCAGTTGTATTCAGTCAGATGTCCAAACTGGAAGCTTTGAGGACCAGAACTGAAACTAAACTGCTGCATTCGCTTGCCCCTTGGTCCAGAGGCTGCCCTGTGCTCATCTGTGTAATTTAGAACTACAGTATCAACACCATGAAATGCTAAATTTTCCATGGAGCAGTTTTTGCAAGGTAGATTTGAAGAAAGGTTTTGGTATCACAGTCATTTTTAAACTGCTGCTCATCTTTCAACATCTATGCCTACTTGAGTGTCCACCAGCACCCAAAGATCAACATCCCAATCACTGCCATCAACTCATGCTGTTGTTTCACTGCATCATGGCCAAAAGTTCAATATGCATCAGTAGGATAAATTGAAGGCTGACCAAGCATTGCAACGGCAAATACTGCTTTCTGCAGCTCAGCTATGGGGAGCAGTCTAGCCATGGCACAGAGCTGCACACTGGCCAACATGCACCTGCTTCTGAGAAACAGGCCTGGAGGCAAAGAGTTCTCAACTTGTAGAAGTCAAGAAAATTATAAATGCATGAGAGAACTGCTTTCTGGAGAGAGGTCTAGCCTTTGCCAATAGATTAAGACAAAGCAAATAGGTGTAAACCACCATCTAAAGAGATGACAACTTCTTTTTTGTCCAGCTAAAATGGAAGAATCCAGTTAGTGGCAATGACATAATACGACAGAGAGGCATGGAAAAACTTGGTGGAAACAGGCCACAAAAGGTCTTTTCTTTCTGTGATTTCTTTCTGTGAAGAGTGCTGGGAAGCTGTAGTGAGCATCTCTCACTGCTGTCACATCAGCTTCCTTCAAGTATGGGATTTTTTAAAAAGTCAGATAACATAAGTGAGAGAAAAATAAATGCTGGGAGACTAAGAGCAGAAGCTTCTTGTTTGCTCTCAGCTGTTTGGACCCCAAGACATATGCCTCTGAGCACTGATCTGGAGACAGGGAGAGCTGGGCTGTCCACAAATCAGCTGCTCAGGGAGTTTAAGAGCTGGCTGTCAGCCACCCTGGTGTTTCAGTCTCTGTGGATGAGGATGAGAAAGCCAGAAAGTTGCTCAAGGAACTGGTGCACCACCAGCCAGCAAGAAATACCAGGCTGCCTAGTGCCTGATGAAAGTTTAACCATTTCATCAAAACTATCTACAATCTGTCAAATCTGTACGTTTCTCTGGAAAGTTTTTATCAGCTTGAACATCCAGTGCTTCATTGAACTAGACTCTGAAACAGGACAGCTGCAAAGTCCTTTTTAAAGCTCTTAGGATTCAGCTTCTTGGAAAGAAATGGTTGCTCCACCATATGTTTGGCTTTTACCTGTCTCTTTATGTGCCCTCTCTCATTATTTATTTGTACCTTGCCAGGTCAGTCACATAGCACTCCATTCCCTCAACCTCATTTTCTGCAATTTACAGTAAAATGGATGAATATGTAAGACAGTGTTACTTTTGGTTCAAGAAAGAAGCTTTTCAAATAATCTATTAAAGCCAAAGCTGAAAAAGAAATCAGAGAATCTTCCCAGAACAAATCCAAATGTTCTGTCACCTAGGTAATATTTACAAGAGTGTAGAGATATTTTAGCCCTAAAGATCCTGTTCTCCACAAAAACACATAGGTGGTCTTGAGCCTTATTAACATGTCCAATGTGACCAAAGGGCAAAGAAACACATTTGAGAAATGCCCTTTGGGGCGGCTTGCTATGTTTTAGCTGTCACCATGAGCTGTTCAGCATCACACATAAAGCATTCATGAGGAAAAACAGAAACAGTTTCTACCTGTCAAGGAAACAAAGAACGGTGTGAAACCGAGAACTACGGAGCGCAGTACTGCAAAGCAATGCCATTTCATTTCCTTGACAGTTAGGATGATAATCAAAAAAGCAAATGGACCAACACTAAGAATAGGAGTTCCAGTAGTATTTTTTGCTCTCTAATGGCATGCAGAGTGTGTCAGAGAAGTAGAGAGAAGAAAAAGAAATGTAGGTAAGCATAGCAGAGAACTCATCAACTGGAGCTGAAATCCAAGATATCAAAAGCATCTACAGTCTGAGGAGAGAAAGGGCTCTCCCTGCACATCCCCTCAGCAAAACAAAACAAAGCTGCACTGCCAGAGCTCTAGTTAGGAATTATAATGAAATTTGTCAGCTATGTTAGATAGATCATGGGACTGCCTGCTGAACCTGCAAAGCCCTGGTTTTCTTCACTAATAACCTGTGCCAGACTTCTGACAGGCACACAGATATTTTCTGCAGGTGGGGTACAAGAGCATGCAATTCAGCAGGTACACGAATGACAGCCCCAAGCTCAGCAGGTGTGCTTGAAAATTAAAGTTGCTTTACACAGCAATTGCATTTTTCACGTAATTAGGTACTTAACTGGGCATCCAAATACAGGCACGTATAATAAAATATGATTTCCTTAATAGCTTTCTTGTGTTCTGTCCTTCACCTGCTACAAATATAGTTGTCATGGAGTTATATTTCTTTTTGAGACTCATGTTCTATTCTTTCTATATTTTTTGTACACGTGTGTGTGAACATTTCCATTTCTAAAAGTAACCCACCCCTTTCTTATAAATAACCACAGAGAGTATTAGAAGACTACAAAATAATATTGATTGTCATGGAAAGATTTACCTGTAGAGCCAGGTCTGAGTCCCATTGGCTCTTGCCTCTAAGGCTCAGTCAAAAACTGCTGAATCTGTGTTTTTCCTCCTGGAACTCGGGTATGAATCACCAGGAGATTTAAATGACTTAATGGAGCTGCATCTTCACTACCTACTTTTGCTAGACCTGAAATAACAGTGGTCAAATACCTGTAATTTAGCGATTTATTCCCATTATTAATGTCTGGCGTTTTGTGTTTTGTTCTTTTTTAAATTGTCGCTTTATTTGGGCCAGTACTTGCTTTGCACTGACCTATGAGCACCTGAAGAATATTCACTGCTGCCTGCATTTTCAGTACTGAGTTTATTTTCTATCCAGAGTTATGATCCTGATTTCTATTCTTCCCTAAGCAGGTAAATGTTTATCTGGATTGCTATTCATCTGATCAACTTCAGATGCCTTTCTTCACAACCACTGGAAAGAAATAAGCACCTTAGGGACCTAACCATCTCTTTTTAAAGCAGCTGTCTAAAACAAGAGGGATAAAGTGAAATGTAAAAGTACCTCTTTCTTTTCATCGTGTACAGAGGCTATTAAAGTTGTCTATCGTAATTATTAAAGGGTGTTCCTCTAAGAAGGAGGCACAGCTGCCATCCCAGCTCAGGTGCCTTTACACCTCTGCACCCAGCACGGGCGACAAACCGGAGGAGCTGGAACCCACTGCACTCCTACAAAGTTAGGACCTAATTGCCATCACTGCAACCTGGTTAGAGGAATCAAGGGTTTAGTCAATAAGCCCACCTGAGAAACTGCTCTCTGGGACAAGGGAGCGTAACCAAGCTGGCAAATCTTTAAGCAAGTTTTCCATAGAGCACAAGAGCTCTCAATCCCTTGGTGTAAGAGAAAAGGAGACTGGCATGTCTGAGTTGAGACCTGCTGGTCAAATAAAGAGGCAAGAAGCAAATGCAAAGGTAGTGAAAGCAGGGACAGGTATCCTGGGAAGAGTATAGTGATGCTGCTCAGTTGTGTAAGGATCAGTCAGGAAGGCCAAGGTACATCTGGACCTGATCTTGTCCAAGGATGAAAAGAATAATAGGAAACGCTGGAATGTCAGCCACAAAATGAAGGTTAAAGAAAGCATACTGCCACGTAAAGAAAGCAAACAAGAGTGGTGAACTGGTAACAACAAATGAGGAGGAGGTTGAGCTACTCAACAACTGTTTTGTCTCATTCTTAACTGGCAAGTCTCTCCCTTTGAGGACTATGGGAGTATGGAACTGGGAGACAGCATTAATTCTCCTTCTGAGTATTCTGCCAGGGGCTATGCCATTATTTAGATTTAACAGGGGTTCTCAGTGTTAACTGCTTCAGATTCTGGGAAGAAGAACTGCTGTTGCAACTATACTGAATAGCAAATCCTCTTCTTGTTCACAGTAGTAAAACTACATTGGTGTAAATAGAAGGCATCTTTGAGAAAAAAATATTTTCCTATGTATTAAACTAGAAAATGTCATTTAGTATAAATTAAATTTTTTTCCCATTACATTTAGAATATTTTTATTCTGGAATATCATTCACAATGCAACCTCCAAACTACTCATTATCCTGTAATGCATTCCAGCCCCAGGTAAAAATATATATACCACATTAGGTATATGTCTTCTTTATTTATCTTTATTTAGAGAGCCTTCTTTAATTGAAGTCCTTGAACTAATGGGAGTGTTTGAGTGCCTGCTTTGCTTTAAAGATTTATTTCCACTCAGCAAAAAAGCTCCTTAATTAAGTTCTAACCAAATTCACCATAGAAGGGTTAATTGAGGAAAACAGGAATGTTAATTGCAGTAATTATTCTCTTGCCTGTAACCCTAACATTGGAACCAAATCCATTATTTGCAAAATGATTTCACACTGCAAACCATCAAATGAGAATGATAGTCACAAGAGAACATATTTAAACTTCATGTCTAAAGCTTACAGTATTAGCTTGCTAAGTGGAAGTGAGGAAACAGCAATGAAGGAATTTGTCTTTACTATGGTAAATAAAATCCTAAAAATAAATTGGAAAAGCTATTATATATAGGAATTAACTATGGGATATGAAGCCAAAAGCTAGCTGATAAATTTTCATTTTTTTTACTCATAAATAGCCTCAGATCACTTTGAAGTGTGTGCAAGTAATTATTTGTTAGAATATTTTATATCGTAGTCAGCTGTAACAGATTCAATATTGGTAGTGGAAGTGAATGAGAAGACAAAAAGAAAATATCCTGGTCTGATTGGATTAGGGAATGAGATGATAGCAGGAGGGAGGAAGACTCAGTCTTCAGACATGCCCTAGAGAATCCATCTATCAGTGAATGAGATGCTGATCATGGATTGTTGGGGTTTTGGGAATTCACCTTCTGGGGAATTTTTTTTTTT
>VZTI01003486.1:95424-121377 GCA_013397865.1 Struthidea cinerea
CATGGATCTAACCTGAAGGATAAATTACAGATGGTCCCTTAGAGGGATTGTTTTTTCCTGTTTAACCAGACCTGCAAATATTCCTGCTAATTAAATTGATTTCATCTATTGCTAGATAAAAGTATCCATTTGTGGATGTTTTCCATTTTAAAAGATCCAATTGTACTTCTCATAAGAATCCCCCAAATAAAGTTAAAACAGATGCATTTGGTGGAGGCTGTTTCCATAGGGAAGAGGACAGAACGTGCACTTTGTGCCAGCAACTCATTCCTGTGGAAGCCTGAGCTATTGACCACTCATGTTTCTGTCAGTTCCAACAAACGTATTGCCACAGGCTCCACCAAGCTGGCTGCATACTGTGTACTTTGGTTAGCTGTATTTAGTGCCACTTTGGAATACAGAGCAACTTACCCAGAAAAATCAACACATTTGAATGATAAAAACTTGGGGCAGGGTCTACATATTCCATTCAAGTTCATATATTATCTCACTTGTCAGGGTCTTGGGCTCTTTCTTAGATCAAAAACATCATCTCCTATGTTGTATTTCTTTTTACTTTTCATTTAAGCAGCTAAAAGAAACTGACATTACAGATCCTGTGCAAGACTAGCTCCTTTCACAACTTTCAGTACTTCTTGTAATCTTGTTTAAAAATATTTAAGATTTTCCACATGTTTTTAAAGCCCGTCTCACCACTTTGTTTTTATTTGTTCTAACTGTAATGGGCAGAATACAAAATCACCTACATTTTAGTGTAAAGGGAGAGAGTCTAAATTATCCCAGAATTCTACAGGTGAGTACAGAACCTGGCCTCAAACTTTCTTCAGTGCAGTCAGCACACTTTCAGAGTAACAAAAATGACAGTGGAAATGTCCATACATGGATTTTAAATAGCACTTTTCATGGACAGATCTCAGATTCTTATGAAACTTCAGCTTTACCCTGATATCATTTTACAAATAAATAAATGAAGGCATAGAGAGATGGAATGAATTCTGGAAAGAGCAGGGAGGAGGCTGAATCAACATTTACAGGTATATGCTTAATTATCACCTCTAAATCTTTGTACACCCATTGAAAAAAGATGTCAGATGCCTGAATTAAACCTAATTCTGATTTCGCTGTATAATAGGTTGATTCTTGATAACTGTGGTAACACTGAGGGAACAACAATAGAGCAACGAGGATAAACCTCTTCCAAATTATTCTGCTATGTTCACAGTTCACATAGAGGAAAGTTGACTCAGCCACTGCACAGTAAATTTGAAGTGCTCTACAAGAGAGCAAGTGCATCACTAAAAAGAGATATTTTAATATGTACTTGAGGTAAATGTAACCTTGCTTGTAGCTACCAGTCACTGAACTTCAGATGAAAAGTTACGAATTGGGCAAATCTGTGTGAAGGGCATAAAAGGGAGTTATAAGCAGAAGCCTCATCAAATATATGAAGGAAGTGAAATATTGGTTTTTTTTAATAGGATGTAAGAGCTAGCTATACAAAGTATTTTAGGTTGTGGCTTTCTTTCCTTTTTTTTTCCCTGTGGTGGCACTTTTGTTTTTTTTTAAATCAGTCAAAACCAAAATATTTTTCCTTTTGTATTTGCTCAAAGTAGACTGAGCTCTTCTGGAGTAGGATGGTTAAAGGTAACCAGGAATTTATCAGCAATTCTATTACAAAATGCCTGATCAGGGTAAAGGAGCTTTAACAACTGACATTTCCTTGCAGTTTTGCTCAATCAGAAAAGACCACAAAGGAATTTTGTAATCATCCAATCAAAACTTTTCATTAACACAAGACAGGGGACATCCAGATAAATTGATGAATTCAAGTTACTTTGACAAGAGCTATTTACTATAATCCATATTAAATTAAATTAATTACATTATAATTCTTCAACACTTTATGGAAACCCATATCAGCCATGCTGGTATTTTCCCTGGCATTAATGTCAGAACGACAGATTTTCTTATTTATCCTTTTTCAATCCTACTATGGCATCATCTAACTTGATGCTTTTTCCCTTAGTGCTCTGAGACCCATTAAAAATCAACATTAATTATTAGGAAAGTTTATGGCCTGAACGAGCTGAGACTGGTTTATCTCTATATTTAGATAGAGATTTAATATTTATCTCTAGAATATGTTGTTTAAGGTCCTTCTTAAGAATTGGTAGAGTGGTACTTCACAGTCATCCTAAACATTGTGGATGTGACTAAGTGATCTGGCTTTGTTCCAAGTATAGAACAGAAATCTGTATTGAATAGTCCTTTTTATACCACTGCTAACAAGTAAATAATTTCAATTTGGACCAGAAGATACTTTATGTTCTCAATATATTTTCAGAAACTTTCTTGCCCTCACGTCTGATGACTACAGATTTTTATTTTGCCCTTTTTACTTCCTCCATCACTTCTTTTCCAGTTTCTACACTTGTGATTTATAGTATTTACCATCCATTTTTCCTTTCTCTCTGTTATTATAAATTTAAGACAGAGAGAATTGACTTTCCTTCTAAATGAGATTAGCTGTTTATAACCTATTTGGTCTTTTTCAGTTCTGGGATTTGGGTTCTTAAACCATCTGCCAAGTACTCTTTGAAATTTCTTTGTTCTCTCTCACATCTTTCCATTTGCTTGCCTCCTCCCAGCCCATTTGACAAGCTCATTCACTTTTATGAAACTAGGTTCCTAAAAGAAGTGTATGTTACACTTTGTTATTTATACAGGTATATGCAAATATTTTATTTGCATTTGCTAAATACTGTTGGTTCTCTTTTTTTATTTCCCGTATGTCTGTGTTGATCACCATAATGCTAATAACATATAGATTAAAGATCAGCTTTAATGCATATGTTTTTACATTTAGCGAGCCATAATATGGATGAAGTTTTTTTGTGCTCTTCTTGTCATAAGGGAGGCCCACAGAGGCAGCACATTCAGACAGAAGATCTGTTAATTTTAATTTCTTCATGCATGGGATTGGAGTAGCAGGTTATGTTCCAGTTTCTGGTTTATTTACAGAAAAAGATGAACAGATGTTCTTTCTTTTGGTTTTTGGTTTGTTTTTGGTTGTTTTTTTTTTTTTTTTTGGTAATTGACTCCTGCAAAAGCCTGGTTTAGCCTTTGATTATCAGAGACAATCTTCTGAGAACACATCTCAGAACATTGCACTGATTTTTAAAAAGGTTATTTTCATTATATTTTTTAGTTTATTTAATTATTTTCCAATTTTGCTTCACATTATTATCATGTGTTTTCTCCTTTGATGTTAGTGTCCTTTCTTCCCTCTACTTGGCTTATCCAGCTCTCTTCCCAGTTAAGCAGCATTTCGTTCTGAAATACCCCATGCAATAAGGTGCTTCCTAAGCAAATTCAGTGTGTCATGGAATAAGATGATCAAACTGCGAAGAATGAAAAATGTCCTAATTTTCCAGTTTATAAAGGCATAGATATTTTGATCCTATCTAGCTTCCTTTTTACTGCCATATGCTTTAAATATTATTTATTTGCAACTCGTGATTTGTGTTTGCTCCCCTATAACTTACTGGTGTGCAACATGTCACTGAGCTGAAACTTGACACACTTCAATTGAGATGCCATAATTTAAAATTTTTAATAGTATTCTAGAAACTGCTCCCTGAAAAGAGAAATGAACATGATGTATGTTTATAAGAGCAATCCTGTACTACTTTTCTTACCCACTTAAATGTTCTGGAGTTATGGGAGGTAACATTTAACGTTATCCCCTTAGCCATGCTCCAGATGATGTCTGTTTGTGTTCATTCATATCAAATGATGCTATAAACAAACATCTAGTTTTTCGTGTAGACATGAGCATGTTTAATATTCTAAAGATGATCTATCACTCACTGTTTCTGAAACACTTTGTCACTTCTCAAATTCTTTCCTGTCACTTGACACAAAGAACCTTTTAAGCAAGCTTTACTACTCCCTCCCAGGAAATTTTCATTCCTGTAAAATTTGAAGTTGCTCTTTTATTTATACCACAGTTTTTTATTCCTGTAATCCCTGCTTTTCGACACCCCTGAATTTTAATTATTTCTTGCAAAAAAAGAGAAATACCACGAGTAAATGTACTGAAAGGGAAAAAGAAGCCTCTTAAAATTTGCGTCAACACAGATATAATGTGGTGATGGTGGTTTCGCATTCTTTACACTAGGTGAGTTGAAACAATACTGGAAACTATTCTGGAGACAAGGAGAAGTAGGGCAGCTGGATTAAATGTTATAATTTTAATTTCTGAAAAAATACTTGATTGTTTTTCCATGTATTATAGGTTTAGCTTTTAGAGAGACCTTGTGCAACAGTAAAAAGAATTATATAAGAAAAAAATTTGTTCATTTCCCCGAAATAATAAAATTTCTATAACAATTGCTGCATCATTCTGATGCACTCCATGTCTAGATACACTAGTCTATGACTTGTTGTTTGGCATGTGTACTGTTCCAATTAATTATTATTTTCAAACTGAAAGCCAGAATCTTAATTTTTTTCCCATTTTTTTTAACCAAGCAAACGGACATTATGGTGTGCTAAGTTTCAAAATGGGAAGGAAATCAAAATCTGACACAAGCTATTGAGATCCAAGATTCTGTCAATGAATTGAATGTTCAGTGTAACTCAGACTCAGATTATATAAAAGTAACACAGAACTCAGAAAAGATGGTCATTATGAGCTGATGAGAAGAATTAATGTTGCTTTGAAGTAAAGACGAGATTAATCTGAATATTCTGGATTCCTTTTGAAAGGTGAAAATTACATTGTACCTTTTTAGGTAATATTTTTGTATGCAAATACTGGTAACTATCACAGAATCACAGAATATTCTGAGCTGGATGATTGGGCCCAAATCCTGGCCCTGCACAGGACACCCCAAGTCTCACACCATGTGCCTGAGAGCATTGTCCCAACACTTCTTGAATTCTCAGGCTTGGTGCTGCGACTGCTTGCCTGGGGAAATTATGTTACTTACAAACTGCATTGGTTTACCCCTAAATATGGTATTACTTTACCCTATAGTTCCTCAGTTAATTATGATTTGATATCACACAATCCAGGCTAAGATTGGAGATCCAGGGCAGGTTCAGAATACAAGCCACAGGTTGTTTTTATTCTGCCAGGTATGATTTAATACCCTGTAGAATAGCACAGATCCTAAATGGAAAGTGTAAACACACATCAATGGAATGTGACCTTTCAACATAAGTATTTAGGTGTCTGTTGTGAAGGAAGCAGGACTTGGAATCCATCAATATGCTAAGGGCTGAAAACAAGCCAAGAAATGCTAAGTATAAGCATAAAGTATGTCGCTGGGTTCCAGGGGATGACTGTCAATTCCTCCATACCTACACACTTGTTAAAAGACTAGAATTTCTGCTGTGCAGAAAACTTCGATATCTGCGATTTCTTTATTTTTTAGTCTTAGTAGGAGAATGAAATTTGGAAAATTTATATAAAAACTGAAAATATCAAGTGGCTTGATGTTAACACATCTAAGTAGCAATGCAACATAATGCCTTAAAGTTGCAATTTTCGTAATTCCTGTATCTCAAGAATGATGAAAAAAAGCTGTGGTTATGTTATAATTAACATTATGAAAATATTATTACATGCCTTACAAGAAATTTTGAAATGTATTTTTCTAAAGTAACACTGCTGAAGCAAAGTACGTCCATCTTTATGAACCATTTCAAATTGATTGAAATTAATGATGTAAAATTTGTGTATGAAATATAGTTTTGATCTTCTCACATTCCTGAGTAATCATTCCACTCTAAAAACATATCCTGAAAAATTAGTATTTAGGGTTTTCCGGTTTGGTTTGGTTTGGTTTTGGTTAGGTTTTTTTTCAAGAAATATATATTTTTTACTGTCCCATCACCTGCATTGGTTTGTTTGTTTGGTATTCACATGCATGTCACCTACATTTCTCTATTCCCTTGAAATTTAATCTGAGAAGATTAAAGAGTCCTCATCTTTTTAAGGGCTTCTGATGAAGCCTAATCATTATAAAATTGTAAAAAATGTGAAATGATAATCCCTCTGTGTTACCTCCATTGTTTTTCCCTTAGAGATATATCAAAATATGTTAATTAATGCATTTAACTAAGCAAGGATAATAAATGACTCATCTCACCCTTTTTATTGTTGTCTTGATGATGCACAGATATGTTTCTGTTTTGCTTTTAAATTTTTATTTCTGCTAGGAATGCCCCTTGAAGATGTACAAGACACATTGTAAGATTCCTTGAATACAAACATAGCTGATTAGCATGACTTAAAGCTCCACAGGAATCAATTCTGCAGATGCATTCTTGCATATTAATTACTGCTTGGAAGGTGCAGACATTTAAAAATGAACAGAACTATAATAGATGCAGATTCTAGACAGATGTTTATAGTGCCAGATATACTTTGTGGATGTCAATGGGATTAAAAGAATTATCATTTTTTCAGGTGAGGGAAAGTTATGAGCAAGTTCAAGACTTATGCAGAAACCAAGATAAATGTAATTTTTCTGTGAACATTTAATATTTTGCTAGCACAGCTAATTGCTATATTCCCAAAAAGCTGATTATGGCACAGGACTGCCTCAGGTAAGATAAGTACAGATGTGTCATATCCTGGGGAACAGGTTCCTTAATCTGGCTGAATAATACCTTATTTTAAAAGTCATTCCACAAATATGAGTTCAAGTGCTTGTGAACACACAGTCATTAAAGCCAATCATAGCATCTGGCAGTGCTTTGCCTGCCTCACCTCCCTGTTTGTAGATACTGTAGAGCCTGACCTTAAAATGACAGATCTACTGATTCAGCACAAAACCCCCAACCAACCACGCAAAACAAGTGGCCTATACACAATATTATGTAATGTTTGCCAGTCTTCTGAAGCTGGCACAGGAAATAGAACGTATGTCTCAGTTCAGTCTTGCCCAGTTCTTGCTAGTTCATCATGAACAGAGAGTTTCTCATGACGGGTAACATTTTGCATAGAAGCAGGTAGAAAATATGCTGTTTATTCTGCTTCTTCTGTCCTAGTATCTGGCATTTACAAAGTGGAAAAGACCTCTGAATACAGAGATGTTAAAAAGGACAACAACACCCAATATAATTTATCTTATTTATTAAATGACACAGGCACGACTCCAGCCTGCCTGCCCTAAAGGTTAATAGGGAATAATAATCTAACCATAAATATTTAGGTTCTACATGCCTATCTCATTTAATTAATATTGTATGTTCTGCATGTATTAGCATTTCAGAACTCAGAACCAAAGAGGAATATGTTGATTTTGATAAGTCTTTTTACGCACTAGGAAAAAGAAGTATGACTGTCTCAAACCCAATTTTTTTTATTTGAATGGAATGTTTCAGAAAATCTTTTATTTCAAATTTTTTTTTTTTGCTTCTGTTGTCATTGCCATGTTAAACAGTCATAACGGAATGTTTTAATTAATTTAGTTTGGGATCTTTTTCTTTGTCTTTATTTTAAACAGAAGCAAAGTTTGAAGCAATAGGAAATTATTTGAACCAGAGATGTTGAATTTCCACCCGATTAACTGCACCTTTTGTCTAAATATAATTGAAGAAGAAACTTATTTCTTCATTCTCTGAGTGAGGAATTATTGTACAAAATTAAAACCTAAATTGATATTTTGAGATGGAATTTCATATTTTTCTGTGGTTTGGCATCATCTTTTTTGGTTTTGTTACAAATGTAACCCTTACAATTCCTTGCTTATTTTAATAAACCATCCATTACACTGCATCAACCATTCCTCCTGCTAGGAAAATTACTTTTAAAACTTTAGTAATTAAAAAGTGTACCATCTGAGAAGAACAGAAAGAACAATAACACAGGCATTAATGAAAAGCACTGCCTCTAACTGACATTCTAGTTATTGCTATGTCTTAAATGCCAAAATCTGATAGTACACTTTTGTAATTCCTTATATAATGAAATGCTTAAGAAATATTCTACAGTCATTTGACCATCATTAACAACTATGAAATTAGATGTCCCATGGGTTTTTTTCCAATTTAAAGAGGGTTAAATTGCTAATTTACATGTTAATTAGCATTCATTCAAAAGAACACCAAATGTAATTCCATAGCATCTAGCATTTAACAATTTAGCTTATCAAGACATTAAATTTAAAAGCTCTGCATTATTTGCAAGATTTTTTTTTTTAAGGGCTAATGATGAAAGGAATCTCATTATTCTAAGTAACATGCAATTTGAAAAAGGATGAATGCTGCCAATTTATTTACTTTATCACTGAGTAATAAGAAAGCAGCAAAGCACTGGCAGGGCAGCAGGCTTAACAGTTCTTTATAAAGTTCACTGATTTGCACAGACTGGTAAGTTTAAAATAAAGAATTGTTTCTGGTGACATTTCTTTGGAATGTGTTGCCTCGAGTCACTCCTAATCACCGGAGTGTGCTCAGTGGTATTTGGTAATGCTGCTTCTGCTGCTGCAGAGCTACTCTGGTACATGCACTCGCTCTGGTGTGCAGTTGAAGCATCTCTGTGTAGCAGACCTATAAATAGAAGCCTCCCCTCGTTGCATTTAGGAAAATATTGCATGATATTATAAAGCAAGCATTCACTTTAAGAAAATTTCCCACTGGCAAAATAAATGTTCTTAGTACAGTGAAGCCACAGAACTATCATGTTGTTTATGTCCTGCTATGGGCATATGTTGTACTCTATTCCTTTGCTTAGATGATGTCATCCTGTTTTGCTTTATGTTACCCATATTTACATTAGTTTCTGTGATATGACACAACCTGATTGTCCGTTCCCCTGAACTGCTACTTCAGCATTTCAAAATTGCTGGATTGCAGGTGCTCTGAAGCATAGCACCTGTGATGCAAACATGTTTTTTGAAAGACAGGATTTCTTTATGTCTAAATAACAGAAAGATGCATTCAGGACAAGAAAAGTTTGGTTTTATATTATCTAGCAGTAGTAAAAGATGGAAATGTATGTGAAAACAGCATTACACATTCCTTTCTTTGCTTTTTTCCAGACTCCAGCCATTTTTTATGTTGTGTAAGTCTTTTGTATTATTTTCTATACAAAACTGTTTGCCAATACAATATCTATGGTCCTCTCTATAACAGGATTAGAGTTGTGAAATGTGGCTTATTCACTCAATTCCTCAGCTCTAAATGCAATGATTAGACATTGGTGGCTGTAAGTGGCTGACATGAAGAATTTCCTACTGTGCTTTATCCTGGCATTTCTCCTCATTTGTGGATTATTTCTCCTGGTCCTTTGTCTTGTAACTCCTTCTTCTCCCTTGTCTTCTAATTTCTGTGTGATACTTGCATACCTTTCTGTTCTTGCAGTTTCTGTCCACACCTACTTCCACAATTTCTTCCCAAACCCACTTGATCTTCTGTTTCCCCCTCATTTCACATCATCCGTTCTTTTGCAGGCAGCAGCTTCATCCCTTGCACAAAACAGTTTAAATTCTAAAGTACAGTCCATCTTCAGTACTGAGTCAGGGACTTTTCCTCAGTGAAAATAACATGCAACCTCAGATTAAAGATTTCATTAGAGGGCAAAAAAGTATCAGATTGGGGTGTCCCAACAGTATTGATTCTGAAGCCTTCTCACTTCTTTATTCTTGACTTTGCAAATATTATGTATTTTTACTGTCATTTACTAAGGCTTGTGATCCACAAAGAAAATTTCAGCCCAATAACCAAGAACAATGGAAAGCTTGTTCTTAAAATACAAGTGTTTGTATTTATTTATTTAATTATAAGCATCACAATCAGTTCTGTACCTAAGAATCCAGTACCATGGGGTAATCTAGGTTGTAATCAAAACTAGTTTAGAAACCAAAATGATGAGTGAAAGAAGTTCATTCACGTGAACAAATCCTGAAAGAGTGAGAAAAACTTTTAATTATCGAAAAGGCAGTGTGCAAAAAGCATAACTATTCAGCAAGAAATTATCAAAAACTTGCTCTTCGGGAACAGTTACAGTCAGAGTGGAAGTAATTTTTGGAAGTATGAACAAGAACGTGCACTGAAAAATCAAAGTATGATGAACAGCTAAGAAAGTGTTAAGATATAACAGAAATTAGAGAATGTAGTAAATGGCACAGGCATAAGCAGCAACAAGAAAACCACTGGTTTCACAATGAGCAGGAGAACAGTGTGTCTTTAAGGCAAAAAGACACCGAAATGATAGGATAGACTATAGAAATGAATTCTTTGCTTGTAGCTTTGGTCTTCGTATGAAAAGAAACTAGACTAGACTAGAAATGTAAAGAGTATATTGTTTCCAAGGGAAGAGAAAGAGGTACTTAAAAGAATAGAACAGAGAAAATTGAATTGTTATATGTATCGTAGAATAATGAATAAAAAAATAACACTTGAGAATTCCTCAGCATCAATACCCCCAAATTCAAAAGAAAAAAAGTGTTGCAAAGAAGCAGAAGTGTCTCACAAAGGTAATACTGGAAGAGGTGATAATTCTAAATAATTGTATAGTGGAGATAGTTAAAATATAAACTGATAATAGATTTGTCTAAAGTTAGAAATAAACAGGCATTTCACTGAAATGAAAGAATGGTTTGTGGAAAAAAATCTGTGAAACTCTTGACTATATTGAATCATAATGTCAATATTCTGATGTATGTGTCAAAAGCATCCAATCTGACTAAAGATATTTATGGTAAATATTCTGGAGATGGAAAATATAAATAATAATAACTTTCATCTCTAACACCCCTCTCTTGTAAAACATATGAGCATCCTTCATTTTATGCATTCAAATATTTTAATTTATTTTTGGGAGGCTGCTTATAGGCCTACCTCTTAGGAAGTTCACAATTGTTTTCAGGACTGGACCTAATTTTAAAGCCTCTAAATTGCACACATGTAACAGTTTGTGTATTTGATATTTGCTTTTGAGCATAGCAATCCATTGGCAGTTAAAGAGGACAGTAACTACCACATATAAAAAATTCCTGTATCACTCCAAGTGCACTTATAAACCAGCTGTTTGAGGGAATCTAACATCATGTTACTGTTTCTCGTTTGACTCCTTTTCTTTAATCTTACTAGGGATGTGAGAAATAGGAAGGTTTTGTTACACGTATGCATGTATTTCTTGACAAGCATCAAACCAAGGTGATTTTTGTGAGTTACAGGAGCAGAATGCTGGTGACTGCAGACAGCACCTCTTGTTAACTGAGAACAAGAAATTAAGAGATCTTTTACCATTCAGGTTGTTTCCCGAGGAGGCCACAGAGCACAGACCCCACGTGCAAAATTTGGCCCTACAAAAGCAGGGCCAGTGTCCTGCTTTGAAAGGAGCAGCTTTTTAAAGGCCGATGTCCTGATGCACAGGTACAGGAGCAGGGGCCACAGGGAAGGACCTCGGCCCTGTCCACATGGGAGCACCAGAGGAACAGGGGGTCCACCTATGTTTCAAGGGGAAAAAGCAGAGACCACACAAGCACACACAGTAGTGAGCCTTCATGCTGGTGTAGTCTTGTCTGTGATTAGTGTGTTCTTACAGCTAAATATACGTTACTTTGTCCACAAGAAGATTTCTTAGTATGTTTGCCTAATTTCCCAGATCCTAAGGTGAAATTCCTCAGATATTGCCAAGCCAGTTTTCTTTCCTCCAAATGAAAATTGTTTGGGTAATAGAAGTTTACTTTAGAGCCAAAAGATGTGACTTGCTTTTCCCTCCAATAAACATGGAGATGCTGGAAAAAACACCCTCAAGATGAACTAACAAAATCTCAGCACTTACATTCATTCCTGGAGCTTTCTCTGAGTTAACTTATCAGGGCATTTTCTGGGTGATAGCAGCAATGCTAGCTAAAATGTAAGCATATTTTCTAGCTTTGATGTTTAACAGGAGCTAAATCTCTGCCTGAATTAGAGTTTAAATCCACAAGCACCATAAAGGCTTAACAGTAAGTGGCAACAGCTGTACACACTAAATCAGACTCTCATGCCAAAAATATAACCAAATGTTAGTATGCATGGATATAAATACTGAAATACAGGTATGTGCATGTAAACTAGAGTAGAATGAAAGTTCTCTTTGCTTACTTCGTACTGCCTGCTTCAAGAACACTAAAATTTATGTTCTGGGGTGCTTTTTATAGGTTTTTGTTTGTTTGTGTATTTTTTATCATATGAGAGAATGTGATGCATTTAACTGTATGGTTAAATTCTGACATCAAAACTAGAGACTTGCTTTGTCATCAGAAACCCCAAGATGGCAATACAGTCTTGTTTTACTATGCTGCTTATTTCTATTATTATTATTATCTTCACAATTATTATATAGCAGTACATGGAACAGATTTGTGATTTTCTCATTTGCTGACACCTAAAAACCTTGCTGATTGCTAAGGATTATTTATAAAAAATATTGAATGCTCCAACTACTTTGATGTTAACTGAATGGATGAACACTGTGCATGACCTGGAGTTATTGAAAGTTTCCATTTAATAATGTCAATCAAATACACATGTCTGTTCAAGTTTGGCTTCATTTTAAAGACGCACACAACATGGTTAAAAAGAGCTACACTTACACGTTATTTTCAGCTTAGCCTACTTCCACATATATTACATTTTCAGATAGCAGCCTATCTTGGTTATCTATATCCTGATCACTTTTGAATTAATTCACACCAGGACCGTTGTGCTTTTCAGTGTTCAGATAGCTTTGGCAGAGCCAAGGTACCCTGTTCTGATGCAGTTAACAGAGAATATTGCGAGCAAGCGAGAGCAAGCGTCGTTCACCTTGATGCTTGAGGGAAGGAACTGCAGATTTATCAAATGGGCTACTCCCCGTGACTGCTGCCCCAGACTTCATAAAGTCACAGAAAAAAACACAAAGGAAAAAAGCTGTGATTTCAAGTGGGTTAGCTGATATGTGGTGGGCCAATGAGACATGTATGCACAGGGCTGTATGGTGATGAAAGTTTCTCCAGGAAAGTCACTCACACTCCTGCCCCAGCCTTGTTACGTATCAGGCTTGACAACAGAGAGCTCAGGTAAAGCTGGGTGGGAGTTCAAACTTGTAATCAGACACATTTTCTGTGTTAAATTTATCCAGCCCTGCACAAAAATAAATTAATTTCCAATAGCAGGGAATATCAGCAAAAAATTCTTGTAGTGTGTCAGGAAAGATGTTGAGACTAATCCTGACAAAACAACCAAAGAAATAAAAATTGCTCAATAGTCAGGCAATGTTGCTCAAAAATAGATAAAGAATATTAGCACTCTCAAGGGTCATTACAATGTTAGCAGATAATGAAGATGTAGGCATTGATCTTTGACAGTCTGCCAAAATTTTATGCATATATGTGTACACTTACACCATATTTTTATATCTGTAAGTATAAAGGTATGTAGCAAGCAGAGAGAGAGAGAGAGAGAGAGAAGATCTGTCTGAGTATGCTGCTTTAGAATAATCTAACACAGAAAGACCAGTTATGCAAACAAGGCCAGACTGTCATCATAACATTTTGCAGCCTCTGAGGTCAGGGAGGGCAATGGCTGGTATGCCAACTTCTAGGTCCAGGACTCAGCACTTCCTGCTATAACAACTGGTGGAAATCATCTATAAGAAAATGGATCACAACATTAATTTTATGAAACCATAATATTTGGAGATTAAAGCCGTAATTCTCTGAATAAAATCTGTTCCCTCTGGAAGACAAACAAAAGACTTATGATTAAGTACTCAGTGCAATATCCTTTTTTCTGCCTTTCTATCTTCTCTAAACATTATTGCCACTTTATTACAAATCGTGAAGTAGTAGCATTTAAATGGGAAATCGCATGGGAGGACTACACTGTATTGTTACTGAGATGCAAAGAGTGTCCTATTTTAATTCACTCTCCATTAGAAGAATGATGTTTAGAACATATCCATGCAGATTACTAAAGCTACCCTCAAATTACTGCTGGGAAACAGAAAACATACCTTCAGAGGAAGAAGCTCTAGTGGTGGCTAATGTCACTCCCAGAACAAACATTTTGAAACTAAGCTAACTAAACCCACAGGAAACCACAAATTAACTTTTTTTTTTTTTAAGATTACTTTGAAAAAAGCATGAATAATAAAGGCTTTTCTGTGACTGACTATAAAAGTCAGAGAAAAGGATACATCCACACTATTCCTAGAGGCAAACTAATGCTGTTTCCAGACTTTGCTGACCAGGTAAAAAGTGAGAGGGGAGAAGAGACTGAATTACCCTGTCACATCAGGAGGGGAGCTAGGTAATCCTGCACTAACTGAGCTTCTGAAAGGGCAGGATGAGGTGAGCTTGCACTGCCAGTTGATATTCTGCATGTGTCGTGCATTTCTGTGCAGACTCTTAGTTTCCAGCATGATGTCTGGCAGCTTTTAAAGCAGTAAATTTATCCAAAAATTAAGAAGAGTTTTATTGCTTAAACAAGCCCTTTTATAACAGACCTGCCAAAATCTACCCTGCCCAATAACCCAATCATAGCTGGTGCATGAAGTAGGCTGTTTGATTTAGCATAAACTGCTTTTTGCAGGGGGAGCATGTGAAGAGGAAAGAGCACAAATGGCTCCATTTGAGTTCAGATGCATTTCTGATGACTTAAGAAAACAGCTGAAGGGTGAAAAAATCCTTTGTGCAGCAAGTGGGGATTTATAGGGATTAGAGTCACATGTTTAGGATCTGGAAAAGCATTTGTTTTGTATCATTATAAAAATTTTCCTGGATTATTTAATGGAATGCTGATGAGAGGAATTGCTTTTGATTTAATACATAAATGCATAACTCTGGTTTGGAAGTGATGGGACAACAGTCTCATTTTTACTCATGGGTAACTGACTGGGGTGCTTGAATTCAGCAGGATGGTTCAGCATGATGAGTGGGCAGACCTTAGGCAGCTTTTTAATGAAGTGCTGTGATAGATGCACACAAAACATTCCAGGGTGATTTACATCCTCTGTGATACTGCAGAAGACAATAAGATCGCTTTCAGAGAGTGTGAGGAGTTTTGCCTTTAGCATTGCTCATTTTATTCAACATTATTATTTCCAATCCTCTGTCAGAAACACCTGCAACTTCCAATGGTTTCACATATTTGTGAGGTAGCTCCTGACCCCTGTGAGCCCACAGGTGTGATCACACAGAGGACACAAATTCCTTGGCAACTTGGATGCACGCAATACAGGAGCACTTAAATGCAAGCACTAGCAGAAAAACAGGATAAAAAAATACGTCTATAGAATCTAGTTACACGTGCTTAGCATGTCGGGTCAGCAGATATGATCTGTCACTTCAGAGGTTCAGAAATGTTCATTCCTGAACTTCACAAACCACTTTCTTTAAATTCTGAAGTGTTTATATGAATTAATTGCATTTTCCTTCCATATTGTCAACTGAAATATGGATTTTGCTACAACTGGAGGAAAATTAGGATGCAGGAAATAAGGTTAATAGGTACATATGGGTAGAATATACCTACCGCGCGCACATGATAAAATTGATACAAAAACAGTGATAAAAAGTTAGGATTTATTATCTTTGTCCAGGAATCCAACGTCTCATTAGGGATTATTTTATATCATGTTCTGCATGCAAGGCAATATGTATTTCACCCTGAGAAACATTATGAAACATAGATTTTAACTCCAGAAACAGATGCTTTAAAAAAAAATAAATAAATAAACAAACTCTTTTCTGCCCTTGAAATACCACAACCAGTTTCAAACAGCATGGTCATATGCCTTCTGCATCCAAAAGAGGGATCTGGTTATTTGAGGAAGTGGTCTTTCCCCCTGCCTGTGGTTTTTAATTAATTCCACATTTAAATATATCAAATTAAGTGAGGACATTGGCATTAAGCATGTATCTAAAACTACAGATGGAGGTCTTTCAGTCAGAATAGCTAAAAAGAAATTGTGATAAACAGGAATATTCTCCATTTTACTTTAATGGAAAGGAGCATGTTAAAGTTGAAAACATCAAGTGATGAATTGTCTTCTACTTGAGTGAATTTAGAAACCTCCCACAATCAATGAGGAAGGAAGAGAGACCATTGTAACATGCAAGACATTTGTCAAGTTTACCTGCTTGTGAGCGTGGTCATAAGAATTGATGTGGTTGTCAAATTCCTGGTGTTTGTGGTACTGCTTGTCACACAGCTCACAGTAGAAGTTTGCCTTCACATCCTCCAGGGCCTTGGCTGCAGCTTTCTCCTTCTCAGCGTAGTCCTGCAGAGGCAGAAGCAAAGGCAGACACTTCACCTGAGATTGTGAACTTCTGCTTCATCAGCTCTTTTCATCATCCACGTTACAAGCACTGGACAGCTAAAACACCAGACTCCATCCCAAACATGCTAAGGAGGTTTTGGTCTTAAACTGGATTTAATAAAAGAGTGTGTTTCTTGGAGAATTGTTCTTACTACTCATTGTACGTTCTGCAGCAAGAAAAGTAGAGAGGAATGGGGTTGCAAAGGAATAGCAGCAGGATACTGCCTAGCTCCTGGGCAGGGACGCCGAGCAGTGAAGAACCAGTACACCCCCAGTGTTAACTCTGACACCAGCCCCACATTGCCCCAACATCTGTCTGCTCTTTCAGGTACTGTTGCTCATAAGAAATAAACTGGTTTAATCTGATACCATGGCAGATTTTCTTTTGTGTTCAGCTTTCCACTTTCTATGAAATATTCAGTGGGGCCAGGCAGCAGATTGCTATGGCTGGCTGAGATTTCTCTGGAGCAGAGACAGCTCTGCAAGAGCCTTTTCCATTCCTCCCTGACCTTCCCAACATCTGCATGAGGGGACGCATCATCCAGCCTACCCAAACTGAAAGTAACTCTCGCCCACCTGACACAGGCCACAACCACTGAGGAGAGCACGAGCTCATGTCTAGGCTCATGCAAACACAGCTGAAAACAGGGAAAACACAAACAGTTCCTGCATAGTCATCCTCCATATCTCCCCAGTGACACAAGTGATTGCTATGGAGAATAAAATGCTTTCAATACATAATATTAGGTAAAAAAAGAAAACTTCAAACATAGGAACCAAAAATTTCTGAGCTCAAATTAATGTACTTAAATAAAGGGCCTCATATGCAGAATTGGCAGCAGCCTTTGTCAATCTTATTTCTTTTAAAAGTCCTTCGTTATACTGTTATTATTATGGCACTTCCTTAAACATTTTGCATTAAAGTGCAAACTTCTGACATGGAAAACAAGAACAAAAATGTTGGTAGAAGCTATTCATTTTATATTCATATTGACAAGCTGATATTTCTTGAGTGTATGTAATATATTGCCAGGGATTGCAGTAATTCATCATTTGCTGTATCGTTTTACTCTCCTAAAGAAATGAGTACTTTCTGCTGCCGGGTTTTCCATGCTGTGCAGTCAGTGTTGTCTGCTGTCCACATGCTTTCACCACTCTTTGCGTGACAAGCTCAGAGTACACCAGAGCCAGGACACACTGCACATCTGGGACAGCCTGCTCTTAGCACATCACACTGCCCAGCACTGCTCCAGGGACCAGAGCAGGGTGGAGGCTGGTGTTTGGGTACGGCAAATTAACATGAACATGCATTTTGAGCCCCTCAAAGGGGGAGGACTTTCTTAATGAGTGACACGGTTCAAGTCTGAGACTTGGCCAAGCAACCAGATGCTGTTTGTCAACGTGACATGCTGAACTTTGCACAGCTCTGTGCTGTGAGCCCTTCTGCTTTGCCTTGGTCTTTACACCCTCAAATTGGTGTGAGTAGGTCTTTTTTGCACCATAGTTTTAGAGGCTGCCTTTGCTAGTGAGATTAACTTCATCTAAATTTGGCTGTCTAGAAGTTAGGTGTATGGGTAAGACAGTATCCTAAGCCTCCTCTGTAAGAAACAGAAAAATGCTAGACACTGCCAAATGGTTATTAATCCCATCTATTTCAAAAACCCATTTTAGGATGAGATTAAATTCTCCGGAGGTTCTATCTCTCTCTGACCACTGCAAGGCTCTAAATTACTAACCTGGCCGACATCCTTAATTCTCAGATTGCAGAACTCAAAGATAATAAATTCTATATTGTAGTTCTTTAGATTCAATTCTAAGTCTCCCCATGAAACTTGCATGAACCGACCTACTTGAAGACAGGAGGTCAAAGGGGAACGCTGTGCCCGGAATTTTGATTTTACATCTTATAGATGATACCAATGACATGCCAGTCCCTCCCAGAGGGGAAACATCCAAATAAATGTCTTTCCGGCAAGCATATAGCTCAGGTGGGTCAATAACTGTAGTACACTCAGAAAACAACTAGCCTGAGCTAACATTTCTCCAGTCGAGAGACTGCTTAATTATGGTCATTAATACTTGATTGTATCAGGAGAAATATTCTCACAATCAAATAGTTAAATAGCTTTCATTAGTTATTTAAATTTACTGAGCCTATTAAAAAGTGATACTTTTCAGCTTATGCTTCAGACCCATTGTTTTGCTAGCATTAATTATTCACCAGGCCTTTGATATAATTAAAATGCATAAATTAGAATGTGGATGCAATAGTATTAATTATGCAGAGATGTCTTCCCTGAAAGTCAAGTGTTGGAGGCAACATATTTTTATTCTAAACTGGTAAAAATGTAAGTTTTGCACTCACTGGAAGCCAGACAAAGCATAGTTGTTTTGGGGGAGGGGTTGTGCTGCTTTTTTCCCCGCCTTGGTGTGAACTGTCAGTTAAATGTTTACAACCTGCTCCATCTTTGCTTCTGCTGAAGAAGTCTAATTGTTTGGGGTGAACACACCACATTACTGTCTGTAAAGCAAGACTTAAACTGCTGCTCATGAGCATTCCAAACTGCCAGCTTCATCTTTCTCAGCAGAAATTAATACAGTTCCCTTCACATAAAGATGCTTTAAAATAGCAACAAGGCAGCTCCCAGGTGCATCCTAAGATAATCACAACTACCTCCATTGCCTTATTGCTTAATTATGCTTGTCTACCTTGGCAAAAGATATAACTTCCTGCTTGCTTATCGATCAGATGCAGGGAAATTGAATGCCACATCACATACTTTAGAAAGGTCATGGATTTTTCTTTCTCTACAAAGACATAAGAACTTCCTGCACTACAGCAAATTGTGCATAGTCAAATGAATTTTCACATCCAGACTTCTAATATCATCTCACTGGATTATACAGACTGATGGTCAATTCTGGCATGATAAATGCGATCACATGAAAGAAAATCTATAGAATTACACCTGTAGAAAACATACGTGATCATGAAGGCCTGATTACACCAATGCAGACACAGGCAAGCAGGAAAGATTCGTCAATGCATTTTGAACTGTGGATCATCAATGGTAATGAATATAAGTGTCACAGTCTCATAAACTTTATTCTGGATCACACCCTCCTCAGTACACATAGCCTGGGTAGATACGTGTATAAGACAATAAAATTAGCAGTTCTGTCTTTGAGTCGTGGACAGCAGTGGTGTAAGCTGATGTCAGGGGTGATGCCATCCTTGTAGGTAAGAATTCCTGGAAACCGTGGGTTAACCAGCTTCTGTGGTGCTGGATGCAGACAGTGTGGTATATAAGGACAGACGAGTGCAGAATATGTATCTGAATGCATTTTTCCTAGAAGCCTGCAAAATGGTTCTGTATTATAGATTGTATATATATGTATAGATTGTCGTCAATTTGACCCACAGAGGCACATAACTGTAATAATTGTTTATATATTGGATTAATTTAAAAAAAAATACTTCTATTGCATGTTAGGCTAGAAGTGCTTTCACTTAGCAGCTATTTTGCAGTATGCTTCTTATTGTGAAAATGCAATTAATGGTAGCTGACATTTCATTTTCTAATATAGGGAAAATCAATGAAAAATCCCATGTAACTGAGTTTTCTTGAATGTTGCCACTGACATCTAGTAAATTAGAAATCATTTATTAAATCCAGAGTCTGTAATAGATATTTAATAGACTGCATGGCCATTAAAGGATGCTGATCTAGACAAAACAATACCACATTTCTTGTCTCAGTAACTGATAATAAATATGTCTGCTATGTTCAAATGGACTAAGGTGAAAAGCAGGTCACTTGATACAATAAAACTTTCAGGCACAATTTTCTGCAAACCCATAGATTTCTATAAAGATAGTGGAGTAAATGCAGGGTGCTTGTAATAGAACACGAGAAAAATACAGCATCATTAGCCCACTTTTCATTACCTGTTTCTAAACTGGAATGCAAAATCAGTGACAGAACAGCTAACTTACATTAATGAAGAGCTTAGTAAGTGACAGACTGCTCCCTCTTCGGGGATATAAGCAATCAGACTTTGGTAACTTAACTATAATTTTGTGAACCAGATTAGATATGAATGCAAGTATTAAATACTTATGCAACTACTGTGGCGCTTCTTGGGGGTTCTCAGACTAGAGGTTAAAGGAGAAATAGGACAAATATAAGCACATGAATTGGCTACAGATTACAGTCTACATCTAAGACTTTTAAACATATTTTCATTAGTGATTTAGATGACAAAATGAATTGTGATTATATATGAAATCTATGAATGATACTAATTAACAGCACAGGGCATACAAATGCTTTAGGGACCAGGATCAAGATTCAAAATTACTGTAATAATCTTCATGTATGTTCTTAAATCAGCAAGATAAAATTCAGTAAGATGTGTGTCAAGTGCTGCACTTTGGAGGGGGAAATCACATTCCTCAATATGGGATTGTGAGTAGCTGAGTAAATGCAAATGCAAGGAGAAAGATCCAAGAGTTAAGAGTGGAAAAGAAATTAAATGAAAGTCAACAATGAAAGTCAAGGCAAATCACATTCTGACATGTTAATAGTAATAAGTAAGATGCTGAGGGTAATTTTTCCCCTTGATTCAGTATTGGTGAAATGTCAGCTGTAAAATACTATTTTGTACATCTACACTAGCAAATAACTTGGCTTCCAGAATCTGGCCCTCTATCATTCCCACTCCATGTGTGATAGTTCATTCTCAGGCTTTTTCATTTCAAAGTTCCCTTCGAGATAAAAATGATTGCAGTTCCAGAATAACATTCGGTGCAGGGACCACACTCTACAGGCAGCAAAGATGAGACACCACCAGTCTTTTCATGCCCTGTAGAGTCTTATGCAAACCCAAATTACTTCTCCCAAAGAAAGCAACACTTGCATGCCATGAAAACACATGCAGCATCATGCCACAAAAGAACTACCCCAGCAGTGGTTTAATGTAGCCCTTACACTTCTTCATACAGACTGAAATCAAAACAAACATAATAATTACACCTGACAGTACCAGACAGACTTGAGGAGACTTAGGGCAAGTATGGACATATGGACAGTTTGCCCTATGTGCTTTTTGGGGAAGACCAAAGTGCAGATGTAGCCTTTGACATAGTTTGCTTCCCACAGTACGAGAAAGGCATAGATGTACTTGAGAGATCTTTGAGCAGAAGAGAGGGATAAGAGGTTTAAAAGTAAGTTACATGCCCAAATTAGGCAAACCAGACCTCAATCTGTAATTCATATTTTCATTGGATCATTAATATGAGCACTTGTAAATAACATTTTTGAGGGAAATGTACAGAATTGCCCGGATTGGGACAGAACATCTCTGGGTAGTCAGGACCTGTGTATAGATGTGCAGAAACAGCAATTTTAGAACCTTCATTTTGAGTGCTCGTTTACCACATCTTCCTCATTCACCAGTTTTAGGGATAGCTGCACATAATTTTTATGTCCTTATATATTTTCTTCTGCAGCTAGAGTGAGATAGATTTTAAAAGATCCTTAAAACTCAGCAGGCAGGTGATAGAATGCAGGAAGTAATCAAAGTTCTTGTGTGCAGTGTGAAACTTGAGTACCACAAAAATGTCCTGATACTAGGATATGTAACCGAACATCAGGTTGGTTGAAATTAATGAACTTTTCCGTGAAAACTCTCTTTATTTTTTCCTCCCTGGAGAAGACTGTTCTCTTACCTAAAGACTTTCCTAGGGAAGTTTAGCTGTGGAGATAGAATAAAAAGCAAGTGATTTGTTCAGCTGCAATAGCTGGCAGTTCAGAACATTTTCATTTATCTCACATATGTTCTGCCATTCTCCACCTTCAAAACTCTATGCATAGTTTCTGCCACTGTGAGGACTATAGTGAGGAATTACAGAGTTATCTATTGCAAAGGATTTTTTGTTCAAAGGCAGTAAATGCTGTCATTCTCAGCTGACTCATGAAAGGCAACACCTAACTTCTGCAAATAAACACATCTTCATATTTCTCACACTGAGCTGATTACTGCAACATTTTCAATTACATGCACATCCATTTGCTACTAGAATGCTGAGAAGTGCAATGCTTTTAGCAGGTCCTACATGCCTCTCAGAGTACAAACCTGCTGGAACTAATAGGTCACGTAAACCAATTCCTAATCTATTTACAATCAAAATCATCACTGCTGATTGTAACAAACCTTACAGGACAAAATAATTCAAAGAACACAAGTAGATCTATTCAGATCTTCAGAAAGTCTTTTGTTTTCTAAGACATATTGTGGCTTCTGGTAACTTTATAGAAGAATTGAATTTTGAGATTTTCTGTACACATTTTCAACATTATAAATGGAGAATACGACCACTAAAACCCTTTGTTGTGGATGTCTCAAACTGAAACAAGGGGGCATTTTTCAAACATGCCAGTGTGATTCAACATTTTTCTTTTCATTTTCAGAAACGGGTACAACTGAGGCAGCTGCAAATATTGGATTTTCTATAAATGGGATCGAATTGACCTGCAAAGGTAATTAGGTACCTAACTGTAAGATACATACAAAATTGTATGTATTCAGTTTAATTTTTAGAGAAATATATAATTAATCAAATTTGAGAGTTCAGATCATTTTATATTGCAAAGGGATATATCTAAAAGGAAGTATGTGCTGGTTTTCTCTGGGATAGAGTTCATTTTCTTCATAGTAGTTTAGTTTTAAAGAGGGGTTGAACTTTGACAAAGTAATTATCAAAATATAATTTATTGAACTGAGAAAAAACTGCCTGGAATTGCATGCAGTGCAGAAATAAGAGTTCTGGGATAAACAGCCAGCTTAAAGAGGGTATTAAAAATAGAGTGGAAATAACATAAATGGAAAGAAAGTTCAATTTGAGAAAATCAAGGGATAAAATGGAGATCAGTGATGAGTAATGTCCTCACAGGTCCATATTAGGACCAGTGCTGTTCCATATCATCATTGATGGCATAGTGGGATCAAGTGCTCCTACAGAAAGTTTGCAGATGACAAGAAGCTGAGTGGTGTGGTTGAAATGCCTGGGGGATGGGATGCCATCCAAAGAGAACTGGAAAAGCTCAACAAGTGGATGCATGCGAACCTCATGAGGTTCAACAATGCCAAATGTAAGGTCCTGAACCTGAGTCAAGGCAACTCCCAGTTGTAAAAGAAGGTGATAAAGGATCTGCTTTCATGTATTAACCAACTAGTGAGATACAGATTAGAAAAAAAAAAATAAATTGAATACAGCAAATACACAATTTCCAAATAGGCCAGGAAATATACTCAGGCATAAAGACCAAATGATATATATAAAGTCTTCAGTATGTTTAGGCTGGAATCCATAAGGTTTCTCATCATCAATGGAAAAAACTTAAGGACAATTTTTACGTTGAAGTTGCAGGTGTCATTTTAAGATGAAGCATGATGTATTTATGAGGGGGAATATATGATGCAATTTGGTTGACTAAGTTTCATTTGAAGATTTAGGAAAATCTAAAATTGTACTAAATCTGCTTAATGATTAATGTGTTGCTGCTTGATTTTTATCTCTGAGCCTCACTGTTAATCTATGCCCTATATTAATGCTAGCATTAGCATTTGACTGATTGTTTTGAAAGAATTTCCAAGCATAAAGTCATTAAAGAACAATTTAAAAATACAAACACTGCCACTAAAGAAAAAAAAAATTGTTGAAATTCAGTATCTAGAGCAACAGCCCTAAAAAGATGTAGAAATATGACTCAAGGACAGCCTGAAAACACAAAGGGCATCAGAACTGTCAAAATTACTGGTGGCAGAGGATGAAACAATTTCTGGGGTAACTTGAAATGGATATGGTTTTCTTACAGTTAGGGTTATATTCTAGGCATTTAAAAGCAAATTCTAAGAGCCTCATGTGTAAGATTAAAAAGATAAAAAATTATAGAGGATCTCAATATATTTCCAGCTACTCTGCAGATATGGTGATTGGTAACCGCTCTAAATCTACGCCCTACTCAAGGGTTCACTGAATTTACGTGTCAATTTGACTGTGGAAAAATGTAGGAGACATGGAAGTGGTTGTTTTAAGTTGGACAGAAGAACTGTTCCTGTTAAGGAGAAGAAGAAAAAAAACCATCATTCACTTTTTCCTTATAGTCCTGCTTTTCTGCACAAATGTGAGTCCTTCAGTGAATCTGATTGTGACATTTTTGTCTGCCTTCTATTCAAAGTCAATTCCTTCAATTTGTTCACTGATTCATACTACTTTCTCTCTCCTCCTCTCAGGTGATCATTTCTTTTACTCCTTTTCTGATGATTGAGGTATTATCAATTAATCTGAAGAGTTAGTCGTCCATTTATATCTTACCCTTCTTGCTCTTCCACTTGCAATTTTTAGAGTACAATGCATGTTCTAGCACTGCATTTAATGGATTGTGTGATGTATTTCTTTGTCTGTCATCTCTTTTCAGATTAAATGCACTTGACATTTTTTAAGATCTTTGTACATTTTGATCGAAAGGCTTCTTCTATAGAACACAATGGAATTTAACTTATAGGTAGTGTCTTTCATATTTGAGTTAGCTAAAAGCACTTTGCAATAATGATATTGATCATGCTATAGTTGTGTAGGAAATACAGCATTAGATATGAGCATAATAATAGCTATCACACAACTCATATATGGCTGTTAAAACCATTTTCTTTAAGTACCTTTTTCACAAAATACAGGCTAATCATATCAGAATGCATTTTATAGTCTTTAATACCAATAGCATTAAACATTTAAATCTCTCTCTTTTAATATGGTTGGACTCTTTCTTTGCAGACACCTCAATGTTAAAACCAGTTCATGTAGACTTATTCAACACCATAAATGGTGCAATATTTCTAATATCAGTGGGTTTCTTTGCTCATAGCAACAGAGAATAATTTTTAATGTTATGATAAAATATTAATAAACTATTAGTAAATCCAGATTGGTCAATTTATTTCTACTATTGTGTATATTTGCAGTCTACTTCAGAAAATGTCTTACAGGGTAAGCATTAATCACACATTTGAATTATATTTATACCATTCACCTTCTCTTAAAACTCATTCAGAAAATACTGCATGATTGTTGCATTGTGTAGCATTTGATGACAAGTTTTTAACCAGAAATCAGGTTATTTCTGCACATTACCTTTTCACATATTCTTTATTTTTTTTTAGCAGAAGCCCAGAACAATAATTTATGAAATCTTTGGTTTTTCTCAGCACTTGAGGTTATCCAAGGGAAAAAGAAAGAATTCCAAACTGCTCTATGCAGTCCAAATGGAAAAAAAGTTTATTTACACATGCACATATCCCTCTTCCTCTGCAGCTCCCCAGATACATTCATGTGAGTTATAAAATTCTGGATACTTTTTTTTGTTAACTCTGCAACTTTATACAAGCTACAATTCCATGACCTGACCTAAAGCAAAAAAGAATCTTTTCATTTAGATGAAAGTATAATATTTACATTCTGATTGGAAAAAATGCCTGGGAGAAAGAGAGAGAGGGAGATAGAAAGGACGTGAATGTGACAGGAAGGACAGAACAGAGGAAGGAAGGAAGGAAGGAAGGAAGGAAGGAAGGAAGGAAGGAAG
>VZTI01003486.1:121462-307109 GCA_013397865.1 Struthidea cinerea
TGAGGGAGAAAGGAAGGAAAGAAGGGAGGAAGGAAGGAAGGAAGGAAGGAAGGAAGGAAGGAAGGAAGGAAGACTTTTACTACCTCTATTTTAGCCAAGTGCTTATGGCTTGAAACTCACCCTGCAGCACACATGGCAATAAAATTAGTTAATTTTTAAATGCAACTGGACAATCAACTTGTAGATTAATGCCACCATTATGGCAATTTCCAAAGTAAGACTCTCTGCCATCCCATGTTCTTCAGCCATGATGCAGGAATAACTGCCTGGTAACAGCCCAGGTATCCAAGTGCCAAGTGGTTTTCTTCACAGTTTTCATGCTCAATGTACAACAACTCCAGGGGTACACAACAGAACCTTTGCATCCCACGGTATCCTGCTCGATTTACAGATGATCCTGCATTACTTTGCATCTTTGTTCTCTTGGCTTCTATTTTTTCTGGTCCTTCCTTTACTTCAGGTTACAACCCATGGCAGAGACAAAATCCTGGTCCTTCCTGCCAGTTTCTGTGTTTACCAGGCTGTAGAATTGGTAGTGATGTTCATTAATCAGCTGTAAATCTGCAATATTTTTGATTACTTATTCATAGAAAAAAAGAAATTAGCCAGAATATATCTTTAGAGCAAATTCCTGGCCTTCATGAGGTGTGGAGAAACCCCCATGCTCACAATCAGTTGTGATACCTTGTGCCATTTACCAATTTCTCTGTCCATGCTATGACCCAAGCTAAGGACATGTTACAATGTTGGCCTAAAATGCTCCACCTATCCTCAGGTCTTGGTGAAGTGCCTTCCCAGAAGCTGCATGACAAACGACAGCTGTAGCTGCCTCCACCTCCAGCCCAGGCTCTATCACGGCTCAGCATGGCTGGACTCGAAGGAAGCTTTGCTACTGATTCTAATGAGACCATAAGATCCAGCTATAACAAGCATAATAAATGGGAAAACAAAACAAACAAAAAGGAAGATACAATTAAATCCAGGGGGATTTACAGAGATTATTCAAATTAATAAAAGGGAGGGTGAGCACATTCCTGCAGAGGCAGATTTGAAAAAAAAGAAAAACAAGATGTGGAAAAGGAAAATGCTTGTTTGTAATAAAAGCTACTTTTTTTTTTTTTTTTGCTGTGGTATGGTTTTTTGTGAGTAAAATACTAATNAAGGAAAAGTCTTGTTTGTAATAAAAGATTTTTTTTTTTTTTTTTTTTTGCTGTGGTATGGTATTTTGTGAGTAAAATACTAATATGTTACCAAATTGGTAGCAAACATCTATTGTGCTCTTGAATTCATCATATATGATTGTTGGTATTAGGAACAGAACTGTATAATACAACATGCAATTTAAAATAAAATGTCAGTATCTGGGACACAAAAACTCTTAAACAGATACTTTGTTGAACAAATAAAAGATGATCCACCCTCATCTTCCCTCAAATGAATAAACTATATAACATAGAGCTAATTCTGCCACAAGTACTTGGTTGGGAATATGTTACCCAGACGTAATGAGCACTTCTAGTGCTGCTGTGGAGACCTCAGGCTTCCTGAGACAACAACTCAAGCAACTGATTGCTGCTTGATGCTGTAAAATGAGGCCTCCTGGGGTGTCCATTAATCCCATGAATTTACTGAACACAGGGCAATGTAGAGGTGCTTGATTTCAGAAAAAATGAGCCAGGCTGGCATCTCTCAACTTGAAAGAATATTTCTGGCTTCACCATCACCTATTATAAATACAAATGGGGAGTTCTCAGCTCCAGGAGTACCGTCATTAAATTTCTTCCCTTACTGTGTCCCATTTCTAAAGAATGAGTCTTAAAGAAATGACTGAATTTATAACCGTTACAGATTCTGGATTCTTTATTTTTTAACTGTGGTTCTGTATTGAATATTTAATGATTTTAATGCAAAATAAGTGAATAGAAGTAGTTCCTAACTTTGATTTTTATAACCTGTTAGTCTAACCATTTGTGTGATGAAACAATGCACAATCTTATTAGGTAATGGTGCATTTCCTTAATGAATATGAATACAAGCTCTCTAACTCTTGATCTAATTAAAATAGATGGCTCAATTAATTAATGATGAGACGTTTCCTTCCAGTATTTAAAACCTACCTAGTAAACTGCCTGTTCTTAAATAAAATGCAACAAACAAAAAACATGGTCATAATCTCAGTGGTTTGTCTGGATTCACTAGAATGATGCTTGGTTACATAACTGTATTTATGAAAGCAGAAGCAAAGGAACAGTGTTTTCATCTGTTCACTCTTAGTCACACGGTTTATTTTTTGGTAGTCCTGAAAAGAGCAGGGAGTTGGACTTGACCATCCTTCTGGGCCCTTCAAACCCGAGATACTATAAGACTTTATGCTTCTTGCAGCAGGGCAGTCCTCTAGTACACTGAGAATTCACTGAATTGCCCGAGAGGGTCTGGGGACCACACTCAGTGTTTTGTGTAATGTCACGCATGTACCCCCAATCAATCTGAATGCAATTAATAAACTATTGGGTAACTCAGACTGAGCTGGTACTTAGAATATGAATGAAAAGTTTAACAAAGAATTAATGTGGATGGGCAGAAAAAACCCCAACAACTATTCATAGCAAGTATATTAAAAAGCCTGGGGGAGTTATTTTATATGGTGTTTTTCTTGGGATTACTTCCCTTCTGCACAAACTTTATACTGCCACAGTTTCTAAATCTCATTATTTTGTATCCATTCCATTGACACTTCACTGCTTACATTTTGGTTTAAAGCAACCTATTCTAGTGAATTTCCATTGCTGGTGATTTCGGTCTACTGCACGTAACTTTCATCCCTGAACAGCTTTTCTCTACACCGCCAATATACTGTCTGGAAGACCCAACAGAAAATTAGCCATTACAAGATTTGATGTATTTAATGTGTAGCTGGATTGTTCTGAGCTGGCTCACACTGATATCAACAGCTATCTGATGGGATGTGTCTCTCACTAGCGCAAGTATTCACAACCATCTCCCACGCATGTGAGGAATAACACAAGTGCACTGCAGAAATGTACAGGAAATAATATTTTTGTCAGGCCTCATTGCCTGTATTTAGAGATAGTCTCCACCGTTTTTAATACAAGTACCATGCCATGGGAAATTTCTAAAGAAGTTCTGACTCAATTCATTAGGGCTGTGACTAGTTCATTCAGGAAGTTAAGTCTGTAGTAATTTAAAAGCAATCAGGCCTTCATTTGCATCATGACAGGCGTGACCAAGTGAGATTCAAACTTCAAAATGGCAGTTACTGCTAGCCTGAAAATGTTCTTTTTCCCCATTTGAGAGGAACACAGCTCTTAAACACTGGATACTCAACCATGGTCAGTGATGTTTATATAGAAAATTCAAGTTATGAATTCAGTACAAGATATTTTCATATATTCAAAATACCTCTCCTGTTCTAGAAGAGTAACTGTGACAAGGTTTGCTGGAATTGCTCTATGTGTTTAACAAAGAGAAATAAAAAAAAAAAAACTATGTCCATATGTGATGTATATGGTCATCTCTGTCTTCATCTCTAAGACAATTTGTCATATGGTTGCATAAACTTATATTTAATATTCAAAACATCATTCTGAAGCTTGACTGCCTTCCACACTGAGTACAGTGCCACGACTTTGGCCTCGTCGTGCTCAGCTTTACAGCACTGGACTTGTATGCACCTTCCTTGAACCGTAGGGCTGCAGTAGCCATCACAGCAGCCTCTTGTGAGCCCAGTTTAAATCCAGCATGTTGAATGAGATATCATCTGGAAATAACAAGAGAAAAAATGGGCCTTTATGTGTCCTTCCTTCAGGGATTGGGATGCCTTCCTGAAGTCAAATAGCTAAGCAATTCCTTGCAAACTTGGCCTTCGTTTCATGTCTTGCCCACTGTGTTTTCTGTTCAATTTGGGAACATGGTTCTGCATTTATTCATGTCCCTTTTCTAATCACCAAGAGGACAGAGGAGTTCAGTACAACACTACACACTTCCAGCACCATGGAGAAAGTGAAAGCATGCACTGAATGACAGGCATAAGATTTGCCTGTAGGTTTGCAGTTATGCCAGAAATAGCACCCTGTGTTCCACCCTTAGCCCAGTGAACTGCATGACTACATCTCCAATAATTTTAGTGAGTGAAGATATCTAGAAAGCATGGAAAAATGCGACAAAAAAGATGATTGGAAAATAAAGGAAGAAATGACAGAGCACCGGGGGAAATGTACACGGGAAAATATAGCCATGGAAGATGATGGAAAGAAAATCTTCCCACTTCACTTTCACTAGGTGAAAAATCTTCTTTTCACCTAAGTGAAAAGAAATCTCAGCATATTGATATACATTCTTCAACCTTTGTCTGTTTAGCATCTGTAGTATAGTATGTATAACACAACTACAAAACTATTTTATAGTTCCATCTAATATATATATTACATACTTCACATTATTACACTATTACAACAGTAGTAAAATAGTGATGTAACTATGCTCCATATAATATCAAATTAATGTTAATTTTACATTACTAGATTTTTATTATGTTATTAATATTTTAAATTGATATATGATATTATTGTATATAAGTTATAAGAACTTGGCATCACTAAATCTAAATAATGCTTCAACATTATACTCTGCCATAAGGAAAAATAGTGTTACTACTATCCCTGCTACCAATTTGGCTCTCCTAATAACCTGTATTTTCACAAATCACTTCAAGTAAACATATGGTGCCATCACTCCTTGCATAGTATTAATATCTTGAAATTTACAGCAGAGTGCAGATTTTAAGGGAATGAGTATTTAAAATAATTTTAAATGTATAAAATTCTTGTTTTCATAATTTCTGATTTTACGGTTAATGCTGAAAAACAGCTTTATTCTGTTAGTTTCATTTTTACTGATGATGCCATAAAAGAGGAGGCTGCTTACAATAGTGAGAGTTTACGACAAGTTAATCTTTTAACAATAATCACATTTGTCCCTAGTGTCTCTGTTTCAGATTTTAACTCGGTCTAATAATAAATATAACAATTTTGGCTGCTACTCAAGATAAAACATGCAGAGGTCAATGAACTAAAATATTTTCTGCAGTAGATACTTTAAAAAAGTTTCTATTCATAAAACTCACAGTTAAATCCTGACAATCCTTATCACAACTGTTCAAGATGTACTGTTCTAAAACAAGAACTTGCTCGGTTATGCATGCATAATAAACCCTGTTACTGAATTTGCTTCTCCTTAGCACTTCTTCATTAGCAAATGTAATACATGCTTGCAAGCAGAATAGGATAATGAAATTAATGTCATGCTTATATTTTCAATAAACAAAAAAGTAGTCAGCATACAATAAAATAATGGAAAATTAAAGTGACAAAGCAAACAAGATATTTATGCAGCAGGCACAAACCCAGCCCATTTCAGGCATTACTTAATTCAGAAATTATACTCCTGCCCAGAAAAATTATCATCTATCAAACAAACAAAAAATCTGGGTTTTTTTAAACACTAATTGCTCACCAAGACATTTGCTGAAGTTACTTCATTTCTGCTCAGATCTTGTATTTGATAATTAGTTGTATTGCCCTGAAATGTAATGATGTGACACTGGCTTCTAATTTTGGAATAAATCCAGCCCTGCAGAGAAAACCTACTTATGATTCTCTGCCCCGCCTTAAGCAAAATTTAGGAGCTTGACTAGTGTTCTGCACTGGGTTGAATTCACAATGAGTGTTAGTGTGCAGATTTTTTAAAAAAATTTGAAGTTACTGGAGGAAAGGTGAAGGCTGCAAGTTTAAGTGGGATTTAAGATTATTTTCCCCTTTGTTTTCAACCAGAAGGGAATTCTGAAATTCTCATGTGCAACAGTGGCTTCCATGCTTGCATTCATCTGGGTTTCATTGAAATAAGGCTTCTTTCTTCTAGTCCCTTGAGTTGTTGAGGGCATTTGGGATTGGTTGGACTCTAGGACTGTAAAAGCTGCTCAGGTGCTCTTACCAGATTCTGGAACCTTGTGTTTAAGTACAGTGTCACCATTTCTCTGGTATAACCCCATCTGTAGTTCAGCCAGGGCACCTCATACAAGAGATTTGAGAATGTGAAGGCAAAAGGAAATTAATTTCAGTGCAGGCTTGAGAAACTTGAAATATCTAGAAAATATCTATATTTGAGGCTATGTGGTTTTTTTTCTAATCTATTTATACTAAAAATAAAAAAAACAAAACAGATATCAAGCAGCAGTTCTTCAGGGAATGTGGCTGCCTCTGCCTTAGTATTTTGGATCAGAGCAGTAGTAAGCTTCTGAAGCAAACTCAAAAACCTTCTCCTCTTCCTGCACGTTGGCTTGGTTCAGGAAGCAGCTTTGGTGTGTGCAGCTGGCTTTCTTACAAGAAAACCTGCACCATAAGAACTGCCCAGGGTACATGCTAAATGTGCCTCAACCACCAACGAAAACATAGAAGTGCAGACTAATGTCTTATCCTGTAAACACTTTTGAGCCACATGTGTGGAGGGGACCACTGCTCCTTGTAATCAGCCCAAACCTTGTCCAAAGTGAAGTGTCTGAACAAGGTTGGTGTAGGTGTCTCAAATCCAACTGTTTCAATCCTAGATCCACTCCTACTAAATGAAATTACTTTTTCATGTAGACAAGGCTTGGCTACGTGGTAGTCAGAACAGCTTATTCTGTACAAAAGATCCCCTTTTGTAACTTTCCCCACCAGATTCTCTACCACGTTTGGCCCTGATTCACCTGAACTCAGTAGAGCACAAAGGTTTTGCTACATACCAGTGGGCCGTTTGTAAACATACTGTATTGTACAGCTCTTCCTTGGCTGACACCTGGGTTGTTAGACTTGTCTCTACCTTTCTGGATATGAGGGTTTCATGTTAAAAATAGGAACAATAGCTTGCTGAGTTATGTTAACAAAGACTCACTCCATGGCCCACCCATCACCCTGCATTCAGCCTGTCATCAAGAAGATGGGCTCAAATACTAGGGTTGTTCTGTGTAGAAGTGAAGGATAGTCCATTAGCAGCCTGTAGCTTTAAAATAGCAGAGAAGAGAATGCAAGCCCCCAAAGTGAATTTTGCCCCTCTTGCACTCAAGAAAGGTGTCGTTGCTAACTTACACAATAAGGTCACTGTGTTTAGGGACTGATTTTTCTTTTCCGTCAAGGAGATGCAAATATAGCTTAGGTTCTATAAACTGAACATTTTGATAACACTGCAGGCAGGTCAGCTGAAGTGGAACTGGTACAGAAACATTATCAAGCATCATTTCAATAGCGTGTGGCTGTCTTCCAGGGGTGCAAATATCATTACAATATAGCAAAGCAGTCTACAAACTGGATTAGCTGAACAGCCGTTATCAGCACTCAGGAAAATAATATCAGTGACTGACTTCACCTGCTTGAGTGGTTTAAATGTCCTGCCTTTCCATACTGATAACATTTGGCACCACTTGCAGGCTGAAGAAAGCATGATTTTGTTTGATGTAATTATGGAACCATAGCAATTTTTGATAGAGAAGAAAAGACATATAGTCTAGGTCATCTTGTCCATCTCCCTGTAACTACATGAAAGTTGCCTGGCCATGTGCCTGAAGTGTATTAGAATAATACCCGCATTTCTGCTCCTCTGTGTTTTTTTATTGGATTTATTGGGTGGATTTTCACATTCAGAGCAGCTGAGTTCCCAACAGCAATGCTATTGGAGTCTTTATATAGGGAAAATACTAGTAATTTGTTTTAGCAGAGAAGAATAAGAAGCGAGATGTTATTTTTAGAAATGCTCGAAAGATTTTCCTCAGGGTTTAATCTCCCCAGAACAGGATGTCTGTCTGGGGAAGGACACTTTGGCTTGGTATGGGCAAGTGCTTTCCTGCAGTCCAAATCTGGCAACCTGGCTTGGAGGCAGTCAGGAAATTTGTACTGCCAGGTGGATTTTGAAGTGATTCAGGCAGATTTTGAAGTGATTCAATACAAAGAACCATTTAGAGGCAGAATCCTCATTAACCAAATTATGCTTCCTGTCCTCAGTTTGCTTTACAGTATACAAAGTTAGCGTATGCTAGATATGCTGTATGATAGCGTCATTGTATCACAGAATGTTTTGGGTTGGAAGTGACCTCAGAGATCATACTGCTCCAACTCCCTGCTGTGGGCAGGGACACCTTCCACTAGACCAGGCTGCTCAAAGCCCCATCCAACCTGCACACTTTCAGGGATAGGCATCTACAACTCCTCAAGACGACCTGTTCCAGTGTGTCACCACCCTCACTGTAAAGCATTTCTCCCTGTTTTCTAATTTAAACCTATCTTCTTTCACTTTAAAGCCATTGCCCCTTTTCTTACCACTACATGCTTTCTTGTAGCCCCCTTTAGGTNATCATACTGCTCCAACTCCCTGCTGTGGGCAGGGACACCTTCCACTAGACCAGGCTGCTCAAAGCCCCATCCAACCTGCACACTTTCAGGGATAGGCATCTACAACTCCTCAAGACGACCTGTTCCAGTGTGTCACCACCCTCACTGTAAAGCATTTCTCCCTGTTTTCTAATTTAAACCTATCTTCTTTCACTTTAAAGCCATTGCCCCTTTTCTTACCACTACATGCTTTCTTGTAGCCCCCTTTAGGTACTGGAAGGTGCTATAAGGTATCCCTGGAGCCTTCTCCAGGATGAACAACCCCAACTCCCTCACTGTCTTCACAGAAGTGCCCAGTGGTCTGTCCATCTCTGTGTCCCTCCTCTGGACTCACTCCAACAGTCCATGGCCTTTTCGTATACTCTATATGCAACATTAACCTATAGTAAATGAGAATTTTTATTATGTTTCATATTCATCCCTGTAATGTTTTCTTGCTTGGAGGGGTGCCGTAGTAGACATTTGATTGGTAGTATAAGACTAGTTTTACCCTAGTTATAGGAATAAATTTTCACTAGCTGTAGTTTTGCCCAGGGTGAATTCTGATGGAAATAATGATGTACCACACACACCATGGGTAGGTGATACAGCACAGACTTGATTTAGTTATAAGAACACCTACCTATTTATAAAACATCTACCAATAAAACGCCATCATCACCTTTGAATTGTATCCTTAGATTTTTCTGAGGCCACAGAGAGGCATGCTGCAGTACATTATCAGTCTGTAGTCACCTGCTATTTGCACAGCAGTAAGCTTGCATGGTTCCATTAGCTTGCTCAGTTTAGGCACAAAAAGATCCGACTACAGATTCAATACCAGGGCAAGAAAAGCTAGAAAACAGATGCTGACCTCTGGCACCCACAGAACATTTCCACAGTTTTCCATTATCCTGGAGGGTGTTCTCATTACCAGCTCCAAGAAAAGTTTTCCTAAGAGCAGTGACGCAGAGAGCACTGTAAGAATGATTGCTCCCATGGACTGCCAAAGCATTACATGCAGCTGAGTAACAGAAGGTGACTTTAACAAGATAGTCATACTGAGCACAAACTTGTGTAGTCACCAGTGCAGGCCTTTGGAAAGGTATTAATTTCATGGCTATGACACCTAAGGACAAGTATCTAAATATGCAGTGTCCAGACTCTCCTGTGACAGTGATTCGAGTGCTGGGGTTTGGTCCTGCTGCCCACACACATTCACTGCTACCTGGTGTGTGCTTACTCCTGCTCTGTCAGAGTCTGCTTTAGATCCTCTCTCCCACCTGTGCAGCAGCTTTTACCTTAGATGCTGTCAAGGGTAAGTGCATTTAATACCTTGTTAGCAGAGTATGGACTGTGAGAAGTCCTGCACTCAGGATCCACTTCAGAGCAACATGAGCTGTTGTCTAGACTACATGGCCTGTGTAAGCTTAATGTGAGATTTTTAGTTCCTTTTGAGGTTCCTGTGGTATCAGTGCATCCACACAGGGTTGTTTGATGCACTGGACTCCACTCAAGACTCACACCTTTCTAGAAGAGCTACCTGGGAAGCAGATGAAATATCCTTGGGCACTGGAAAATGCTACCAGATGAGGAAACTCAGGCAGCTGAATCCTGTCAATTGCCCATTTCTAGGGAAGAGATGTTTCTAGATGTTTCAGTCTGGAGATGAATATATTTTGGGAATGTGGATCCAGTGCTTACAGCAAAGGGAAAAACTGAAACCTTTTTGAATCTTTTCTGCTGGCACTTGTAGCTGACAAGGGAAAGAGGTCAAGCCCGTCAGACTAGGACATGAATCTGGAGACCTTTTCATTTTTTGACTACCAGACTTTTAAAACTTCAAACCCTCTTCTGTGTTAAGTTGCAGGTGCCTGTATTCCTAGTAAAGTGTGTTAATAAAAACTTGTTCTTGCACTGTCTTTTTAACTTCTCTGAGTATCCAGTGAAGAGAGAGAAAAAAAAAACCCATCTTTTTTTTATTTTTATTTTATTCCTAATTTTTAGGTCATTTATTACTTTGAATTTTCCAACATCAGTAGAGACCAAGCATCTCTTCCTGGGTGGGATGTCCCTTGACAGCCCTTCTCCCTAAGGACAATGGAACTGTCAACCAAACAATGGGTGAGGGATGACACTTATTCAGCAGCTGGTCCACCACATATAATTCTCTTTTATATTAGATTAAATAGAGAGTGACCAGTGTGACGCCATCAGTGTTCAAATAATGTGAAAACCTGATTCTGTGAGATATTTTTCACCAGAAAGTAAGAAAGTTCAGAACTCCTCCTGTTAATACAGGGGGAGTAGGTGCTTGTAATGTGCTATCACTATTACAGCAAAGTAAATGATACTAAAAAGGGGCTCTTCAGAAATTTTTGTCTGCAAGGATACATTTGTTTGTGTGGCTGTACTCTAGCATGGGATTTTTTGGTTAAAAGAAGATAATGGACTTTTAACAAATGATAGCTTCTGCTGATATTTCATGGACGGGTATTGGACTGTTCAAGGGATGCCAGAGTTCAGTGTGTGCTATATAATCACACAGCATACCTGCAATTTTTCCCTATGAATACTTGCAAGCAGTGCAGAAATGAAAAGAGTGATTACACTTTGGGCAGGCAATTTTGAGTTACTATGTACAATAGTCTAGATAAAATCAATTTCATATGCACTACTCCTGAAGAAGCCTACATGGACTGCTGAAGTCTTAGCCACCTTGACTGCTCAAAACATTCTCAAATTTCCTTTTATAATAATAAGAAAGGAGCACATCAGTTTGATTTTTAAAAATTCTGTTCTCATTCAGATAGTGTTTAATATTTTGTTCAAATACATTCTAGAAGGGTTTCTCTTTTTTCATAAAGACTGACATACAACACAAAAAGAGGAGTCTACTTTTGAAAATGTAAAATGTTGAGAAGATAGATAGGTAGATAGATTTAATACTGTAGAGATTAATACTAGACATGCTATCTCTAGCGTTCTTCAATTTTATGTAACTGTGTTCTGAATAAAAATAACCTCTCCTTCCTAGAACCTCTGTCCAAAAGCAAATGTTCTGTTCCATGGAGTCGAAAACAGTCTGAGAAGCTGAAGATTTCTTCATCCCATGCTTCAATAGGGGTATATATTCAGAATTCAGGCATGCAAGCTGTGAAGTAACGCTGGCTTCAGCATTCCCAAAATTGGTTCTCCAAAAGGCTTTAAACACTGAAGAATCTTTTGTCTAAGCCTTTCTGTGGTCTATGGCAAACACAGTTCTAACTAACTTTTACGATAATTCATTACTGGGCTTGCCTCATTTCTCATATCTTCAGAAATACTACTTATACACATTTGTAGAACATTAAAAAGATTATGTAAAATACCACAAATTAATACCAAGAGGCAAGAACAAAATTTGAATGTAAAAAGTTCTACTGGGAATCAAAAAAAGTGTAAATGCCACATCTTGGGAAAAAAAGTACAGTTAGCAAACAGATGGTAATACAATCATAAAATAGCTAGAGATTTGGTAAATCTGGAGAGAATACCAATAATCAAATTTTAAAAAGGGAGTGACTGAAATGTACCGAAAGGACCAAAGAAATGGACTGCTACTGACTCAGTCATTTTATTAAACTTCTGAATATTTTCATACTTTTTAATTTAATCCTTTGTGATCCTGGGACTTTCAAGCATTTTTTCTGCCTTTCTCGTAAGGTTTCATTTTTCCTTCCAGATGATTCCAAGACAGGAATATTCTGCCACTACAAGATGACTGGGACAGTTCTTCTTCAGATGCTTCTTATGAGTATTTCCTTACAGTTTGGTTCCAATTTTTATACTTTCACAGCTCTCTTTAGTCAAACTGGGCAAACAACTTTGTGTAAGTATAAGTTTATTTTCAACAACGGACTGCAAAACTGGCATACAGCTAGGGAGAGCCCTTTAAAGAGCCCGTTTCACTTTCTGGTTCATAAATCCAGCAAAGTAGACCTAACTGGAAAAACATGTGAGGAGAATTTATCTAGACTGCTCACAGTGTGTTCCCTATCTCCCTTACATCACTGGATTGAGCATTACACTGGTGGGAGTTAGAGGGAGAAAGACTCACTGGTCTTGCTGGTAAAAGGCTCTTGTACTTGTAGAACTGTACTTGCTACTGCATAATTACATGAAGATCATTTAAATATAAAGATTGCAATCAAAAATCCACATTTCAGAACACAAAAAGTTCCAACCAAAAAAACCCCCACTGGCAATATCTATTCTGTTGCATGGGGTTTGGTCTCGGAGTTACTATGGGTGTTTCTGATGCTGTCTTTATCTGCTTCACTGCTTATGATGTGGAGAAAGAAGGACAGATGAGAAAGGAAAATGGAGAGACAGGATCAATAAACTGAATGCTTCCATGTTGCTATATTTTTCAAAATAAGACTGCCCATTCTGCACACCAGCTGATTTCTGCTGGTTTTAGTATAAAACACATGATAACATGCAGTGATTGCTATTGTTTCTTTCTCTAGTACCTTAGAAAATACTGAAAGTGCTTGAATCAGCACATGCACGTACAAGTACTTGTCTCCTCATAGAGATTAGACAGGGTTTGAGGGGATAAAGTTTACAAAACTCACAGCATTTTGTAACTCCATCTTCTTTTTTCTGTTCAGCAATACTTGCCTTTTAAAAAATACATTGCCAAAGCACATTTTTTCCTGTCTGTTCCACAATGCTCACCAAACTCACAAGGCACACGTCTGAACTTTGATGATTGACCAAGCATGAGACCTTTAAGTACAAAATAATTTCCAAAGCCAAAATGTGACCTACAACAGTGCTCCATGCAGCAGTTGCCAGCGTGCCAGAGGAAACAGCTCTTAATACGTCCTGAGAGGGTGCACACACACATCCAGGGTGGTCCTATCACGCTACTAACACATTTGTGTCCGGTACATTTTGCGGGCTGCAAAAAGTGAGCCCTATTTTAGTGATTTTCCCCATCATCAAGAAAATATCAAGCCTACTGTAATGCCCCACTGCTGTTACACACATAAGCAATGCAATTTATAGTTCATTAGAAGATTTTGGAGATTTAAGGAACCTCAGGTCTGAGTCAATACTAGAAAAATTCTCATTAATAAACATCACTTCTTCATTAGCACTTCTAGTCTGCTCTGGGTGCACATCAAACACATCAATACAATCAAAATGGCACAGTGGAACTTCCTATATGTGAAAACATTGGACAATGCTGTGTGATGCTGCTGCTGTGTAAGTACAAAGTCAAACCAGCAGCAGTGCAAGGTCTTTTTCCAGTCAGTTAAAAAATATAAAGCACATGGCTGTGTTCAGAGATGGATGAAGCCTAGTGATGATATGACCATGTTGGCTCTTTGAAACTTTTTGTTTTTACCAGTTCAGTACTCACCCATTCAGGTGCCACTGCTGTACCCAATACAGAAAATTATATAGATCTCTATACTTTCACAGCCAAATCTTGTTCAAGTATCTACCAGCAGCAAAAAAATGCTGCCATAGAAACCATATTTTCTGCCTTAGCAATCCCCCACCCAGCAATTTGCCATACTAATATTACAAAGAATATTCAGAAGTGTGTATTTTTGCCACAGTGTGTGTTTATTTATAATTAGCTGAATGTTAAGAGCTGCGTATGAAGGCAATGATGTCAAATCAACAAGTGATGCTAAATGGCAAGTAAGATGTTGATCTACGTGACTATATAACCAAATTGATTATGCCGGCATTTGTTGTTTGTGTAATTCAATATTTTTAATGAAGCAAAATGTGAGATTTTAGTCTAGCATATTCTTCTGTTATTTGGCCTGTATTTCAAAGCTTCCTTTTACTTCTGGAGATTTAACATCAAACCTATAAATACAAGGTAAAAGAACAAGTGTTGTCTAGCAAGCTGCAGCTTTCCCTGAGAGCTCAGCCGAGGCTTCTAGGACAGGGCAGAATTTTTCTGCCCTTCCACACGGCTCAGCACTTTGCCCTGGCCAGCTGTCAGCCTTACAAACACAGCGACGACGAAGGAGGCAAGAAGGGTCTCTCCATGGGGGTATTGGAAGATGTTTAATCGTTGCGTCTGGTCCATGCAGTCCCGAGAGCCAGAGAGCGAGAGAGACCTCGTGGCCAGGGAGCACGGGCTTTTTCCCCAGGACTCAGGGACGGTACAAGGGTGGAGCTGGGGTACAGAAACCAATAGGGAGAGCCCGAGGGAGGGGCCAGGACTACGGGCAGGGGGAAAGCTAGGGGAACAAGGTAAACTGAGCCCCACAAACAAGTAAATTTTAAATAACAGTTGATTTTCCATGCCACTGTTCATGTCCACTTCTTGTCTCCTCAATACCACAGCCGTTGTCACTTCACAGTGTATACCCAAGTCCCACAGCACCACCACAGCCAGATGATGGCAGGGCTCCAAGGAGGGGTCCCTGTGCAGCTCGTCTGGACTCCACAGTCTCTACAAAATGCTAAGCAGGGAGAATCTGATCATGGTACTAAGTATGGTGTCCTTGTCTTGAAATACATCCAGTCTCGAATATGACCTTTGTGTCACTTGAGGCACTTCCCTCCTCCCAGCCAGTAATTTTGGCTCTTCCAGCAGCTGCAAACAACAGTGACACTCTTTGGATGGGCTGGAGGGTGTCTGGTGCTGCGTCTGTATTGGCAGGCAGCAGCTCCTTAACCTGACTAATACAGCTGCTTGCAATTTTGCTACTGTGAACACACAGTGAACTACACCAGGTCTTCAAAAGGTACATTTTATTCTGCCCTATGATGAACAGCAAGTCCACAGACCTCACCTGCTTCTTCCTAGAACCTCAGACATGGCAAACCTAGGTGAAGTAACATATTCTGTTCACATCAGAACCAAGCGTGTGTTCATCACCTTTGTTAAATTCCTTATTTCACCTTCCTTCCTTGCTCAGCTGTGAAAAATAACTACACAAGATAATATTAATTTAATTTGATTTTCATTTTAAAATGAGGACAAATACTACATAAAATAAATTCCAATGCTTTCACTATTTGAACTACTGTTGATAATGCCAGTGAAAGAAGGTAAGTCACTTATTAATCTTAAATAACTTGACATTTCAGTTTTATTAATAAAAGTCTTGTCAATTAAGTAATATTTCATCATACTTTACAGATTTCAGCAGTACACAGAACTCTTAAAAGAGCCATGGAAGTTCAGACTGAAAGAATGGAAATCTGCAAAATGGAAAGCACTATTTCAGCCACTGGTGCTTTATTTACGTTTATTAAATTGCACATTGTACAATTTTAACAATCAGAGAAGAATTTTAACAAAGAAGTAAAAAATATTTATGCTGTTTTAACATTTTACAGACATCTAATCTTATGCCTCTGACTATTTTACCTCTGTCATTAATAAAGGCTAAAGAATTCAGAGAAAAATAAAAGGACGGAAGGCAACAGAATGACTTCAGTTTATGATTTTATTAGAGATTAATGGTCTGTCTCTGTTGTACTAAACCCGTTGGTAGTGAAGCAGATAATTCCTTATATTCTATTTGATAATAGACTTTCCATGCTAATCTACTGCTTTACTTACAGAGATAAAATCAGAAGCTCACCCTGCAGGAGCAATGCTTGTAGTTTTCTGAAGGGTCTCTATTGTATTACCTTTTTTCAGATGTGCATGGCTTTGTGTGTCAAAATTGTCCAGCTCATAGGAGAGGTGTGTTTCAAAAATTCAGCCCCAAGCTTTTAATGCCTCAGATCCCCTTATCTAACAGCTTTGAATTACCTTGTGTCATTTGTGTTGCAGGATGTTCTTGAGGGTATAACTGATTAAATGGCACAAAATCTAGCAGTGTTGGAGCAGCTTCAAATTCAAGGCCATTAAATGGATTCTCAGGCTGTCAGGCTTTCTGTAAAGAAACTCTGAAGGCTAGGACGGATATTCAGTAAGTTTTAAAGAAACTTTAATGTTTTCACTCTTGGTTTATAATGAAGCTATTGGAGTTGGCCTGTTAATCATCCTTCAATTATGTAACTGTTTCTCTATTTCCCCAAAACAAAATTCAGAGCTGGTAACTAACTAGTGATTATACAGGTCACGAACAAGCTGAAATGCTTTCAAGGTGTTTGCTTTGTAGAAGATTTCCTCTTTCAGTAATTGAAAGACAAGAAATAATTATAACTATGTGGCAATAAATACATTCGTTTGAATGTGTTTGAACATAGTGTCTGTCCAGTTGAAGGAACCTCATGAAATATCTGTTGTCACTATCAAAGCTCAGCACAGCTTATGCTCTTGTTAGATATTATCTCTCAGGAGATCTCATTCTTCCTTCCTTTAGGCCCACATTCTGACCTCATGAGTGTGTATCTCTTAGGTACTTGGATTTCAAAACACCTTCACACTTTCAGGATCTCACATATGTTGGGAGATGGTTACCTATGAGCATCCAGCAAGTCATGCTGTCTCTCGCCTTGGGAAGCCTCTCCTTTGCTGTAATGCAAAAATAGATGTTTTGGCTACTGATGCGGTATTACATCACTTTCCTCTCCCTGTGGCCCCCTTTGTTTTAACTGTGTTTTCCTTTTTTTGTCTCTCTCTCTCTCTCTCTCTCTCTATATATATATATATATGCTGTCCTTTGTATTTTAATTTAAATCATAACAAATGCAGGGCAGACACCTTCTGGCTGTTTGCATGTTACTTGCCACAGAAGGCTCCAGCTCCAAGCCCAGTAGTCCCAGATGGCACTGTAATAAAAACAATAAAGATAATCTCATAATTCCCCAGGGCATCAGCCACAAATTCCACATGCAGGATGCACTCTCTTCCTCAGCATTGATCAGAATTTTCTGTCAAGAGAAATGCTCTGAGGAGACCAGGAATTTTCAACATTTTTATGCCTTTTCCTGAATCTACACTGTGCATAATAAGTGACAGACAAGGGCGGCTATCCACAAATTTACCTATCCAAACACACACAGAGATACACATACACACATTTTCTGAGCCTTGGAGATACACATACACACATTTTCTGAGCCTTGGGACTTATGTCAATTTACTGCTCCAGCCAAGGTATTCAGCTTCTGCACCACTTCAGACATTTCCCCCTGACAGTATAATATGAATACCAACAAATGTCTACCTATTACTTGCATATCTAATAGGAAACTGCTGGGTCCTGAAACTGCCCCTCAACGGTACACCTATAGATCCATGGTGAAAATTCGTTCAACATATTGCTTTACTGTAAGTGAATTGTAATTAATGGATAGACCTACGTGCCCTGATTGAGCCATCTAAAAATACATTTGGCCGTAGACTGGCCTATGCACTTTAGCCTGCCTTTACAGTCAATGGAGAAATAATTCTCCCCTGAACAAGGGTCCTTGTGAAATAGGGGTCCTAAAATAGATGAGATAAACTGTTCGTAATGCTCAGGGCCTGGGATGAGAAAAATTAGACACCTGAATTCAGATAACTAAAGTTAAATGAGATTGATAATTTCTGGGATTGTTGTTTGTCTGGTTTTGTCTCTCCCCTGAAGATGTGTAAGACTTTGTGCCACTATTTCCTGAATGTCAAATTGTGAGGGGGGCCTGTGGGGAGATAATGACTTTTTGTTTAGCACACTCTATGGGGAAATTGTGACTTTTTGTTTACCACTGCATGGCTAGGTTTTATAGATGGCTATCAAACCTGCCTTCTCAGTCAGTTTATTTTATTTTTTTAATCTTGGCAGAGTCTTTTAATTATATCTTATCCCTAGAGCTCAGTAAACCTTCATATTCTTAATACTCTTACAAGCAGTTTTGCAATCTAACAGGCATTTAATACTGATCCTCTGTAAGGAATTTTATCTCCTTCTTCCTATGTGATAACAAATTTACTTTTTACCCCCAAATTTTCTACCTCTCTTTCGGAACGATTATGTTGTAAAACAAAGGTCATCTCAACATCTCCGTCCACACCTTGATGTCCATAAATGTTGAATATCAGGGCTGGAAAAATGTTAGTAATGGGTAATAATTTAATACTTCATGGAGAACAGGCTGAAACACATAATTTGGAAACTTAATGGTCTTTATAGGTCGAGACTGAGACAAAGCACACTGAAGGTCCCTGTTTATTTTGGTACATTGCCAACGCCTTCACAGATGAGTTCACAGGTTGCAATGCTAAGGGAGGAGGACCAAAGCATTCAGGAGATTATGGCTTTGGACTGGATATCAAGCAGGGTGTATAAGCACCATCCTGAATTACAGAATTCAACTTTCCTCTGAATTGATTTATTCTAAAATTAATCAGAAAGAAGAAGAAATTTTTTGGAAGATAGGTCTATGAGTTCGAGTTCTTTCATTAAACAAAACAAAACAAAACAAAACATTGATAGATACTATTAAATAGTGGGTTTATTGCAAAGGTATTTCTTTAAATGGCCTGTATGATATGAAGAAGATTATTAAAAATAAGAGAGAAATATTGCTTTTTTTTTTTTGCCTTTTTTTTTTTTTTACTGCAGTTGTTCAAAATAAGCTGTTTGATCATCTCTTATCATTCTGGAGCAAACAGAAGATGGTTGCAGTGACAAACCCTTTTGCGACCTCTAAAATTCCAGGAATATTTATTTCCACTAATAATGAGCTTGTCAGCTGGGTAGTCTGCAGCAGTTACAGGTAAATACCCTTTTTCTAGTGAAAATTCGAATCAATATTTGCATATTTAAGAAAAAGGTGCTTGAAAACTTAGAAATTAATGAGCAAGTTGGCAAAAAACATAACTCCAATATGTTAGCAAAGCAATAAGTTCTCTAGCAGAATGAATAGCTTCTCTGAAATCAACTAAAACTCACTGTAGCAATTTTTAATAGCTCAGTATACCCAGTGGTTTTAGGAAAATTTGAAAAGAGACTGATTCCATTACCCCGCTTTAAATAAATATTTAATCCATGACAATAACTGCAGATATTTTTTCTCTGTGGAAATTCTCAAAGGAGAAAATTGCTACATTGATTCTCTCATTTATTACAAAGTGTATTTTGTCAATTGCCGTAGCCTAAAGTTTCAATTTCATGTTTTTGGATTTAGAAGTGTTTTGTATTAGTCACATTATTAATTTATTAAGGTCTTGAAACTTCTCATGAAAAGTGTTTACCAAACTGGCAATACTCTTTCTATTTCCTTACATAATCTGTACTGTCTGCAGCTGCCAAATCAAATAAGATGAGCAAATATTTTGGTTCTAAGCACTAAATGATACATTAAAGCGCAAGTCAAATAGTAAATAAAAATAGACATTTTTTGCCAGTTTGTGGTGCCAGAATTTAATGACATCATAAACCCATTGCTCATGCTGCATGCAGCTGCCATATCAGAAAAAAATGCAGCCTTATAAGAAATAAGTATTTTGGGACGTTTTTTCTCAGGAAAGGGCAGAAATTATGGAAAAATCACAACCTCTTTTGCCAAAATAATGACTTTGATTTTACTTTTCATTTTACAGTTGTTTCCAGAAGGCATGATTGCTAATCAGATCAACATTAAATTGAATGTTCCCTTCCCTGGGCATTCAAAGCTCTACCATTAGCATAATTCAAATTATTAATTATTTAATTATTTATATTGCAGGAGTACTCAAGAGTCCTTATCAAAATCTGGCATAAACACGGATGAGCAGAATGTTCTTGCACAAGAAAGCTTAGGTAAGTTTTATGAAGAAAGGATAATGACTATGGAAACTTGTTCCTAGAATTTGAGAAGCACAATGGCTTTCTGGGTTTTTCTCTAGACTTAAATTTGTGTCCAGGTGTAGTCAGCTAAAGTTCAGTCCAACTTATCATTCTTCCTTATTTGTCTTGCAAAGACTACCTTTGGCATATCTAGGATTCAGATGATAACAGCAAACGTCAAAGTTAAACTGAAAGATCTTTAAAAATTTGGATCCTGTGGCAGATGAGAAAATTCTGTCTTACGTTCATTCAGGCAAATAATATTTTCCAGGATAACTAAGGGAAGATAAATTTGGTCTATGCAAAGAGTAAATTTCAGTGAAATTTAACGTGATAGAAATATGATATGATAATTATTACTATCTTCACTGAATAATTCTAGAAGACATTGACCCCTGAAATACATTCTTTTCTGAGATGAATAGGATGATTTTGTCTCACCTATCACAAAGAAATTGATTGTACTCTTAGAAAAAAAGCTATGCTCTTAATTGACCATCATTTTAAGATAAGGTACAGCTCAGTCTTAAAATACTTAGCGAAGTTTTATTTTTCATTGAAAATAAACTTTTTGAGTGTATCCAATACTAAGTTTATAACTGGTTAAATAAGTCACTCACCTATGAAGATGGATTAATAGAGTACACAGAGCAACTCAACATTGTTTACATATTGCACTTGTCATGAAAATCTACAGTTTAATACACATGTAACCATCACTTTTTTTCATGTCTCTACCTAATTCATAACACCCCTAGTGATTTCTTTAGCCCAAAATGTGAACCGAAAATCTCTTCATTTCTTTTCCAGTGATTGCTGAAACCAGTTCTAATCTTCTCTTCCTCAGATTTTTAAAGTGAAAAATGAGACCACAAATAGACCCATCACCCAATGGAGAGGGACTAGAAGTGAAGGAAAGGAAGAACCGCTGATGTTCTCGAAATGCGCTTCTGTAATAAAGCTGAAGTGCCTTAGCAAGGCGGCGTATTACACTACCAGGGCAATTCCAGGGATTTGTGCTACCTAATTACAAGATATTTCCTTGTTGGGTGAGGGCATCCGGAATGGTCAAGATGGACCTCTTTCCCTGTAAGGAGAGGTGAAGGACCTTGTCTTAGTCACCCTTTAGGGACCTAACAGCAGTACTTTACAAAGGGCTGATCAAGAAGATGGATCTGGGGTCTTCACAAAAGAAGTGCATGGTAGGAGGATGAATGGCAGTGGGCACAAGCTGAAAGAAGGGAACTGAAACATAATGAAAAGCTTTTTCCCAATGAAAGGAATAAAACAGTGGCACAGGCTGCCCAGAGAGGTTGGATGTTCTATATCTTAGATATTTTCAGTACCAGAATGGACAAGCCCTGGACAACCTTGTCTGAACTCACATCTGACCCTGCTTGAGCAGGAGATTGGACCAGAGACCTCCTGAGGCCTCTTCCAGACTGAATTATCTTGTGGTTCTCTGATTCTGTGATGTCAGCCTTCACATGCAGATATTAGAAACAGTATGAAATTTATCAAATATAAAACACCTTAAAACTCAGATAAACACTTCAGCCCTAAATATCATGTGCAGACTTGTTTAACAGCCACTTCAGGGCATCTTGGGCTTAGCTTCTCTGCCTAACATGGCTGTGGCACTACGCAGATATATTATGTAGATTTAACTATTATCTGACATTTTTATACGTTCAATGAGATATTATTCTAAATACAAAAGGCAATTAAACTTCAAAAAAAATGATTTACTGGAGAGGAACAAATATAGGTAGCTAGATATATGGATTAGTAAAAGAAAGTTTGTATCATTTAGAAGCACGGGCTGTATATAATATGGATGTTTGTGTTCTTTATGGCTTACATAAAGTTAAGTTTGTTTGGGTATCTCAGCTAAGTATTTGCATATACTGACATTTTTGATTTTTTACAGTGCTGGTTTTATATAATAATTTCTTTTTATGTATTTTAAACTATATTTATATACCACTGTTTCTTCTAGATTTAAAATATGGATTTTAGCTCTTCCATTTAAATTATTCTAAGAGCTAAGGAAGGCATTATTGCAGTATTGCTTTAAGCATTTTCTTGCTAACAGAAGGCTGTAAGAGGCCAACATGCATTTGGTACAATCGTGAAATACTTACAGAACGCATCTGTCTCAGCTATTAACCACATGAGATTGGTTCAGCAGAGACTGCTGAAAAGGTGCGCATTCATTGCTTAGCTCTGCTGTCAAAGGAGTACAACGCACAGTATTATAATGGATGCAGATTACAGTGATTGTTGTTGAACAAGAAACTTTTGAGAGGTTCTATTTATTTCAAATGCTTTAAAAAAAGCAATTTGAATGAGCAAAAACACAGGTATTTTCCCTAAATTGCTTTCAGTGTTCCTGTTTTTAATAGATATTATTTCAGAAAGTTCTGGCAAGTGGGGTGGTGATGACTTCTGTACAGAATGGTAACTATGTTTTTGTGTGATAAAGCCACAAAACATGTATTCAACTTAATTGACAATAAAATTCAGTATTTTTTCAATAACTCCTCCTTCACTATCCCACAATTCAACAGGATTATTTTGATAGCATCTTTAAAATTATGATTTTATTTAAGGTAGCACTAAATCATATATTTTTGTAATGTAATTAAACTGTAAATGTTAATGTAAAACTAATTATAACAGGCCCAACTTTATATCAAGCAGTGGGAAAGAGACAGTTCTAAATATATTTAACATTTGGGTTGTACTTTGAACACTTCTAACTTATCGGAATATAATATGAAATGTTATGTACCTCAGCCTCATTATACTGGGGGTTCAGAATAGACAATTAGCTCCACAGGAGTTTCCATGGCTATGTAGCAAAAAAAGAAGATATTTTTTTAGAATTAAAATGAGGAAGATATTGAGAAAAAATAGTATCTTTTCCATTGTATGTTTTCCATGTCCACACAGGCAAAACTTTGCCTTTATCTAAGAAATATTTGGTTGATTTGACGTGCTTTCCTAAAAATCTTGATAGAAAAATAATTAACCAAGCTACTATGCTAAATTCATTGTCTTCTCTAACCAGAGCTGTAGCAAAGGAAGCAAGATGGGGTCCCACCAGAAACATCCTATTGATAGGAGCACCAAGGAAAAAATATGTTTCACCAGTCCTTCTCCCTTTGCACTGGCAACCACAAAGAAGGAATGCTGATCTGTAGCGATAGCATAAGCAGGACAAGGTAATGTTTGCTCCTGGAAAGAAACCAAAGAAAAATAGGAGAAAATCTGAAGAGATGAACATCTTTCCACAGTGGCATTTTTACATCAATTTGCTAAGAAGTTAAGTTGGATTATGGTTTTTTTGGCACAATGTATCAGCCTTGTTGAATTCTGGCACAGTACCAGTACTCCTTCATCTTTCTGGAGTATCCCTCATCACCCAATATTTACTGAAGTATTTCACAGGTCCAGCAAGACTGAAGACTTCTAGCAGTGAGTGGGCTAGGTCTGACGGTTTAAAAAATACACCTTTTTTTTTGTAGATTACAGCTTTTTGTTTAAATTAATGATTGGTAAAAGAACAGATAGACTTTCTTATCTCACTTTCATTAGCTTCATACTCAACATATCAGTTTTACTCAAATTCATGTTGATTATATTTGGCTTCTTCGTATCATTTTTTAATATATAAATTTAAAATATATTCAAAATGTGATTTTTGTATACTTTTATGGTGTACGTCTTTGACAAAATTTATTTTACTCATAATGTACTTTTTGAAGCTCATAGGCCTTAGATCAACAGACTGCCTTTTACTCTGCTTCTTTTATCTTCAGTACTCTGTATTTTATAATGCCATACTTATTTGTTAATTTTTATGTCCTCTCTTTTCCATTTTCTCCCTATTGCTTTTCATTGACAATTGCTGTCCTTTCTATTGCCACTGAGCTGCAAAGGACTTTTAGAAAAAGAGAGCTCAGTAAGGCAATGCAGTTTTCTATCTATTAGAGAAATCATTTTTCATATCCACTTTCACTCCAAATTTTCCACGTAACATTTTTTTGGTATTCACAATTTTTTCTTAATTTTCTTTGGGTGTTGGAAGCTTTTCTGAAGCACTAAATATACCATTAGCTGGTTGGAATGATCTTTATTTTCCTCTTCTGACCATAATCATATCATCATCATCATCATCATTATTGATGTCTAGGCTGCCACTAAGTTCCATGAAGGGATTAGTTAATTTTTGCTCATTAAGATACTGAAATGAACTTTAAAATTTTAACAGCAAAGTGCACTCATATAGCATATCCTGTGAGGCTAGAAAGAAAAACTTTTTTCTTGCTTGTCACCTCTAAAAAAGAAACAAATCAATTTCATCATACTAGTTATTATAAAATGTGGGCCAAGGACCAGCTCTGAGTCTGCACAGAATGCTCTGTATATTGTACCTATTTTTAGTTGAATATTATTCATTGAATACATTATTTAGAAAATGTTGCTGGTTTTCAATGAATAATTTATTCAGTTTTGTTGCTATCTTAGACCAGCTTTAATTATAACCCACAGTGCAGTGCTGAAGCAAAGAGAGATGGAAAAAGATAAGCCCAACTATTGCTAGCATATCTAGAGACTTAGGGCATTAAATATCATCCGTCTAAGCTGAAATCAAAATCCTGATATTTTCAACTTGCATATATTCTCTCTTGTCGCTTTTAAGTATTTTCAGTTTAGTCTCGTTCTCCTTTTTCCCCCTTCCTCCCTGCTTTCTGTCAATTTTTGCTTCCAATTTGCCTAAATGTCTATTCTGTCTTTCCTGTCTCTTTTGTTTTTCACCACTCACCTACCCCTGTCAACAAGCCCTCATTTTTGATATAGAGTAGGGTAGTCCAGCAGACCTCTCGAGAGTAAATGGATCCTTCATAAAACACTTCTAAATTTATTAATTTTTCTCTGCTGATTCAGCTCAGTGGAGTAAATCTACAGGAAAACATTTCTGGGAGATATTTTATTTCCTTGTAGGCTTCTGGTAAATGAAAATGGTCCTATGACCAGTGTATTTTAATAGTTCCCATATGAAACCATCATCTGCTCTTGTCCATCATTTAACTCAGACTAAAAAAATGCCATAGTAAATTGACTGAGTTAGTCTGGCAACATCCATGAATGTAAATTCAGAGAGGAGAGAAAGGAATGCAAATCAATACAGATCCATGTGCCAATCTTTAGGCAAGCTGTAAAGACAACTATTCTGAAGCAAGTAAGTATAGAAAACAGGACAGGCTGATTCCATCCACGTCAAGCAGTAATCTATGTAACTAATGACATATCGGCATTGGAAAACAGCTTAGATAGTCGATGCAATATTAGAAATCATTAAAAATTACAAGAGAATAGGAATGCCTGTGAACCAGAAGAAATTCTTGATTCATCAGAGTGCTCTTAAACGGACTTCTGGGCAATATCCGAATGCTGATGTGAGCCGTTCTGCTGCAGTCACTCAAAAATGGAAAGCTGAAGAAAAGACCCTGGGCACCAAGCATACCGTTTTGAAAATATTAATATTTGAAAAGTTTTCAAATGTGGACAAGTGGCTACTACAAAAAACTTCTGCATATCTTGTTCTTGGACTCAATGGAACAGAATTTTTAAAGTGACATTTCTCTGTGCTGGAAATATTTCAAGCTGGATTGTTCTTATGCAGGAATAATATAGGAGAACTCGAATGGAATGCCTACCTAGCTCAGGTTCCTGGGCACTGCAAGAATGCAAATAATAATAATAATAATTGTAATTACATAAAACTAGACAGCCAAAAGGCTGTTCTCTGGTGGTTCCAAGAAAAAAACATGGAGGTGGTTCTTCTGGAGACTCTGTCACTAGTTAGAACATTTAAATATAGTTGCATCTGGAACTTAAAAAAGTACCAGCAGCAGCACATGATTTTCCAATCTCTTAACATCTGCAATTTAATGCAGCAGAAAGCAAAAGGACAAGGGTCACAGTCAGGTATCTCTGATATGTTTAAAGTCTGCCAATAATGTAGCATATGAAAGGGTGCCTATAAGAAAAACTTGTTTGATTAAAATGTTTAATTCCCCCTCTCTGATTAAGCAGTTATTTACAAGACTAGTGAGCATAAAAAACATACATGTAGATATGAATATATACATATTGAGAGACACAGCACTTTTCTTGTACAACACTTATAAACAGATTTGAGAAACTCAAGATATATAAGAAACCCTCTCCAAGAAAAGGCTGTTTAACACCACAAACTCTGACTGTTCCAAAATATAATAATATAATTCCAAATAAATCCAAATACATATTTTTTTTTTAGAAAGCAGTTTTTAAAACATCCTCTGCATTTCTATTTCTTGTCCTGAAAACCTGACCTACTGATACAGCATATTGCTAGCATATCTCTGTTTCTTCATCAACATATTTTTGACAATAAATATAAGTACGAACATTCTTGGAAGACTTCACCCCATTTTAGAAAGTCTCCACAGAGATGGGAAAATTAAAGTGGTTACACAGAAATTAAAATAAAAATGAGTTTAGACAGCTATTTTCCACATATCTTCCTTATTTCCTAACTTGTTGGCAAGGTTATCATATAAGCCATGCTCTAGTAACTTTACAAAAATAAATCATAAAACGTTGCCTATTTTAATTATGACATTTGTTCTGCAGCAGAGTATTGTAAAGGTCAATAACAGCAGCATGGCTTGGTGTCACAACTGAATTTGTATCACAAATATAATCATCAATAATTCATTAATGGATTCTCTACAATAATTTACTGATATTGCTTCTCTCAACCTAAAAACAAGACAAATAGTCTTGTCCATCCAAGCATTATTCTACATGCAATCAGCATACTTTTTGCAGTACATAATTGAAAAAGTAATCATGAGCTCCCCAACCCATGTCCCACAATTATATAAAAAGGTTTTCCTCTATTAAATGGTATTATCTTTAAAATTATTAGCAGTATATCAGACTCCTCAATAAAGTAGAAAACATACAGTACCTTCAACACTAGATTTTTCAAAGATAAGTAAATTAAGCATAAAGGCCTAAATATTAAGCATTCTTCAGCTGTACAGCTGTAGTTGAGAACACGAGATAGAAATAAATCTACTTTCATAGATGTAATATGAGACCTCAGGTAGGTTTTTGAATAATATTCGAGTACCTGTATCATCTGTTAGGAAAACTGCAGTGCAGGCATGTAGCTTTTAAACAGAAAGCCAAAATTGCAGCTGAAAAGCAGGACAGAGAATGATAACAGTCCTTTTCTAGCTTCCTCACCAACTGGCTGTTGAATTTTATAGGTAGATTAAGCCATGGAAGATTAAGATAGAAGCTTTGCTCAGAGTACCTACCAGGCAAGAGAAAGCAAAATAGAGCACTCCATTTACAACAGTGTACTCTGTAAAACCAGAAAAGCTGATTGGCAAAGCAATCATCTTTAAAATGTCCCGGAAGATTATAAATAAAACACTATTATATTTTATACTAGAGCTCCGTGGTATGACGACAACCCATTAACTCAATCAGAATAACGACAGGAGGGCCATCAGAATGATAAAGCCCTTCTAATGAAATGCAGACAAAGATTAAAAAGAATTAAAAGTGACAAGTAAAATCCATTAAAGGACAGCCTTTAGCTACTGTAATCAAAGGATTATTACTTTTCTTGTCAATTAACAGCTGTGTGTCTATTTTTTCACGCAACACAAAAGACTATGCCAAGTGTCAAAAAATCATTATTAATAGGAGGCCTTTATTTTTATTTATTTGGTTTGTGCTAGTACATGGCAAGATCTCCAAATGAATCATGTACCATTTTAGAAGCCATGACACAAAATTAATGACAGCATTCTGTGCTATTATTGCCCTTAAAACTGAGTCTTACTGAAGGAAGAAAGCAATTATAAATGGAATCAATTGCAAGTGTACTAATCAATGTCTTTAACTTATGTAAAATATTAGAAACATAGACATGCAGAAATACTCTATGTTTTTCATTCCTTGACATTATTTTGCCTACACTTTACCACAATATTTCACATGGCAGGACATTCCACCAATGTTGGATCCTGCAAATTGCATAGGTGAATTAATTTTCTGTTCATTAACCTTGGAAATAGTTAAGAGTAAAAAATAAAACTTAAAAAAGCTTAAGACAAAATTAAATTCTTGAACACAACAGACAAATCTGCACCTTTGTTTGGAAAAAGAAAGTGTGATCCACAAGTCAGCACAGATTCCTTTGCATAAACGTAGAGAATTTAATTACAAAGTCTTTTATTATTAATATTAGACAATTGATACACTTAATAAGACTAATAATGCTACCAGATGAGGCCAGAAAAGAGGTCACAGTGAAAATGCTTTCCTTAATTTTTATATTTATAATATGCGGCCATCATCTGTATTGTTTCCATTGTCTTTAGCAAATTGCCTCTACTTTGTGCTGCTTCCAAGTTGCTCTAAGTACTTTCAGAATGGGAAAAATTATGCTGTAGTTCCATATCTAAACACCTATGCCCTTTTCTCAGACAGATTATGGAAGTGATTAGTCATTTTTCCAGATTTTTTTCAGCACTACAACTTTAAATAGACGAATGAATGGCCAAGCTGATTAATCTTCTACTAATTCTGCATTTTTGAAGCAAGCAAAATAGTTTGCAATATTTTGTAGTGATTAAGAGAGAAAATTAAGGCACCATAACATTTCAATTACATCCACTTCAATCTGCCCTGATGAAACAAGAGTAATCATGAACGTCACCCCAATCCACATCTGTACTCCCTAAAACGTCAGGGTACTTTTTTCTCCCCGTATTTATCAAAGAACACAAGTTTCTTGAGGGCCGATAGACTACATTCAGAATTATGCTTAATCACATCAGTTGCAAGATTGATAGTTGCTCCTGTGGGAGGCATCTGAAAAAGCAAATATTTTCTTTTGATGCAAATTGGCTTACTAAAGGGTGGACAGCAATGGCATTTTTACCACACAAGGATTTTTTTGGTCAAAGAGCATTACCTAAGGAATACTATGTTTTCCGCGTTAAAAACTATGTTTCTGAGATCCGGTACAGGTAAGAACCCAAATCTTTTCTTACTAAATCCTATGAATATGTTTCAGATTCAGATGGATGCAGATTATCAGTGAATCATAAAATTAAATTTTAGGTAGATCAATATTTTCAGATGCTTCAGTTGTCCTATATATTTGTAATTTAAAGAACTATTGAAAGGAACTGTGTATTGTTTTGAAACTGGTGATGGAATCCTGCTTCTTTACACAGTATTTAAATGCAGGTTGGGAATTTGTCAGTTCAGAATTATAGGAAAAATATCTGCATGATACTAGAAATAATAAATTTATTTTTGCTGAAACACTTAATAAATTATTTTCCATGATATCATATGAACAAAAAAAGCTTTTTTAATACTTATCATCTCCCAGCAAGCAAAAAGAAAAAAATCTGACGTTTCTATGTATTATTATTTTCTCCCACTTCACCTAAGAAGCAAAGGGAAAGAAGGAATGATATAAATTCGAGTAAGATTCCTGAGGGAGTTCTGTCTTTTATTCTCACTTTAATCACATCATCTGTGTCTAATACTGTCACCAGTCAATGTTATATTTTTTCCTGTTTTCCTATATGTTATCTCCCAAATTGTCCATTCCTGGGTTGTTTAAAGTGTTCTCCTTGCTCCATTCTTGGGCAGGAGTTATTTTCTGTGGCTCACTGATTTTACCATATAATGCCATGACCTTTGGAAAGCCTTTTTTCCCTCTTTGAGTCTAGTCTCACAGCTGCTTTAGAGAGGTCTGTTCATAGTCTTTTCAGGCTGCCTAGAGGAGCCTGTTCATCAGCATTCAAATCTCTGGAGACAGTCGGCACAGCTCTGGTAAGAAACACATTTCTTAGCTGTGCGACATGTTTCACAGACAAATACTACAGAGAGTTTTCCGTACACTACACAGAGCAAGTAGATAGTACAGTATCAAAGACGCATGTTCCAGTAGCTTCTGGAGATACTTTTGTAGAATGAAACACTTTGTAGCTTCTCTTTCTCATATCTAGGTATGTCAACTTTCCCTAGCATGTCACATTTCCTTTCAAAACAATGGCAAGGATGAGTGTTCTCTGACAGTTATAAGACGATGTGTAATTGTACTAAAGTGTGGGATATAATGTGAGAATGTGAATAACATGGATATTAATAAAGTCTAGCTATGCCTAGTTGCTGCAAAATATTGACATTATTTTCCATTTTGTAGGACCAGCCTTTCTACCAGTTCCAAAGTTATTCATATCAGAACATTTTTCACTACTCCATCTGCAATTTCTTATTCCTAATCCTAAAAGAAACTGTTTGCATAGCATATGGACAAGAGGAATATCTATGAACTGAGGGCAAGGAGGATTTATAGTACCAGTCTTTCCGTGATGGAAGTTACTTGGCCTTTTGCCACAATTGCAATGGCAGTAAGATTAGATCATAGCTGTGAATTATTTTCTATGAAGCCTGAAGAATTGGAAATGTCTTCAAATGGCTCTAGTAAGGGTTCAGTCTCACAAGGAGCACAATTTGATTTCATTTTTTTCCCCTTTCTTATTTTTCTGGAATTCTCTTAATAACCATCACCTAATATGGATGGACGGATTTGTTGACCTTCCATCACACCAGTTTTCATGCACCAAAACAGTCTATTGTTTTGCTATGGAGTTGCATGACATTTTTTGCCCTACCAGAAGTCTGACTAATGTCAGTGACAGATCTTTTTAGATTTATGTGCCAGATGTTTTTTTTGACAGACAATTTGCTCCTTGTCTTTGTTTTTCCTCAGAAGGATTAAAGTTTCTATTTATACAGGGGCTTTTATAGATTATGTTTTTTCTTACTTAATAAGTTTGTGTGCCATTTTGTAGGTCAGATGCTTACTCAATCCTAACTGAACTCTTTGAGAAACCTGGTCTCTTAAGGACATATTCAGGCCAATGCAACACAAAATTTCTTCAGACACTACCACATTATATTTACTGGGTGGTCTTTCTTTGTGTATTTCAACACATTTTCCCTTTCTCTAGCAGAAAAAAAACAAAAAAAAGGCCATGCAATAAGAGAGGAAAAAACTCAAAATATAAACCACTGATGGTTTATAAATATAATGAAAGGTTTCAATTTACACTGAAATCTGGATCAATGATTATTTATCCATTCATCATTGTCCGCTCAAATTGCCCTTCTTCGCCACTTCAAACATATCTTAGATAAAAAGACACATTCTTATTCTACTCAGTAAGGCAATCTACAGAACAATCTACATGTAAAGTGCTGAAGGGTGAGCATGTCTAACAGCAATCAGATTGTACCTGGTCTACATGTACACTATGCAAGAAGTGGTTTGGGTTATTGAGTTGAACTTCTGTGAAAGGGACTTGCTCTTACTTTCAGCCACTTGCTGTTCAGAAAGAAGTTGGCGACACCAGTAAAATCAGGCTGTTGGGTGATTTCCCCACACTAAACAAGTTTGCTGAATGCTGCAGAATCTGTTTTCTTCCAAGCAATGAGGACCCTGCAGGCAGCAGTCCCTCACACAAATGAAACTGCTGGTTGATGACTGGACTGTGTGGATGTCAGAATGAGATCCTTTACTTGGAGCACCCTTACTGCCTTCTGCCAAATCACCTGACAATGCTAACTGTCATCCTCCTCCCAGACTCTTTTCTTTTGAAGTGTCCTATTTTTTACACAGAAGGTGAGAAATGAAACCTCTGTCTTCCACAAATTTTAAGTGTCCAATTTTGCTTGAGAAGATTTTTTTCCTGCTGTTTCACTGCAACTCAAAGTGAAACAGGTGTCCAAGGTCCACACACAGCTGACACAGAAGCAAAGTATCTTTAAAGGCTTTGGATCCATTCAGTATCCAGCTAGATGGCTGAAGTAAGCCCATAATGTTTACAAATGTTTTAATCTTCATATTGAACAGGAAAAATTGTGAGTGAGGATAGTCACAACTCTTCTTGAAGAAACTGAAGTGAGATCTACAATTCCTTTTCTATTGTTTAATTTTAATATTCCTACAGTGCTTGTGACCCCCCATGATGTACCAAGAACACACTGCAAGGGAATGTTTAAATGCAGGCACCATATCCCAAATACAAGACAGAAACTAACGCAGATATAGGCAAGAAGAACTATTTAACTTGTCCTGACAGTCAGAAATATTGTCTGTCTAAAAGTGTCAGTGCAGCACATATGTTTAATTTTATCACACAACTGCACAGAGAAAAATATTTCTGTACATTCAAGTTCCTTGCCGAGCTATATAATGCAACAGCCTGAGGCTGAGATGACTGAAGTCCCAAACACAGTAACGTGTTCATCATATATGGTCCATAACATTCCGTGATAGATGAACCTTTTCAGCGTATTGATTGGGGTTGTGATTTGTCTCCCTTACAATGCAATTTTTTGGAAAGATGAGTCGTTCTCAAGCAAATGAAACGCTTTGCACACCATTTCACTTCTGTCATGCATTATTAAAGGCTGACATATCTTTATCCATACATTTTGTGTAATTCGGCCATTCCTTATGTTCCTTTCCATAAAACACACTTGTGCTATTGCCACCATCATAATCCCATAAATTGTGATACTGATGAAAGGGTCAGCACCTAACAGGCAATGAGGATAAGCTTCATGTTCAGCAAGATGCATGATTTTTCTGACCTAATAATACTTCACAAAGGTGTAGATACTCCGGCTATTATTTATTAGTGCTCCCTTTGCAGTAAACAAAAACATTCACTTGAGTAATAAGACTGATTTTTAATATGACTTGTAAGAAGACTCTCCTGAATGCTCTTTCACCATTAAATATAGTCATGGCAGGAGAGATGTCTAAAGAAAACTTTTAGATGGCTAAAACCAGATTACATAAATCCTCCCCTACATGCACGCATGAACATCTCAAGACATGTACCCTGCATTGGAAGAACTTTCACCTCACATTTGAAAGTTATCAATAAAATTATGTTGCCTAACACTTTCTGTTGGCCCATGAATTATTTTAGGTATACTGATCAGTCAACTTATTGGAAAGTCTAAGTTTTAAGCTGGCAGAAAGCATGTTCATATTATTCCAACTCCAATTTGCTGGCCTTCCATAGGCAATTTTTCTACCTCGCTTGACCATGCTTACTGAGCTGTGTGTCTCTGAACTTTCTGATAATGATTTTAACAACTTTTGAAACACTGAATATTTTCTGGCTGGAATAGCCACTATAGCGTGCGAACACTCCAACATTGACTTTTACATCTCATCTTGCATTTTTTAAGTTGTGCACATAGAATTGCTGCCAATTTCCCGGAATGCACAAACCCCAAATATTCTTGCTGGATATCTGATATCAAGTACCATTTCAGAATAAGGAGGTTACTTTTCTCAGCTCCCATCAGACTCAGTGGTATAATACAGAAGAGAAGGGTGACAAGAAATAGCAAAACGTTCAGTAATGGCCTGTCAAATACCAATCACATCAGCAATTTTGGACCACGCTTCGAAAGAGATTCAGGAGCTAAATGCATCAAGAGCATATTTTTGACTAACATAATGTTGCCTTATTGTGTTGTTGACGGGAAAAGTTTCTGGCAGCTCTTTGGCATAAAAAGCTTTACTCCTTATGTGTCTCTGAGGGTTCACTTGCAGCAGCTCCTCCTTCTCTGTGGTTCATAGCTAGCCAGAGTAAAAGCGGTGACTAGGATTTATTCCCAGAGGAGGGAAAGGCAGGGCATTGTTTTATACCAAAGTAAACGTCAAATTAAACTGCATTACAAAGCTCATATCTTTGCAGATGGTAATAGAAATGTTTAGCCAAAACAGATGTGAGTGAGAAGGAAGCTGGTCATTATGGTTGTACTGAAAGGATTCATGTGGCTGGAGAGAGGATGTTAGGGAAATCTCAGGGTACTCATGGGCTGGGAATGTTGGGGATCAGCAGTTATGAGGGCTTTTCTGAAGGGGCAAAGCAGGACCCCACAGCTTGGGCCCATCCCATCCCCAGACAGGAGCAGGGCGGGGGGGGCAGCCAGGGCATCCCCAGCTCCAGGCACTGGGCACTGAGCTGGGAATGGGCCAAGCTGGGATGTGGGCTCACAGGCAGCCCAGGGCAGAGCTGTGAGGAACTGGAGCCCAGAGCTGCTACAGGGTGGCTCTGGCAGGGACTGATGTTTCTGGGGGTGAAATGAGCCCCAGCAGGAGCTGAGCACGAACATCAGGCCTCTTGATGATCTCCAGACTGGGACAGGATGGACCAATTGAAAACCCAACCTTGTTGGATATTTTCACTGAATGTTTTAGCACAACAGGTAACAGTGTGGTAAAGAAATTTGGAAGCTTATAATTCATATATTACAGGTACAAACACATATGCATATCATATGAAATATATATTCAAATGGTACAGTTGGACGATCCTGAGGGTAGGAAAGCTGGAAACAGGATGAAAAACAAAAGCTGCTATGCCACAAAGCAGTTTGGAACCAGCGGAAGAAGAAAAAGGCCAGAGTTTAATAGCAGTCATAAATTATGTTTGTTGCCAGTTTGGATATGATAACATTAAAAAATGTAACAGGGAAAAATTTTCAAATTTTCAGCTGACCTAGTCAAGTATTATATGACTGTACAATGGTGAACCCACCTGGACCCAAAGCCAGGCTCTACTTGCCTCAAAGCATCTCACTGGAATGACAGAATTAAAGTTTGCCATTTCAGGTGCCACAAGGAAGAAAATGAGAGGCATTATGACTTCTTTCTGGTTTATATCCTTAAGGAAAGGTAAGAACTATTTGAACTGAAGGACAGTGATAGAAGTCTCCTACATGTGTGGACTAATAAAGGCCGAATGCCGAATAAAATGGTTATGGGGAAAAAGAAAGTTAGATATTATGCTAAAATACTTATTTTAGAATAAAAAAATGATGGAGAAATTAACTAATGGCAGTGGGAGAACAAAATTCAACTCTTTTTTCAGTTCTAAACTCCATCCTAAACGCAACGATGTCCAATAACTGGAATTTAATGTGAGGAAATTCAAAACATGTCTTTCTTTAAGAAGCACTTAAAAGTATCAAGTTGTTAATTTGTGCAGGAGTACATTTAATTGCCGATTGTAAGACAGGAGAAAACGTGCATTTTTCGGAAACATATATATTGCCTTTAAAAAAAGATTAACAGGCTGGTAGATAACTCATTCAGCTCTCACACCGATGAAACTGTAAGTAATAAGATGATATATGGTACCTACGCCACTGAATGCCAACACAAAAACATTTTCATGTCTTGAAGTTTTTGTCTATATTTTTAAAAGAAACATTAGAGGCTCTTCAGAATGTTAATGTTCTGCTCTTTGCCCACAGGTTTTGGGTGGCCTAATTTAAAAATTGATGTAGTAGAAAGCAATACCAGAACAGAGTCTTCCTAGATGTTGGCTTTCTGAGAAGATTGAGTTGTTCTCAGATTGCTTTGGCATCAGGGTTAGCAGAATACACTTTCAGATAATACCTGAAAAATAAAAAATTAGCAACATTGTTGAAGAAATTGTGCCCGAAAAGGGTCATTAGTACACTTAAATGACACTGGAACTTTGTAATACATTAGATGTCCCATAAAGCAGTCACAAGACGTGCCAGAACAGAAAAAATTATTTTATCTCGTCCACATCTGTTTTTCAAAGACAAGGGCAGCTATGCCTGAAATGTTTTCTTCTAATGCAGTTACAAAAACCATCAATGTTGCTCATGGCACCTCTTTCAACAAGCTTATTCCAAATGGTTACTTATTTTACAATGCTTTTCCCTTGTATTTTATTTGTGGTAATTTAAGCTTGTTTCTTATATAGAAACATGAACAAATGAGTTTACTTTCCTCTCTACTACAGCCTTTAAAAGATTTTCACGGTATTCAAAATATTTAAAGAAATATATATTTCTTCTCTTCTAATGAAATAAAAAGGAACAAAACCAAAGTGTTGACCCCATGTAGACTTCCACAACTCTTACTCTTACATGTGTACTATCATTTTGTTGTAAATGGTCCAACAACTTACTGTAGACTGAAAGAAACTTGGTTTTTATCTAAACAGCGTAAGAATTTTCATCTGACCATAGTAACCTAGAAAAATATTTCCTCACCTCTGGGCTCAAATATAATTTTGACACATCTTAGTACAGTACTCTGAGCTCTGTCATATCACCAGCAATAGCATGGCCAGCAGGACCAGGGCAGCGATTGTCCCACTGTACTGGCACTGGTGAGGCTGCATGTTCAGTCAAGTCATGTTCAGTTTTGAGCCCCTCACTACAAGAAAGACACTGAGGTGCTGCAGCATGTCCAGGGAAGGGCAATGAAGATGGGCAACACAAGTCTGGTGAGAAGCTGCTGATGGAGCTGGGGTTGTTCAGCCTGAAGGAGTCTCAGGAGGGACCTTCTTGCGCTAGCTACAACTACCTGAGAGGAATCTGGAGCCAGGTGGGGATCAGTCTCTTCTCCCAGGTAATAGGTGACAGGAAGAGAGGAAATGGCCTCAATTTGCACCAGGATATAAGGAAACGTCTCTTCACTGAAGGGGTTGTCAAGCACCGGTACAATCTTCCCAGGGAAGTAGTGGAGGCACCATCCCTGGAGGTATTTAAAAGATGTGTAGATGCAGCTTTGAGGGACAAGGTTTAGTGGTGGATGTGGAAGTGTCAGGTTAATGGCTGGACTAGATGATCTCTAAGGACTTTTCCAAACTAAATGATTCTGTGATTCTCTGATTCAATATTTGAATACTACCAATGAGATTTCCTCTTTCAATAAACATTTAAGAAATATTAATTTATTGTTTCAGAGTTGCTATACTGACTTACTGAAGCACGTATTTTTACTTTGTATGGTCTGTGATCCTGTGTAGTGTCCTCTGCACATAATTTTATTACTGAACTTAAAATAAAAAGCTGAAATCATTTAACATTGCTCATTATTGTACTAAGAAATGTAAATTATTATGATTGTTTTAAAAGTTAATATTTCTCTATAAAAATAGAATCACTTTAGGATCTTGACATCAACTGGAAAAATAAGTATTACTATTTCAATTTGCAGTAGATACTTCTTTCCATCATTTTGATTTACACTCATTTTAGGAATATTATAATTTTAGACTACAGTAAAAGATTTTCATTAGTATAAAGAGATATGACTTTTCATACTGGAGTCCTAAAAAGGTGAAAGGACATCTAAAAGGCAGTCTTAAAACTCATGCCTTTATCTGGATCTATTATCTTGACATGAGCTGAGCACAAAAATGGACGGTATGATCTGAGCAGGGTCAGGGTTTGATCTGACCAGGGCAGGCTGTAGTTCTACTTTTCTTTCTTTCTGCAGCTTCTCCAGGACTAAATGATCTTTTATTTTGTTAAAAATAGCCCCATCCCTCTGATTTTAGATGTCTGACAATTTCTACTTCTTGTCCTGCCTTGTGCTATTGTGATGTTGCTGGTTCCTCTTACTCTTTGGATTTTAGTAGCTATTTCAGTACATTCAAATTGTTCAAGACTAGGCTGCTTACAACACTGTAACATACTTCAGTTTCATATTTAACAAAAGACGTAACCCTCAGATTTTCATTTGTCTCAACCATTTTTATCAATATCTATCTATATCTATCTATCTATCTATCTATCCATTCTTCCATTATTCTGCTGCCCACAGAACATCTTTATTTGACTAATACACTACCTTCTATAGCTGCTCCACTAATTTGCATATTAAGGTTTACTTCTTTGGTTTTTTCCTAAAAGAACCTATTGAAAAATAACAAAATCCCTGGCATTCTAAAGGTTTAGGCTCTCATGCATAAATTCATTATGTCTTTTGATCACAATCAGCTCTTTCTGCACATTTTTTTTTCTTTTATTAGAGCAGAGAACAAACAATGCTCTCACCAGAAAACCTGAGATAAATTTAGGCAGAGTAATAGCAAGACTATGAGTTTTGAAGTCTCAAGAGTATTTCTTACCATATAAAAATGTGTAACAATTTATACAAAACCAATTCTAAGGTCCTAAGTCAATATTTCCTAGAAATTTGACATTTCTCTTGTTATTTCCAGTTTGGAATGGATGTTTTTTTAATTTCACCAGGCTCATTTTAACCCAAGCAGTTTTGAAATACTGATAAAATATACAATTGCAGCTTCCCTCTGCTTAAGCTAATGAGTTTTAGCAAGCAATTTGGAATAAGTTTTCTTTCTTGTTTTTCCTAAATAATGGCTCATCAATTGGTCAAACATTACTATTTTAATTCATTAAAATTCGCAGGAATTTCACATTTGATTAAGTAAATCTTCATAAGTGCAACAGCAGAATGAAAACATCTCAAAGTCATTAATTACCTGTTTACTCTTAAAAAGGAATGTTAATAATTTGCTATAATGAAAAAAAGAATGAAAGTGTGCTTTCCCCAAGAATAACTGAGCCACCACCACTTCACAGGACAATGTTGTCAATAAAATGTTTTGGTGGAGCTAATTGCTGAATGAGCTGCACTCATTGCTCCTAGGCCGTCTCCAGGATACCTCCTTGGCACCTTTAATGGTGACTTTGCTATGTACCACCTTCAAGAAGTGCTTGCAGAGCCCCACACTCCCACTGCCTTGCAGGACTAAAGCCTTGTTTAAATTTCTGTCTTGGGCTCATAGCAAACTGCAGAGCAGTTTGAGAACAAACAGTACCTGACTTTTTGCAGTAATATTAGGAAAAAGGAAAAGTAGCCAGAGATTTTCATGCGGGAGAAGGATTTAACTTCTGCATGTTCTTCACAGACATGTGGCTCTTCATCTTCTTATCAACCTTGGGTTACACAGGCTGCATTTATTAGTGCATAAGACTCCTCTATGCATATCTTTAAAATGACCCTCATCTTACTTCAAGACATTCAATTGTTCCTTGTTTTCCCTATTAGTATGCCCCAGTGCACACTAGCATTCATCACTAGAAATGTCAGACATAACCGAGAATTTCTTCAAAAGCCATTTTTTATTACGCACATACAAAGAGAAAAGAAAAAAAAAGAAATTTATATTTTATATGGCTTCAGTTTTCTTCAGTGTGTCCTTGATTTATGGTACACTTGTCCTTGATTCCTTTGTTTGAGTTTTAAATGAATACCTGCTATGTAAAGAGTGCACAGTATTATGTACATGTAGGTAGCTACAGATCCTCCCATATGCTACTTAAAAGAGAATTGTAAAACAATGACAAAATGCACTGTCCTTTTACTCTGAAAATCTCACTTTATAATCAAAACTGACTTACTTCATGCATGCAGTGTGCATTTTGTTAATTAGCTTCCTTCTGGCACCTCTGAAGCAAAAATCAATTTTTCACAGGATCATTTTCCCCTCCTTGTAATAAGTAACACTTAATATTTGCTGGTGCTGTGATAAAATGTATTTCGAGGTATTTTATGGAGTACTAAATTAAATGTTTCAATTAGAGCTTCAGCGAGCTGTTCAGCAAAGATTTGAATGAACCTCTGTAGGCCAACCTTAAAAAAAATCCCCAGGCCTATATTTTCATGCACTCTATAAAGATGTGTCAGACTTGCAATTAAAATAATTCATTTTTCTAAATGAGCTGAGAGAGATCACATCTCTTTTGCTCAATTACTCCCATTTCTACTACTTTTTCTCCTATGTTATTGTACCCATATGATTCTGGAGCAAAAAAGTAATGTGAGAGTTTGGAGAGTAAGACTGGAAGTTAGGATCTGTGAGCTCCAATTTTGGAATATGAAACAGAAAAGATAATTTTGATTGTTTTGCTGAGTTTTCCCAATGGGCAAAACCCTTCAACATCCATCATCTGAACATCTCTTCAGACTTTCTCTGTTAGCATCCTCAGGGTCCTGCCATAAGATACTTATCCTAAGACTATTGTTTCTTGCCCTCTTTTCTTTGGTCTTCAGGCTTGTCATCTCCCCCTTGAAACTGTTTTTATCTGCTGTCATTAGGAATCTTCCACGTCTGTCAAATTAGAGCTTTGAACACTGCAAGCCTTGTGAGAGAGTATTTCTTAATCTTTGCTTGGCAGCGTAGATTGGGAATATTTCTGACATCCTTTTTAGTTTCTTTATTCTCTAGGTTTGTTTTCTTCTTGGTGGCTAAGGATTGTGATAAAACAGATGGTTCCTGTGAAAGTCCTAATCAATTTGATAGGAACACAGCCACAACTTTTTTGTTTTTTAATTATACAAGGTATGCAACATACTCTTAATAAAACTGAAAGTAGCTCAAAACATTTTCACTCGTCCTAATCATAACTTTCATGATTCAATCTCATAAGTCTTCAGAAACACAAAGCAGAATCTTTTCTTTTCAAGCAACTTTTTCCTTTGTAATATTTATTCCCAAATGAGAAATATTAGCAATGCAAGAAGGAGAGAAAAAAAAAATATGGGCAGCATTTTTGTGTAAATTATTATGTAATTTTACTGATTTGATATCAGTACTTGTGCAAAACAGAGCCCTTAAGTGTAAGATAAATTTCTGAGATGACTCTGTGTCACGAGTTCGGATCTCTCAGACAGCTGTAAGCATCAAACCCATCATCATTGGTAGTATGCGCATTTAAAGGATGCAAATATTTATCATTTATCAATAATTTTGCTGGATTTTTTTGTATTTGGGTGGTTTGTTTCTTAACCTGTTTTACATTAATTGTGCTTTAGACAAACACTCAGATACACACAGCTACTGAATTCTACAGGACCCTGGCATATATTCATGTTTAAATACCTTCTTTATTGCTGTCCTAAAAAGTCAGAATGGAAGAACAAAACAAAGGCAGAAAAAGGGAGAAAGAGAAAAATTACTGCACATTTCCACTCCCCTTAAAAGGGCACTTTCTAAAGCTACTATGAAAAAATCAAAAGTATACACAACTTGGATAATTATGAGGTCAAGAAAATCCAGCAACTTTTGGAATATAACCGAGACATTGTAGAACAATAAATTTTTATGAATTAAATGGTATTGAACTAAATCAGTAGCTTTCATAATGATCTAAGAAAGATTCTTATCTGAACAGATTATAAAGGAAAACAGTCATAAGGACAAAATCTTCTAATAAACACAGAACATAAGCTAAATACAAACAATACACCCAGAATAAACACCAACGTAGTCTTTAGACAAATAACACTCTACCATGTAATATTTTCTGACACTGACTAATGTTTTCTTTTTGCATGGGTAGCTCATAGGCACTCTCTAAGAAATTACTCTGTTTAGAGAGACTCAAGCAGCAAATAAACTTCAGTTGAGTGCACTTAGCTCTCAAGAACTGCGCTAGAAATAAAAACAAACATTATTTAAATATATAATCAGATAGATATCTAGTATATGTGTACTGCACTGTTAAATTGGCTACATCATACATATATCTCCTGTTTACCCTGTATGCAAATGTTAATGTCTTATTTTAGTGCACTCATTTAATCTACACAGTACAAAATATGCAGAAGAAACAATTTTCCACTTTGATGAAAATGTTGGGTTCAGTTCAATATTTTTTATGGTCTAGGCAATTACACCATTCTTGAGAATGTCTTAGTCATTCTCTCTCTCAACCTTAGCATTTAATTAACAAAAATAATTTCATTTATATTATATCAGTATCTATGCTGATAGAAGAGCTGTTGAATTTTCCAATAAAACACTATTTTCATTGGATAGTTTCTAAATAAAATTCTGGTAGCTATAGGGCTTAAGTCAAATTAATTATAAATGTAACTAAAAGGGTGTCACAAGGTTAGAAACACCGATAAACCATGTGTCACAGCAAACATCACATTAAACATGCTTTCAGGATTTAATTCTGAAGATTTATGTCACTTGACTTATCTCTTCTGTTTCAATGTCTGCATATATCTCCCAAGACATAAGCATTATAAAAACTGACTATTGCTGCTAAAAACAATAGAAGATTTTGTTTTGCTAATAGCGCAATGGTTTCCCAAACAGGAAATTAGAAACAGCACCCTTAGGAGTATTTTCGAACTACAGTGAAATGAAATAAAACTCTCCTCATTGCTATTGACAGAACCTAATAAAATGTTTCATGCTAAATTGCCTTTAATTCATCTGTACATAAAATTAATTATGCAAATAATATAATATCTTATCTCTATGGATAATTACAACAGTAATCATAATTATGCTGGTTTTTGGTTTTTTTCCACAGGTGAGTCTTTTCCAAAAGGGGTGTGAAATAAAACTCAGTGATTTTACCTACATTGTAACTGCCTGGTCTATCACAGAGGGGCTGATGCCAGGAGACTCCACTGAAGCCCATCCAGTTTAGTGCTTTGCTCCAGACAGGCTCAGCTGGAGCAGGACACTCAGGGCTGTGTTCAGTCAGGTTTTCAGTGTCCAGGGATGGACATCACTGAGCAACCTGTGTCAGTACTGAGTTACCCACACAGCAGAAAAAGATTGTCCTAATGTTCAGACAGAACCTCCTGTGTTTGAGTTTGTGCCCATTGCCTTTTGTTCTGTCACTGAGCACAAACTGAGAAGAGCTTGGCTCCATCCTCTTAGCACCCTCCCTTTAGGTATTTATATACATTGATCAGATTCCCTCAGAGCCTTTTCTTCTCCAGGCTGACAAGTCCCAGCTCTCTCAGACTTTCCTATTGAGAATGTTGCTCCAGTCCCTTCAAAATCTTTGGGTCCCTTTGCTGGACTCTTTCCAATATGTCCACATCTCTTTTGTATGGAGGAACCCAGAAGTGGACACTGTACTTCAAGTGTGGCTTCACCAGTGCTGAGGTGAAGGAGGGCATGGAGGACCTCAGCCTTTTACACAACCTCTCTCACTAGGACCCATGCCCACTCACAGAAAGCCTGTATTTTCCCTAGCCTTCCTTTTGCTTCCAATGTAGCTGGATCTTCTTGTTGTCTGTGACAACTCCTGCCAAGATTCAGCTCCAGGTGGGCTTTGTCTTTCCTAGCTCCATTTCTGCATGCTCAGACAGTGTCTCTTCCTTCTGACTGCTCTGATCCTACCGCCACCTTTGTATGATTCCTTTTTTTGTTCCAGTTTAGTCAGGAGCTCCTTATCCAAACCTGCAGACTCTCTGCAACTTTGCTAGACTTCCTTCTTGATTGTTCTTGAGTTTAGATGGTCTGTTGCTGTCCCTCAGCACCAGAGCAATTCCCAAGCATATGACTGGAAGGCTTGTGTAGGTGGTGTTGCAAACACAAAATCTCATGAAGAACACAACCCTCCACTGCACTGTGAGACCAGGCCATCCAGGGCAGAAATTATCTGCCTTGTTTTACCACAAAGATCATCTCATATCTATTCTTCCAGAATTCTCCAACTCAAACACAAATGGCTTCAATATGCTGCCATTCCAGACACTGTTCGCACATTTTCCTGTGTCTCATGCACTCATTTCAAATGACAGCAAAGAAGAAAAAGGAACAAACAAATATATGTATCTCATGAAATGCACGTCTCACAATCACGGAAGTTTTGCCTTCTGCATTCCCCCACCTGCTGTCTTTGTTTATTGCCATCCCTTGTTGTGTTATGTGCAATTCAGATTGCATGCTCCTTGAGGTAAGGAGCTGTCAGATTTTATTTGTCTGCACAATGGTTTACACACCTATGGCACTATAGAAATAATTAATAATAACAATTTATGACAGAGTACATTGTTACCAATCATCACATATTGTGTTCACTCTGGTAAGACACAAAAAGCTTTTCTAATGGAAGTGTAATAACATGCCCTATTTCTTGATAGTTGACTTCTTAAACTATTATCTGTATAAGCATGAAGGATTCCTGAAGAAGGGCTCATTCTTCCAAAGCTGATCTGTATTTCCAACTTTTATACTTAAAAAATATTGAGATTTTCTTCAAAATGTGCTTCTTGCTTCATGTCCTGAGACTGACAAATCAATTCTGCTAATGCAAAGATTCTACTGTTATCATTGTGGCACATAATGGATTTTCCACACAAAATTCTTTATGAAACAGGACAGGAGAAATGCAGTAATCATTTGATGTATGCAAACATAAACCAAAACACAGGAGTCTCTTTTCTTCTGTAGATTAAATTAATTTGCTACAAAAATTAATCAAGTATCTGGTGTACTTCAGCAAAAAAAGTCACCTTATCCTCTGAGGAATTTATAGAGTTTACTATCTTTTGCAATATGAATAGAAGATACTGAGTTACTCTTGTAGGTAGGAAACTTTTACATTTACACCTTAACATTCTGGGTTACCTGAAAACCCTATTCTGGAAAATGACTATATTATGCAGTGTATCTGAATCTCCTTTTGCAGTCAATAATTATATTGGCCCACTAGTCTACAAAAAGAATGGTGTTTAGAATTTGTAATTACAAATACATTAAAGAAGCTACTATGCCAAGGAACACCTGGTTTTCCAATTCTTAGGGAGGAATTTGTGGAATGGAAATCTCCACAACACAACCAAAGCTGAGACGTTTCTTTCAGAAACACTGTGCAAATATATAAACAGGAAAACCTCTAAACTAAAAGCTCCAAAATTTTCTAGATGTGCAATAAGCTGTTTAGAAGGAGACTGCATTGTCCCGGAGAACCTGATCAAAAAATCAAATTGCTAAGAATGGCCTACAAGTACATCTGGAGTTTATTTCCTGCGGACCTTCTCATTGTGCTTTCAGATTAAAAAAAAAGAAAAAGTGTTTTCAGAATTGCTACACAAAGCTTTGTTATCCTGTGCCTTTACATATTACAATTAATTTTCATCCCTCCAGTATTAAAAGTACAACAACGTATCACAGGCTTATAACACTGCAGAGGAAACTCTCTTTGACAAAACAGGTGAAGTATAAACTGTAAACATTTTTAGAAAATTTTTTTTGTGCATTATTTGTGATTTGATTATTTGTTTTTACATGTTTCCATTATGTAGAATTCTATAGTTCAGTTTGTACTGACATTTTTTAAGCTGCAGATTCACTGTTTACTAACAGTGTTGATAGCACATGGTGTTGTTTCCTTGGCTGGACCTCTCAGGACAATGTCTTCACGTATTTCAACACTCTTTGTGATCTCTTGTAACACCAATAAAAATGAATAATACTGACCTTTATGAAGTACTTTGACTTCTGCCAAGGCATGAAGGTTGCTCTCTACAGAAGTCCCATATACAGCTTGTACACGGCTAAGAGAGATTTATTTTAGCTACTTTACATGGACTGAATTTCACACCAAATTAATTTTATTAACTCATTACGCTAATTTTATCTTGTTCAAATGATATTTAATGTCTCTCCTTTCTGTGGCACAGATTGTAACAACTTTAGTCACCCAATCTGTGCTCTACTATGTTTTGGTCTTCATTCTGGTTTGGGCATGAACATATTTGCGCTTTAACTACCCAGCAATTTCTTGCTAACTGCTAAACATATGTAAGATAATACATGTCAATCTTTGAGGAAAAACCTCATCAAAAATATGAAAGGAAACAGTCTCTTCTTCACCAGCACATTTTTACATTTTTGTACAGCTCCTGTTACTTAATTTTTTCCTTGTTAAGTTGATCACTATATGTGTCCATAGCTTGAAGTGAGGAAGGGAAATGGCCAGAGACCTGTGTGCAAGCTGCAGTCTTCAAGGACAACCTTAGGAGAAACAGCTAGCCTGTTATGCAGGGCAAAGGGCTCCCTTCCCCTAACCTTCCTTTCCCTCTTCTGCTCCACTCTGCTCACACATCCAGTCCTGCTCCCTCTCCTCTACCTGTGTGGCCTTTCAGGAATCACAATTTCTTGTTGCTGTAATTTTTCAAATTTTCATTTTCCCAAGACCCCAAGTCTGACAATCTCTATGATTTACAGTCTTGATTATCAAAGTTTGGTATGTTATTTTCAAATTGACTGTTATATTAAAAGTACTTTAAAAAGCGATTTTTCTCTCTAACTAAATGTAGCAACTTGTGGCATCTTTCAAACAGGGATTGTATTATTTATTGGGGACACAAGCTGGTGTTTTCTTGATGTTTTACAAAGGAAAAACCATTCAGAAGTGAGGGGTAATATGCAGGTATCTTTAAGACCTGAGCACAAATTGCTTGAATACTGAACGTATGCAAACATGCAAGCACTGTAAAAATGTCTGCTTATAAATTGAAATTTATTTATGACTCAATTCCAAAAGAATGGGAAAACAGAGTGTCCTCAGAACAAAAATCTGAACCAAAATAACATATGCAATATAAATATCAGATTTGACCTATGCTAGCAAGATCTTTTTGCTGAAGGAGATAGAAACTTAACATCTATGACACATCTCTTTCCTAACTGTAATCTTTGCTGCTATTTGGAGAGAGCCACCTCAGGGCGAAAAACAGAAAGGTGTTCAATCATACACACAAACATTCATAAGCAAGAGAGGATGGGAACTGGGTACTTTACTCAAATTGGAGTAAAGTAACTACAAAAGGACTACCCGTGTTTAGGACACTCAGTGTGGTAGGAACATTCTCTGTCACTGAAACTGGCTAGCGTGAATCCACCCATACCCATACTAACAAATATCTTTTTCTCCAAGACAGAAACAATGTAGTCTCCTCCTTTTAATAACTCTCCAAATGTGCTCAGTAACTGTACGGGAAAATGCAAGCTGGCCTGGGTCCAAATGTGTTCCAGGAATAATTCTAAAATTTAATAGCAGAGATAATTGTGATCCAGTGCCTATGGCTGTTTCCTGACACTACTTTCTGTATGGATACAAACACAGCCAAAATGTCTGGTTTATGTTTCTCAGAGCTTCTGTGCAAATCAGCATAAGGTCTTTTAGATTTGACAGTACACATAGATTAAGTGACTGGACACTGGCCTTCCAAAAAAATGGTTTATATACATTTCCAAGAAAATTATAATAAACAAATAGACTGCTGAATAAAGAACATAATTCTAATAGCAATAGGTCTGTTTCTTTTTTATGTTCTTCACATAATATTTAGAAATAGTCCTTAGACCTGGCAGTCTGCATGTCAGAAGCTGAAAAGCACTGCTTCAGAATAATCTGATATTCATATACAGACTGACATAAAGGAAATTATGTGTTCCCTTTTTGGTAGATGATTAACTGGAAAACTACTGTACATGTTCTGTCTTTAAGTTTGGTCACCTGAACTAGGATTTGACATTGAAGTCATAATTTGCTGCCGCTTTGCACATGCTGTGCCATACTTAGAAAATGGCTAGTGGTCAAAAAAAAAATGAGAGGAGACATGCAGAATGAATATAAGTGCTTGGCAGCAAAAGTTTCTTATTTAAAAATTTAGGAAGACATTATTTGCTTACTGTAACCATAACTATTATCTTCTTCTAAACAGGATATTTGCATGCAGTGGTAGTTAGATTTTATTTACTTTTTTCTAAACCATGTTTCAGATCTTTAGCAGAAGCTAAGTTTAATCTTTTTCAAACTCTGCTGTCAAAATGGACTGTTTCAGAGAAGTGTGTCTGAAAGGCAGAATTAAGCAAGGACAGCTTAATCCAAATTTTTGTGAAGGCAGAAAAAGAAGACCCACATCGAGCTATAGGCAGGGGTTTTTTATTGGCATTGCGTAGTTAGAACAAAATCAGTGTTGTTTAATTCCATGTTTTTCACTAATATGAAGCCTGAACTTAATAGCTTTGTTCCCTGACCCTGTTAAAGAGTTAAAGACTCACAAAGGACCTTATTTTCAAAATTCAGTACTCTGATAGAGTGTAATTAATACCTCTAAATTAAACACCCTGCTCTCACTTTACACCCTAAGCAGGACATCCATGGAAATGGGAAATATTTCCACAAACCAGTAAGAGGTACACAGTAGAAAGTCCAGCCTCAGATAGTGTGCAAATATTTCCGTCATTTTTTAATTTTGCATTTGCAATGTAGAACAGGTAAGGGCTGTCCTCAAATAATGGAGGAAAAGGCAGCAGAGTGAGAGAGTGATCAAAGCAAAAAGCCATTCTCTAAATCAGACTAAGCGAGGACCAGATCTTATGTCTCCTCTTCAAGGAGAAGTACAAATCAAGTTATATGGGTAAAAAATCTTCTGCTTTTTTAGGTTTCTTTTAAAAAGAGATTATTTTGGCACCTAATTCAAGTTAGAGGACAGAACAGTGAATCTTAGATGGAGGAGATTTTACCCCCATGAATATCACTCAGGTACAATCCTGCCTCCCTAAAAGGTCCAGGACACAAGTAACATCCCTCTAAACAGCATTTTCTGTTGGGGAGCTAAACTCACTTCCAAGAATCTCCTCTCCAGTCATCCAGCTCTTTCCAGGCATTGTGAGGACAACCTAGATTCTAATGGGAGATGGCAAATTCTACATGATAGACGAGTATGAAGATTAGTGAGTTTGGAACTTAGAGAAGATGTGGCACTAAAACTCTTGTTATTCCTATTTTATAGCCATTTCTGAAATTTCAGCAACATATTAACAGTCATTTTCATGAAAACCATAGTGCTCCTTAGGGCAAGAAAGACTGAAGGCTCGAAAAACAGCAGGTTGAAATGCTTGGCTTTGATGGACTTGCACATTTTTTCTTCAGGCAGACCTGTAGGTATGACAGAATGAAATGGCTGTCATCTTTCTGGGTGTTATTTGAACAAAAATGCCATAGTATATTCAGCTCCTCCTATCAAAAAGAAAGAGCTGCTGCTGTGTGGCACTGCCAGGGTCAGAAATATCTTGAAGGAAATATCTCCTTATCTCTGCCACATATGCCAAATACTTTTTTGCATCTGTGTACAGAGACACAGCACTCATAGCACTTATATACACGTTTGTTTATTCTTAATAAGCCTCAGCATTTGTTTGTGGTATCCCAAGATTTGGTTCACTCACTACAGGCAGAGGGCCCGTGCATGGCAGGGACCAGGAGCGCTGATGTCCTACCCACCCCCTCAGCGTGGTGTCCAGAACACTGCAGCACAGCACACAAAACAGGACAAGCCAGGGATCCCATGGTTTATCCCAACTGTTTATTGAGCATTACATTTATTAAGTTTAGTAAGTTTAATAAGTTTAGTTAGTTTACTGTGGAACGCAGAGTTATAAAACCCCTGAGCTTACGGAGCAGAGCATAGCACATCACCTGTGCCTGCTTCATGTTGTTAAGCTCCCCAAAAGAAATAGATACTTAAAAGAAAAAGTACCTATGTGGCTGTTTGAGTTTAAAGATCCGTAGTGTCACTACCTTGGCTGCAGCTGCCACAGATGAGTGCACTGTCACATTTTGCACTGCAGCAGCATGATTCTCTGATCAAGAAAATCTATATAAAAGGCATTTTCTGACTTTGATTTTTCCTTTTAATATCAGTAGGAAGATTCATCTTTATTATTTGGTATTACACAAGCTCTCAGTTACCCAGGAATAGATCTAAAGGGTCAAGTTGTGAGAGATACTAAAATAGTAATATCTTGCTTTGCAAACACATATATTCTGGGGGTATATCCAAATGTAATAATTTATTTTACATCTACATTCACTGACCAAAGAGCTACAGGAAGTAAAATCATACTGATTCCATGAAGCCCACACTAATTGATCCAATAATAGTGGTTACTGCTTTCACAGCCAAAGCAGAACTGGATCTGACATCTCTCCAGCCATAAATCTCACGGTTTAGGGCAAACTTCTTACTTTAGTAAGCGAAATCAAGCCCTCAAACTTTGTGCCGAAACTGATATGGTGGTTTAACAATGTAGCCACTAGCTCATACTTCCCAGCGGGATGGAGGGAGAGAATTGGAAGAGTAAGAGGGTGTTGGAGTGCACTGGGGGGTGGCAGAGAGATGGGCCCTGAGGATCAGAGAGAGGGCCTCTTTCCTGGGCCCGGAGGGGACCCTGGGAGTGCATCCAGGTCACCGGAGACAGACTGAGAGGAGATTGTTTGTTTATGGACAGACTGGGCCTATGAGAAGTGTTAATTCTAGTTTGTAGCTTTATAGGGTATTGTTTACCCATTATCATAATAGGTGAAATCTGTGCAATACCCCAGGTGATTGGGGGACACGGTGGTGAACATCTTTCCTGTTTATATGATGTTATATCCTGTTGGGTGCTGGGATTTAAGGAATTCTGACTTCGCAATAAACGGCTTTGGCTTTCTCCATCTTATGTGCAAAGTCCTTGCCCATGCATCATTACTGCAAAAAGAGGGAAAAAGCCCATGGGCTGAGATAAAAACAGTTTAATAGGGAAAGCAAAACAAGGAATTCCTTCATCACTTCCCCTGGGCAGGGAGGTTTTCAGCCACCCTCAGGAAAGCAGGGTCTCATCACATGTAGTGGTTACTTTGGGAGACAACACCATCACTCCAAACGTCCCCCCCTTCCTCCCAGGTTTGTACGCTAAGCACAGCACCACACAGTCTGGGATATCCCTCTCCCAGCTCCTTGTGCATCCCCAGCATCCTTGTTGGTGAAGTGGTAAAAGAAACAGAAGAGGTCTTCATGCTGTGTCAGGGCTGCTCAGCAATAACTAAAATATCCCTGCGTTATCAACACTGTTTTCATCACAAATCAAAAACGTAGCTCCATAGTAGCTACTGCAAAGAAATTTAAATGTGTCGTAGCAAAACACAGTATACTGATAAACACTTCAAAGTCTTTTTTTTTTAATTAGTGTATGTTTGTGCCTCAAGAAAGGTAAACTACTCTATGTCAAAACAGATGAGTGAAGAAACACATGTGAAACAATTTTCAGCCACATGAGAGGAGTGGGTGGTCAATGGTACATACATAGTCCATCAGTAGTCTTCAGATACGGAAAGGGGGTTTCTGAGAACTATCTGGAGCTTAGGCAGTCTGCTGACAAACATTTCAGGAGTGGTTTGTACAGGTGGTGGCTCTCCCACTGTGAGCCCAATGCTCCTGAGGATGTTTTCTGCAGAACCCTTTTCCCCGTGAGCTTCCACCACCTCCCATGAGGGGAGAACCTGTCACAATTCCCCAGCTCTGCAATTCCTTGTCTGGTCACCTTGTCCTTGCTGTCCTACTCACCTTGGCCATGCTCTGATGGGAATGGCAGACTAAGACTTGTGAACTGCCACTGTCATTAAAGCTTAGAACCTGACCCCTCCTTCTAGTTTACCAAAGGAAATGACTGCCTCCTGAAAGTTTTCTGTACGTCTCTGAGGTAGAGGGGCAGCTTGACCGGGGTAAATATTGTCTCTCTTTGAAGCAGTTGGTAGTCTGGACAGAACCAATACTTAGCCCGGCAGCTAAGGAAATCACTTATTTGCTGTGTCTGGGAAGAAGGGTGGCAGGGGAAGAGACTGAGAAGCAGATATACTCTTAAATCATAAGGACACATATTTATTTATGCAGCTGGCAAGTGTCCAAGTCCACCGGGACTCTGAATGAGTTATGCTCACCAAAACTTTTGCACAGACCTGTAGATTAGTCATGCTCTAAATGAATTGCCCATTCAGCACTACAAGCTCTACCTGGCTACTTTCTAGTTAGAAAAGGTGTGTGTGGTAGCATGAATGGACAGAGTCAGACACTGAGTTGTTAAGTCCATGGCAAGGAAGCATTTGGCGCAATCTCAGGGCCAGCAGGGCTGCGATAGTTACCTGTCATCTGTCTCCACACTGTACCAGCAAGCCCAGAGTCACATTTAAAAGGCTGGTGCACCTTGAAATGGTGTCAGAGGCTCAGCAGGCCTGCCTTAAGTTAACACTTTTCTACCTTACTGCGCCTGCATCATCATAAATGGTAATTTATCATGCCATGAACTAACTCTTCCATGGTTTCTCTCAACAATTCTTCCATGTACCTGGGCAGAAACATTTTGCACTTGCACTTAAGGATACTGAGCAATTTGGTGCTTATTCACAAATGTGTTTACTTTCCTATCCACTCAGAGTGGGCTTGGAAGATACATCTGTCTCAAAACTTGTATTACAATCCACCATCTGATATCACAACATTTAATATTCTTCCCTTGGATCATAAAGTCTGGTCAGCCTCAGATGGGAAAAAAGATTTGGGAGAAAAATATCAGACACATTTTCTGTAGTGGAAGAGAAAATTGAAAGGGAAGTTGATGGTGGTAAAAATACTGAGAAATACCCTGTGAAGGGGGGAAGTCTCAAGTGCCTGAAAAGTCAAAAATTTGTTCTGAGAAGGAGGGAGAGAAAGATATTTGAGAAAAAAATATGGAATGCAAGAAGAGTCCATTATGGGATACTCACAAAGACAGAAAAAAAAGGGGGGATTATGGCTGAAAGGAATACAATTAGGGATGCATTTGTATGGAAAGTGGGATTAGAACAAGGTTCCCCAATAGCACGCATAAAAAAATCAGGTAAAATAGCATCTTGAGTGGCACACCATTCTGGGACTGACATGATGCAGGATTGTTTTGGCTGTGGTGGAAAAGAGGCACAGACCCACATTTAGAAGATTAGTTGGCTATATCCACACTGCTGCTAAAGAGCAGTCTACAGAGGAGGTAAGGGCACAGTCTGCTCCTTCACCTCCATCCCCACAGCTGCTTCACAGATTGCCTTCAACAGCTTCTGAAGATGTGCTGTGGTGGGGTCTGGGGTGCTGGAGTGTGTGTGTGCACATGGGATACCAACCACACTGGGACATTGCCCATCAGGGCCAGGCAACTGGGCTGCTGCCAGAGGTGTCTGTACAGCTGCAGTATCAGGTGTTAGAGCAGGCCACAAGAAACAGCAGAGGCAAATTCACCATGGCTCCAGGGTCAGGATGTTTGAAAGGTAGCTTTAACTAACCAGCAGTTTCCTCCACACTTCTTTTGAGCATTGATTAAAATACTAATGAGGGTAGCATGAACTGTGAGAAAACAGACTGTGTGAAAAGCAAATGTGACTTGAGAAGAGTGCATCAAAGCAAAAAGCTGCACTGATAACCAATCACTCAGACAGCAATACTGTCTCCATATAGTGTGAGCAGAATAGAAAATTCTAAATGTAAAGTTAATTCTGGCTTCATGTCATATCACAAACACGCCTGTTGTCAGTAGTCACAAGAAGTGATAACGAGAGCTTAGATGGTTCTAGCATTTTAATGTCTCACTTTTGTATTTACCCGAACAGTGAAGTTTTATGCCAGTTACTAATCACTTCTTAGCCAGCAGCAGCAGACTCCTTATTCCCTGAGGTCTGTTCTCAGTTAATTGCACTCATGAGTATGGCAAAATTAGAATTATTATTCTTCAACAAATCCATGCAACTCCCTGGCCAGGAAGCATATATGACAGCCAGGCAATATAAGCTACATTAACACCTCACCTCACATACTGGTCTAATAGTTTAATGGTGGTTTTTTAACTATTGGTAACTGACATCTGTCCTGTGGAAAGGTGAGATCAATAAAACATACATGTGTATAAATAAATTAAAAAGTAATCCTCTAAAAAAGTGGAATGAAAATTGATGCTATAATCTACTTAGCACTTTGGTTTACAGGGTATGCTTTATGAATCCACACAGACAGCATATTCCAGGAGAAGCTGTGCCCAAGCAGGGCAGCTAATGGTAATAACTGATTAACTCCTTTTCTTTTGAAGGCAATACATTAGCTCTACATTTTGGAACTGGCTATTTCCATTAGCCATTGTTGTCATGGATTGTTCTTAATAGCCAGCCAGAAAAAAATTAGTTATCAGTTTCAAAGTGTGCCTTTGGGGCCAGATCCACAGTTGGAAGAGCTCTGCTGATTTTTTGTAGGCTTATACTGCTTTGCTCTGGTGTTTACATGAAGTCTCATTCTGATTTAAATGCTCTGAAGAAAACAGTGGCAGTCATTGCACCAGCAGAATTTTCTTTCGTGCTTTCACTATTTTTCTGTCAGAGGTTAGATAGCTTTGCGTCTTGACTGAGTTGTAAGAACTGGTTTTACTTAATTTTTTTTTTTTTGGTGAAGGTAAGTGACAGTGTCTTTTACATCTAAGGCAGAAAAACAGCTTTTAAGAGACCAATTCTAACTCTTACATAGGATCTCCCAAGTCACATTCCCTCTGAATGTACTGACAGACCTCACAGCACTGCACTATATCCCCATAAACTTCTGCATTACCACAGCTCAGATCCTCCTGCTTGCTGCTTAACAGTGGGAAAGCCTCACTTACTGCAGGGCTTGAACAATAACACTGAGGTAGATTAAAAGATTCAACTGATGTCGGCAGACTTTGGCTCAGCACCTGCTCCCATTGTACACTGTGATAAAAGGTGTGAAGGTTGCTTTGCTGGGCTTTATCTCAAGGAAAGATGCTTTTCCTGAAGGGTGTCACAAACAGCAGCTCTCAGTGTCAACAGTAAATGTGAGCTCGGAGACTTGCCTGGAAGTGATCAACTTTTAAAAGGTTCACTCAAATTGTAAATAATTCAACTCTAACCTCTTTTCGCAAAGTCAGGAAGACAGGAGTTGGTGGACAACTCTGTATCAGAGAAGACTTCTATTTCAAAGGCTCCTGTTCAGAAATGAAACCCAAATAATGTAACCCCAAAAGTACGACTGCAGCGATGTAAAAGAAAAAAATGGTCTGAGAAATGGTAGTAGCCATGGTTACACGCACACACACCCATCACAACACAATGGTCCTGTCATCCACTGCATTGAAAAGCTGTTATATCCCCACATAATGCAAGTCTTTGAAGGAAAACAAGAGGCAAAACACTGCAGCTCTTCGAATCAACAAGGCACCCAGTGCCACTTGAAAACTTGAGAGTTGCAACTCTCCGCAGGAGGAGATTGACTGTTCTGCAGGTACACCCTCAATTTTAGGAACACATACTTGGGAAACACAAGTTAGTCGCTTGCTTAAGCAACAATTTTGCAAGCTATCATAGGCAACTAAACTGAGGAAGAAACCCCAGGATTGCCTTTTTTGTATCAGGTGACTCCACTAATGAGCAGTGCTAAACACTTCTATTTGGACTGTATAAAGCCCAAAAGCTTTGACACCTGTCTGATACTACTGGCTTTTCATAGCTTTACATAATGAATCAGGGCACCTACAGAATATTTCAGAAATGCATGCTACAACAATTCTCAGGGCTTGTACAGTTGCTGAGTACTTTTTAAAGTAATTTTCCCTAGGCTTTCAATGAACACAGGTGGGTATACTGCTACCCTCGAAAGTATGAGGTTTGCTTGAGTTGGTCCAGATCCTCCATAGACTGCACGGGTGCTTGGAAATCCCAGATGGGCATGCTGCTGACCCAAGGGCAGCCAGTCCAGGTCTTTTTCTGTCCCTGTTCTATCCCTGAGGGCCATGGCACAGCTGCAGTCTGGCCATCAGGAAACCAAGCTTTTACCAGACACATCCTCTTCTCAGCTGGGCCCTGCTGATGGCTCCCAGCCACAGGAATGCAGCTGTATAGATTTGGGACTGTGCCTGGCTCAGGGCTGGCTTTGGAGCATCTGTATATCTGCTTTTGCTGTATAGGGAAGCTTTAACCTCTTCTGTACTTCAGTTAACATTGGTGAAAACACAGATAAAAGAAGTTTCCTGCTTTCCCTGGGTGTTCTCAGTCAAAATACATGAAATCTTGGATGTACTTTTCTCATGAAGCACAGACTGCTGATGGCATGGCTGAGTCAAGAAGAAAATTTTAGTGGAATCCTGAAGTAAGCATTCAAACTCATGTGAGGTATGGAGCCGTGATGTTTTGTTCATGTGAAAAAGGCAGAAGGGACTGTTTTCCATGGACTGAGTCGCTGTCACCAGCAGGAATCTTTTATTTAATTCAGCAGAGCTCAGATCACTCAAGAGTCTTAATTGGGAAAGAAAATAATTGACAAAACCCCCAAGTTTCGCTGTCCTAGTCTGACAATAGCGCTGCATAATGTGATCTGTATGCAGAACAGCACAAATCACACGTTTAGTTCTTGCTGTAATTCTCTGGAGTATAACATGCCATCAGGGTCCCAATTATACTTAGAGAGAGCAGTTTTCTGAATGGAATTAGAGAGGAAGCCCTAGAACAAGGCTAAGGGTATTTAGATTCTGCAGTTAAAAAAAAATTACATCTATCATATATGGCTCCTGGGAAAAGAGTAATTGATCAGAAAACGTGTTTTTCTAAAGCTTAGTCTCCGCATAACTTTGTTTATTTTTAAAACATAATCCACTCTTAGAGAGCATCCAGAAAGAAGGAAAGCCAACATCCTCACCAGCTAATCAGGATTTTTAATTCTGTGTTTGCTGCAGGTCAGGCAATTGATTGGATTTAAGTAATTAGTTGACTTGTGTGCCTAAAGACATTAGGACAAAATCGGAAGTGGTGCAAACACAGATTCAGGGGAGCCAATGTTCTTAGATTTTTAAAAATATAGGCGCACAAGAGGAATGCAGGGAATAGAAGGAATATAGAAAGAAAATAAACAAAAGAAACCCTACCAGGGAACTGTAAGATAGTGTAAATTAAAATAATACTCCCTTCCCACCACCTACTCAAATCTAAACAATCTCATGGATATTTTGTTGATTGAAACTACTTAGAGTCACTAACTTGCAGTAGTAATAAACAAATTATCTCTGAATTTGGGTCCATTTTGGATGAGAACATCTAAATGTCCTGTCAAAGTCTAAACTAGTTGCCGTAACACATTTCCCAATCAGTGCAGGGAAATTATCATCTCTGACTTATGATTTGTCACAACAGTGTGAAAAATCTATTTTAGAAACACTTTCTGGAGGTTTCTGCTTCCTCTAAGTGATGGCTAGCTGTCTCCCATAGTCCAATCCATAAATGGAGTTTCCTTTGCATGAAAACTTTTACAAATAAAAATATGTTTTCATTCTAAATCAGAGAGAAAGGTCAAAGTGCCATCAGTTTTCACAGAATGGGAGCTACAAGAAATATAGAATCAGAAGTATTGAATTGTTTGTTTTGATTATGTCGAATTGTCACACTTTGCTAATGTTAGAATATCTCAGGAAGTTAAAAGCATTTAAATAGCACTGGAAAAAGACAAATTAATATCAATTATAATAGAGATGAACAATATGGTCTGTCAATGTGAAGTCATCTCTAAATATGTGATGTCGCATTCCTAATACAGCAACTAGAACGAAACTATATTAAGTTAGCCTCATAGCAAAATTATTTTTTCTCTAATACATATTCTGAAGAACAAAGAGCATTAGTTTCAACACTTGCTTGAAAATTTTATCAAAATAAGAAATAAAAAAAATGCAAACAAAACTGTATTTTCAAGTGCAATATTTCCCCATTTCCCTGTAAAGGCTTTGGTTTTAGCTCATTGCAGGTGCTTTGCTGTGTGGATTGCAGCTGCCTGAGCTGGATGATGCCGTCTCAGTAAAACTCCATTTTTTGGTGCATATTTCAGCTCTAACTACTTCCACAAGCTGTGGCAATACTTCTGCATCCGCCATCCCTGTAAGCAGGAAATCAAATCCTGTTATGAAGTATATTATTTTGAGAAGTGAGTGGGACAACACTTCCAGTGGTCTAAGTGTTTCCAACTCTAGAAACTGTTAAGTGCCAACCAACAGGTTCTTCCTTTACAGCTGCCCTGTGGAGCAGTGAGACGGCGAAATCTTGGCCTTGTTAATGACACTGCAATGTCAAGCAGAAATGCATTCTTTGCTTCTTTCGACTTTGTATAAACATATGTTACCTGGACTTTTGACCAACCCATGGAGTTTTAATTCTGATTTTAATGCTTACCATTAATGACAAATATTTGTGTAATAAACATTATTGCAACAAGAAAATTGAGACCTCCAAGGCTAACTCATTTTCAAACTAGATTTAAGCCTTAATGTGATTGAATTTTATGCTTTCTGAGTATTATTAAAGGTCTACAGCATAGAATTCACAGCCAAAGATTCCCTATATGACCTCACTTTTTAATTGAACTTTTGTACTGCTTAACCGTGAATGGGAACTAGCATTTTTGCTTTTTGTCCTAATCTGTATCCTATTTTATTCCCCTCACCCCATGTTTTTCATATAACATAACTGTTTCTGTCGATGACAGGCAAAATAGGACAGGTCAGGAAGGAAGTGAATAATTCAAATATAACCCAATTTCACCAGTAAAACGTGAAGCTGAAGCAAAAAAGAATCCTAGAGAAAATATATTTCAAAAAATTAAATAATTAGCTCTGATTTTATGGGTTGCCCTAAAATCTAAGGGCTAGAGCTGTCAGTACTCAATTTTTCAAGACAAATGAGAGTAAAATGTTACTTTTTTAGCAACAATGACAAGGTTGTTACCAGTATATGAGGAATTGGCAGTCCCGGCAACAGTTCAGCTGTACTTGCACACCTTTGGGATGTTATCCTGCTGTTGGACATTGTTTAACTGGCATTTGTCATGCAATTCTGAAAAACAGTAAAAATGTATTCTCCAAACTTCAGCTAACACCTCCTGAGTTATTCCCTCATGGAGACCATACATGACCTCTGACTTCGCAGGAGAGCTTTTTTAATGTTCCAGTGAAAATTAATAATGGAGAAAAAAAGGTGAAATGAAGGTAACAGCTGCCACTTTGAACTGACATCGGACCAACCAAGCTGGGAGACAGGGCTATGAGCATCACCCATTGTCCTTGCAGACACATTGGGGGGCCCCATGTGTGCCCAGTCTGTGTGCTTCCCTCTGCAGAGCCCTGCAGGTGCCCACCATGGAGGTGAGTGTCTGGAAAGGCAGATGCCAGAGCACCCAGCCCAGAACGGAAAATTGTTGTGAAGCAGCTCTGGTGAAAAACAGGTGTTTTCTGCAGGAAGAAGCACTTGGTGTGAGAAATTTCATGAAAGAGACAGTGTTCTACATAAAATGGTGAAGAGACAGCCTGAAATAACTCACTGAAACACATTTGAAAAACTTGACGTATTGCCTTTGATGAGGACATCTGTCCCAAGCTACCAGGACATAAAGTTATGTGCGCTGACAGGGATGAAGAGTATTTAATAATTGTGCTGGAAAAAAAATAGAATAGCTTACAGCTTCCAGCTGCGTGTCCTGTTTTATCCATTTTTACACAGTGAATGGATATAACAACAATGGGCCTTCTAACTCAGCTACCTGAATGCCAAGTCCTCGTCCCACGATTCAAGTAATGGTGTTAAGTGCTCATCTGAGTAGGGACAAAGTCCACATTCCCAGGTGTCATAGTAATTCTCTCTTTGGCCTTACATCTTTTACATTAAATGTATTATTTTGAAATTAAATTTCTACCGTAGATCTGGGGAATTTCTTAGATGACCCTGAGCTTGTCCTTTTCTTTCAGCTACATAGGATGGTCTTGTAGGAGATATTACCTTTACCCACCAAGCTTTTCTTCCATTATTATTCTTAGAACACTGCAACGGCAAAAGCACTAGCACGAGTTTCAATTATTTCAGACAGCATGAAACAGCTTTCATGGGACTGAGAAAGCCTTTACTCAGAATATCCTATAGTGTGGCCATTATGATGTTCTTTTGGGACATGGGGGAGTGGGTTGAATCCTATTAAGTAGAGAAGACAATTGAATGTGCCTTTCCTGCAACCTGGGTGAGTACTTTAATCATGACTTATTGGATAAAAGGTTAGGAGATGATCACCATTGGCTTCTCCAGATGCATTTCATGAGAAATGAATAATAGCTCCCTATGTCGTAGAGTTTCAGATTTGTGAGTCCCACTGGCACTAAAGTTGTAAGTACTGGAGGACAGCTTAAGCCCACCTTTGTTCCTAGCAGTTCCTGATGGCCAGCTTAAGTAGCTCAGCACAGTTTGCAAATCTCATCATTTGGCAGTTATGTCTCCTGAAGCACTGTACTAAAACCAGGCACCAAACTCAGGGCAGCAATCTAAAAATTTAGTCACTGAACAACTAACTAGGAAGCCTGAGACTAAAGTCTCCAAAATTTTTGAGTTACGCATAATTTTCTGATAAGCTGGTAACTTCAATGTCCTACTTCAGTAGTATAACTGATGCTCTGAAATAAAATACGTAACACATGCTCTTTGGGATCTAATGTTACTCTGCATTCTGTTCCTTTTTCTGAGTACTGCTAGTGGATGCAATTCAGACAATTGAAAACATAGATTTTCCACTGCCATTACAACAAAAGACAACACCTTTGTTCTCAACTCTCTTTAGATATCAGTCTTGAGGTAAATCAAAACCATCTTCTTTACACAGACTTCTACTTCAGAGATTCTCTGGTAGTAACTTAAAATACAATTTAATTGAATTTACCTGGTCTTCATAACTTACAGAATTTCAGATGGACTTATCAGTCATACATGCACATTTTATCATTATGTATTGCATAACTTGTAGGCACGAAAATAAGCACAAAAGTGCAAAATTACCAGTACCAGACATGTACATGCCTTCTTCTATCTACCCGTATATTTTCACCATGCTATAATCATACAAACAGAGATTGCATCCAATGTCAATCACACAATTGAACATACTGTATGCTCCGGTAATAAGACCAAACACTCACAATACTCCAGTTATGGATATATGATTTTAAATATTTTGGTCCCAGTTTTGCTCTGAATTGCGGGGAAAACTGTGCAGATGCCAGGGTGTAACCATGGAATTCAGCTTTCTGTTTCTTAGAAGGTAGCAAAGACACATTTCCAAAGCTGCTCTTGCTCGATGTTTGAAATGCAATGGAATACATTGAGACATACGTTTTTTAAAAAATCATGCTTTCATCCAGCCCTAAAATGTACCTGACATGCACTGAAATGTCAGCAGCATTGTATGAGATGACTTGATATCACAAGCCATGGTGCCATAATAGTAAACAACCTTGGGAATGGGAACTGGAGCAGCATATATATCTGAAACTGCAGAATGCTCTTTAGCAGCTTACAGCTAGTTATTTTCTTTGCTGTCATAAAGATGTTCAGCCTAGATACAACCTCAACTTTTGAATTTACTGATTCTTTTATCTCTCCTACAGTTTCCTATATTACGTTTCTTTATAAATTTAAGTTGCATGCAGCTATACTTGTTCCACTGGGAGTAAAGACAAGGGAGCTTGAAGTTAGACCATTAGTGTGAAGGGAGACTTGAGTGCTCAGCACCACTATGTCACAGAGCTCTGATGAGTGTGGAAAACTCACTCAGGAGGTTTCTGTTTGCAACTTATATGTAAGTGAAGCTACTGTGAGGTTTGTGAGGTGTTTAGCTATTACACTAAAAGGACCTTCTAAATATCATAAATCAAATTTTATTTCTAAATTGAGTCAGGACTTAATTTAGTTAACAATTTCATTGATGGATTATATGGTCCAAGGCTGTCTATACTGGAAACTAAGAAAGCAAGTGTTTTATAATAACCCCACTGGAAACATTGCACCACCACTTTACATCTGTTTCCAAACTTATTGGTCAATTACTCATTGTCACACTGAAACAGCTCAACTAGCAATAGTAGATTAGTGTACATCTTGTCTTGTAATATCATACCCACATTGGGAGACTGAAAAATATGCATTGCATTTAGATATTTTTATTCTATATATGTGCAGTTTTTTGATGAAAAGCATCTGAATATAGCCAGCAAGGTGTGTCCCTTGAAAATATTATTTTTCAACATTGAAAAAATGGTTTTGTTTTTCTACCAAAACTGCAGGAATACTCTGAATTTCATGCTCTATTTTCCCTGAAACTCTGTTAGAATGCTACATCATTCACATCTGTGGTTAGCAGACCTCAGATTCCCTCATCTACAGAAAAGACAAAGCAATATATTTGTTTTACACAGAATTCTAGCATAACTGTAACTGTCACTTGCAAGAAATTGACAGATTTCAAAACTCAATTCTTAAAAAAAAGGAAAATCAATGATCAAAATTTCTTACATAATTTGAATTAATCTCTCTCTATATATATCTTTGTATGTGTTTATATATGCATTCATACACCCAACTGTGAGTGTAATTATAAGTATAAACACATATAGGACTTTACACATCATTTTGGGAAGGATTCTCCTGTCCCAGCTTTCCTGTCTATAAGTTTTATATTGAACTCTAATTTTGGCTTTCTGAAAAATGGAAAGAAGCAGTCATTCCCAAAGGATCATCCCTTTCCACTCAAGAAAAGTACCCTAAAAAAGACCAGATGAAACCATTCCATGGTTTACCCATTTTCTGCAAAAACTACAAAGAGTGCTATACGTAACTTTAAGTCAACATTCTTTAGACAACCAAAGAAAAATCAATCCTATTCTTTGACTTTCTCTAATTTCCCCTCAGGTTCAAAGTTTCAGAGCCTCAGGTGCTCAAAAGTGGGAAGCCAGGCAGCATCAGGGTGGTTGAGGTCTGGATAGGTGCCCAGTGGTGAACAAGCTGGGCTTCCCCCAGGTGCCACACTCCATAGGAATATTTCTCCCTGATAGATCGGGATCTTTGGAAGGCAAAACATTCCAGCAGAAAATTTCTGAACAGTTCCAGTCTTCAACAGCACTGATTCTTTTTTTCATTAATTGCAATGCATCCTAGATTGAGTAGATGTTTTGATTGAGCCTTATAGACACCCTAAAGAGCATAAACCAGCTGACCACAATCCTGACATCTTCTCTGGCATCACAATTAGTCAAATTTCTGTATAAGTTGAAAACCTGGTTGACCAATGTTCCCAAACAAAGTGATTCCCCATCTTGAAACGCCTGTGTGTAAAAAACTTAGACTGTTCATTGGCTTTTCTAGCTGCGTTCAGACAGCAAAGGAAAGATCTCACATCAGCATCAGTGGGATTGAGTGATGATACTGAAAAAGGCAAAACTAAATGTAAAGCTACATAGCAAATGTGAGAAGAAACAAGTGTTACAGTTAGACATTATACGAGCAAAGGAAGAAAGAAGTGATGCTGAATGTACTTAGAAATTAATCTAGATAATCTATCCAAAAGAGACATCAAGGTGTTTGTTTTAAGGGAAAGGAAAAACTGAGTCTCTAAAGAAAGACTTTGAGTGACTGAACCTTCCTCTGAATCAGCAGTTGTTTGCATGCTGATGACAGCTGCATTTATTGTTAATCACTATCGGTTCTAAGTTTAACATTTCTTAATCTTCTTGACTGCCCTCTGGTTCCCCTTAATACTGCGCAAAATACATAACTAGTGTTCCCAGATGAAAAAAGAGTGACCTGAAATATTGCTTTTTCAGTTTCCTGTTCCTCTAGTAAAAGGTAATGAGCAAAATTCATCACAGGAATAATTAGTAGAAATTATTCCTATTGTATTGTAAAACCAAGTGGCATTTCATTGTTTATCTGGATTTCTGGTGATAATTACTGAGCTTTCAAAGTTATTGTTAATATGCACCAGATTTCTCTGTTTATCCAAACCCAGAAAATATGTGGCTATATAAAAATATTTTAAATAGGTCTCAATTGTTGAGCTGTCCTGAATGGAAAAGCAGTTTTCATTTGTATTTTTTTTTTTTGATGTTTCCATCCCTCAAATCCTTCTCTTGAAAACTGGTTGTAAGAATTAAAGCTGAGAGTTTACAAATGAGCCTTGACAATGTACATCATGAATAATGGTAATGAACAACCACAAGAACAGCAATAGCTAAAGAAAAAAATCATATAGGAAATATTTAAATTCTCACTCACTTCTAAACTTTTTCTGATTTAGCCACAGACATCTGCAGTACCAAAACAGTAACAGGTAAATCTTATTTCATGAGTACCTGTAGCACAGATGGTGCAGAAATCCTCGAGACAGGACTGAAGAAGCCAGCTGTCAGAACTGCTGCAATACGTTTAGTTCAGGTGCAATGCAACTTCCATGTGAGTCTGACGGCTTTCAGGGCAGTACTGCACTGTTCCCGCAGACGCACTGGGTTACCCACCACTACACATCTTAGGCGCTTCTAAGGTCAAATGGTGAGAAGTTTAATTAATCTAAGTGTTGGAATCATGCTCCGAGAGGGACAGTTATGGAGGCTTAATAGAGACCATTAAAAATCCACCTCTGCTGGACCCGCTCTAGGATCTCCATTCCTCCCTTGTACTGATGAGCCCAGAACTGGACACAGCACTCCAGATGTGGCCTCACCAGGGTTGAGTAGAGGGGCAGGATCACTTCCCCTGACCTGCTGGTAATGCTCTTCCTAATGCACCCCAGGATACCCCTGGTCTGCAAAACCACAAAGATGCTGCTGGCCCATGGACAGCTTGTTGTCCATCAGGACCCCCAGGTCCTTCTCCTCAGAGCTATTTTCAAGGAGGTCAGTCTCCTGCTTGTCCTGGTGCATGGGGTTGTTTCTCCTCAGGTACAGGACGCTGCATTTGCCTTTTCTGGATTTCAGACTGTTCCTCATTGCCAATCCCTCCAGCCTGTCCAGGTCCCTCTGAAGGGCTGCACAGCACTCTGGGGAATTGGCCACTCCTCCCAGCTTGGTGTCATCCGTGAACTTGCTGAGGAGTCATCTGCCCCTTCATTCAAGTAACTGATGACCAAGTTAAACAGTTCTGGGTCCAGTGTTGAACTTTGGGAGACACCACTAGTGACAGGCCTCCAACTAGACCCTGTGCCACTGGTTACAACCCTCTGAGATTTGCCACTCAGCCAGTTCTCAAACCTCACCACCCACTCACCCAGTCCTCACTTCCTGAGTTTGCCTCTGGAAGGCAATGAGTTTGCCTGTGGAGGGATGTTGTGAGAGACAGTGTTGAAACCTTCCTGAAGTTGAGGTAAACAATATCCACTGCTCTTCCCTCATCCATCCAGGTAGTTGTTTCATTGTAGAAGATGATCAGGTTGGTCAGGCATGATTTACCATTAGTGGTACTGTGCTGACTTCTCCTGATCGCCTTCTTGTCATCCATGTGGATAGTGATGGCCTCCAGAATAAGGTGCTCCATCACATCTCTGGGCATTGAGGTGAGGCTGACTGGATGGTAGTTCCATGAGTCATCCTTTTTTGCCCTTTTTAAAGACTGGGGTGAATTTTGCTTTCTCTCAGTCCTCAGACACTTGTCATGATTGCAACTGGCTTCACTATGGTGTCCGCCAACTCTCAGCACTCATGGATGTATCCCATCAGGGCCCATGGTACAGATAAAGCATATCAGTTAAATTTATTGCAAGAACATCACATTTGTCATCGGTGCCAGTAAAAGAGCAGGTTCTAGGGACAGTCCTGTACAAACTATCCATCTAAATACTGGGATCAAGGAAAGTTTTAATCATGCTTTTTTGAAATCTGCATCAAGTGGACATATTTGCTGTCTACACAGAGTATGGCAAGTGATACGATACAGCACACAAGTAGTCAACAAACTGGGACCAGGCTTTGAACTTTTAAATAAAATTTTTGGATTATTTTAGTTTGAATTTTAGAATTTAAGACAGCACAAGGACATTTTGATGTGCCTAATTTCACAGACACAGCTAGGTGTTTATCATTAGAGGGAAGGCACGCCAGTTATGGGGATCCTGAAATAGCTCTCTTTATGTTCCTCTTTATGCATTATTCAGATCCCAAAACCCATTTTAGCAGAAAATTAACACCAAGTTGAAAAATCATGAAAGAGAACACCTAGCACTAGGAACTGGGACTGTCACCTGACTGTCTGAAGGGACACAGGTCTCTGATTAAAATCAATACATCTTACACACTCATCTGCTCATTTCCGAAATAATTCATATTCTCTGCATCCACGGATTGGTGACCATGCTCATCAGAAGGAAGCACTAGCAAACTTCTTGATGAAGCCAAAAATGGGATATCCTTATATCTCTTTTTTGACAAGCTTCTTGCTTCGAGTCTCCATTTAATAGCACATGAGCTGGCAGCTATGGTTATCGTAAAAACGTTCAAACAGGTACAAAGAAATTCTCAACCACAGAGATCCAGCAGCATCTTTGCTCTAAACAATCATGAATTCCAATAAACTGTAATTACTAAAAAACAATGCAATAAGGGCAGGTACTAGCTCTTACGTTTCATTGACCTTTCAAGACATTCAAGCATATTGAACTTGACTCACATGCTCAGGAGCTTACCGTTAACTATAACATCATCTCCCTTACTTCTAATTTTTATTTGATGTGTCTTAAAATGAGACATAAAGACAAGAGCTGCTTTAAAGCCAGTAGTTGTTTCTCGATGTTAGGCCCACTATCAAATTAGCCTCAAACAGAAAACTTTGATGAGATTTATCCAACTATTAAGGCTATTAGTTGAAACATGAAATAGATTTATTTTGCCTATTACATTAACCTTCTCCATTACATTCAGTGGTTTCTTACATCGGGCAAAGTAAAGGCAACTTGATATTTAAACATGGCAAAAATAAGTATAAGACATCTTGTTATAAGCCACAGGTTGCTGTAATAACAAGTTGACAAAGACTTCTCAAAGATGATCAGTGCTAGAAACAAAATGGAACATTTGTACGAGCATCATAGTGGAAAATGAATTTGATGGCACTGAGAAAGTAAATGTAATTAGTAATAAGCAGGATCTATTTGGAAAGTTTAGGATATATGACCTGAAATGCAAAGATATGTGAACAGAAAAGAAATGTTCTTGCCACTGTAAGGCAGGGCAGAATTAAATTAATTTTTTCTGCCCATTTATCTAAGGCTTTTATAATTAGATTGATGTATTAATATCAAGGAGGAAAGCTTCTATCTTGAATGTGGAAGAATTCCCGTAACTAGAGAAAGGAGCTGGTAACCCTGTCATTATTAACAGGGAATTATTTCATTAAAATAGAATGCTAATTTAAATACATACCGCTTTTGCACAAAAACCCCTAAGAGCAGAATATGAACAATAATTTCATACATCCTAAAGCTGTAGGTGTTTTCACAGAATAAAGCACCTGTTCTTCACCAGCAAAAACTGTATCTTGAATCTCAATATAAGATCCATACAGCTGCCATCCCTGTATTTCTATCAGAAAGATATCTCCATACAAATATGTAAATTCATGAATCCAAAATCTATTTACAGTTGATTTCTTATGTGTACTAAAGACATCCTTGAAATGTCAGCTCCTCCACCTTCTATTTCTGTTTCCACAAACAACCTCTCAAAAAATCCACTGATCCAAAAACATAGGTCAAAACAAAACTGCAGGTTAATTTCATTTTTTTGAGTACCTAGAGAGAGCTTTTTTTCTCCTTATGAAAAATGTCTGAGGGGAAATATTGCTTGTGAACAAATGTGCTCTAACCTTTGCATCTAGAGGGAGGGGACTCCAATTTTGGCTAGACTGATGCAGGGGAGGTAGTTGCCTTAGTGATGCCAGGCAGACATTTGTGAATATGAACGTCCCGAGCTCCTCTGTCCCCGGCACCACTCACATGCACGCACATACGGACGGCCACAAAGGCACCAGCTCATGCTCTGAGCACCATCTGCAGGTGAGGGCATGAGCAGCAGGGGCAGCTGTCAGACCAGATGAAGGGCTGGTCTCTGGGTGCCCTGGTGAGTTCTGCACATCAGATTCAGGCCAGAAGCTGCCAGCTGGACCATGTTGCTCCACGACATCAGCAACACAGGAGCTAAAATACACTCACAAAAGGCATCTTCTACTCCACCATCAGCCTATTCGTGCAGAAGCTGAGTACCAAGAGGGAAAAGCACTCTCTTTGACAGGAAAAGAGTTTTTTCTCATTTTCTCAAGCATCACTCAGAAACAGTGTTTCTAAGGTTTCTGAGTATGATGAAGGTTATTGGTACTCACTGTACCATTTGCAATTACCAAATGTCACTATTCAGAATTTTTCCCATGTTCCCCTTTCCTTGCTGCAGTCTATGATTAACACATAGTGTTTTGAGAGAATACCCAGCCTACACTTACTGTTTTGCTTTCATATTTTTCTCCTTGTTTATCTCGTTGTATTCCTGAAATTGCTTTGCTATTTGGGGACTTAGAAAAATCTGGTTCTATGGAGGTATTTTAAAAACAGCTTAACTGGGCTTCCTGGCCCTCTGACAGACAGAGTGAACTCAGACACAATGTGTTTTCCAGTTTTCACTGCTGGTATTCCAGTGGTTATCTTAAAATACCAATAAGGTTGTGGGATCGTGTCCTCCCAGTTGACCTCCCAGCAGGCTTGTTCTGGGAACATGTGGCAGCAATTTTGCCATCAGGGATGTCATGCCATTCCTTGAAATAAGCTCCTAGGGATCTAAACTAATGCTGTATTGTTTTGGGTGCCCTTAGCACATACCTTACACCATCAATGCTAATAGGTGGAGTCTCCCACTTGTACAACCATATCAGCATTCATATAAAAGAAACATACATTAAGGTGAGGAAAGAAGAAAGGGATCTCACTGACAACGGCACAGCTTAGAATTGTGTCAGAGCTCTGAAACTAGGAAAAACAGCAATGAATGTTCAGTCACATTTTCAAACAATCTTCTTTCGACCTTGTTTAACTTTGCATGAACATTTGGAAAAACTGTAACACCATATTTTACTATTATCAATATTCATGTAAAGCAAGTACTAAGTTTTTATGCTCAAATATTTATAGGAAGTGGATTTCATGTTTGTTTTCTATAAACATTAGTATCAGAGTCCTGGTTGTTTACATTAGTGCTGCACTATCAAGAATGAGAAACAACGCCATGTGTCTTGTGCAACCATCACAGTTAAACAATACAGACAATACTGCAAAAGATATCTATAGAGCAAATGAATCATAGAATAACACAACAAATCTGCAGAAATAGTCAGATTATATAGGCTTTCTGTCAATGGAGAAAAAAGCAAAATGTATCAGATTCAATTTAAGTATGAATTATTCAGTCAACTCTTTTTGCAGACTTGCCTTTCAGCATTATTATTTTTCACATTAGACTATACTAACTCACTTTGTGCAAGTTAGGAAGCATCTGATCTATTATTTTTATAAATTATTTTAACACAGTGATAGTGCTGAAGGCTTCTGTTCTTTTGCTACTAGTTAAGAAAAATACTTCTCCTCCTGAGGCAGTAAAGAAAACCAACTAAATATGGGATGACGGGAACATTATTGTCTCCATTTTACTGAAGGTAAAAGAAAACCTTTTTAAAATCAACCATTACTGTGTTTTTAGATAGCGTGGTGGTAGATCCAAAGATCTAACCAGGTCTCCTACTTCTAATTACTAATAAGGTGCATGTAGACAGATTCAATTTCCCTATATATATATAAATATATATGTTTTATAGTAATTTTTTAAGATTCATTTAATCTTTTCTACAGAAGCTTCTTGAAATCACAGGCATTGAATAAAATTCCTCAAAATTATGCTGCTTCCTCCAGAGGTCACGCTTTTTAAAACAACTGCCTCCATTTCATTCCAGCATCTATGAGGAATATTTGCCCTCACCTCTGCACCAGGCTGATTGGTGTACAGCCAGATGGGGTTTCAGAGCTCCTTTCCAAAGCCAGAGGATGCATGGGCAGGACACTTTTTTGGCTGTGACCACACAGATTTTGAGCCCTGCTCATTAGACTTGCACTGTCACAAGCACCCCTGTAACCAGATCCAGGCAACAGAGCCGATGCACTCCAGCTCCAAGTGAAGCACCAATGGACCTGCAGAGGCTTCAGAAGAGTGATACAGAAAAGCAAAACCAGTACTGAACAGGGAGAAGGAAGCTGGAATTAGAGTAGCCAAATCTGTACCCTCATTCAGATTTGTCCTTCAAAAGCAAGTTGTGGAGTAACTTCCATGTTGCCTCATGAGCAGCTTCATCGAGATTCTGTTAAAAATCTCCTTTCGAACAGTGTTGTCACAGGTTAAAAATGATCATCACATGATAGTGTTGGCACAGTCACTTTATCTCAGCTAGATGGTTATGACTTTGGACAGTATTTCCCACAAGATGTTTCTTGTTCCACTTTTGCACTACCCCCAAATCATGTTCAATTTCAACTTTTCAAAAACAGGGTTATTTTTAAATCTTAACTTCTTACTGATGGCAAAGTCTACATATTCAATGAAGGATTTTTAAATCTCACTATACAGCCTTGTGGACCCTTTATTGCTAAGACCATTCTTGTTAAGATTCAGGAAGAAGCAGTGACTGCCCCCCTGGATCTATTTGACTTTTACAGTATGGGACAGCATTTCTAACCAGAGAAGAGAGTTATTTTGGTAGCAGATCAGAATCCCAATTTACAAGGACCGTGCTGCAGTCAAATGCCTTCTCACACTGGTGAATTCCGTTGTGTTTGCATAGTGCTTATTTTTATCTGCTGTCATTGAAGTTATTACTAGAGACAACATAGGTTCAAAATGTCCCTTGCACTTAAGCAAAAACAAAGGTTTCCTGGGATTCCCTGCTCTAGGAGTTTTGCATTTCATTTTTTTACAGGTATTAGTGCATTCTCAATCAATCATCCCCAATTAGTCCTGCTGATATCACATGCTTGTAGAAGTCACACTTCTCATATCAAACTTCCACAGTCCCTACATCTTTGTAAATTCTGACTTTTAAAGAAAGGGTGTTTTTCACTTGTAACCTAGTTCTCATTTGGGAGATCATTTTATTTTAATGGACTTCATATTTCTCAAATAACCTTCCTAATTTCCACCCGTAATTAGTGCATTATCCAAGTAACAGATCACTCTATTTAAAACTGTTATTATGCCGGCTGCTGAAATGCAAAAAGATTGGTAGCCATTGCTGACAGCTGCCTGACAAGAACAAAAATGGAAGGTAGCAAATAATGTGGAGATTCAATCAAATAGACAGCATTAAACATTCACTGAGCAAACTGACCACTATTCAACAAATACCTTATTTATCTGCAATTAAATAAAGTGAGAATTAATCATTTTTCCATTGTGTCTGAAAACATAATTGGAGAGCCATAGCTGCTGGACCAGCTGCTGAGCTAGCAGGGTGGGAAGGTGAAATGAAGTTGCTGGGCATGGCCGGAGGCAGCACTGACCTATATGTGGGGCTGTGCTCTCCCCCAAGTGTGCTGTACAGGGTTAGGTACATGCCATTTCCACCCAGGCTTATCAGGAAAACACGAATTAAACCTCTCAGCATCCCTTCCCCTCCCTGGGCATGATACTGCTACTCCCATGTATGTCCCTGAGGAGCAGTGGCTGCTGAGGCTGCTGTGACCATCAGGGCTCAGTGGCCCCTGCACTGTGACCTTCTTTGCAGCTGCTGCCAGCCCTGCCAGCTCTGGGGAAAGTTTGCCCTCCAATTCCAATCCCTTCACTGTGTCTTTGCTTGTGGACACATGGTGCCCTTTTTTCCCTGCTTGTTTTCCCTCTGCAATCTTTTCAGGATTTCAGTGCTAAGCAGTGGCTGCTTTTAGCCACAAAATGCATTAGTGGCCCTGTACAGATCATAGTGGAAATGATTTTGTAGCAAATGACAGTCATGAGGGAGGCATAAAGAATGATTTTTGAGAAATAACTGTCAAAAGGGAGTCAGTTGTGCTATCGCTCAAGTGTTTTTGTGCTCAGGAGCAGGCAATGTGAGGTAAAAGCTTTTCTTGCATTGGATGCAATACTGTAAGGGACATAAACAGCTACTGAATATATTAAGGCAGGTCATCTATCCTTCTCTTACTATGTACAAACTACTGTGTTATACATGCCAATTAATGTAATCAGTTCATATGAAGACTGAGCTCCTACACCACTGAAGCCTTTGAGAGGAACATACATAACATGTAAGGTTACCTGCTATCTACTCCAGATGGAAGATGAAGAAAGCCTTGGGGTGGGCAGGGGAAGGGGAGTTGAGGGGCAGGGGTTTGGGTGGGTGTGGAATGCCACAGAGAAGCACTTCCCACTGTCAAACAGGGCTGCTGCTGAAATTCTCAAATGCAAGCTCAGTATTGAAAATACCCCATACTTTGGGACTTCCCATTCCTGCTATGTCCCCAAAACCTTAGAAGTACCCACATCTGCTCCCCAGTTGTTTTAAAGGAAGGCCTGAGATGTGCTGTGGTGCTTGCATGAAGGAACTGACTTTACAGGACACACAGAGCTTCAGAGCTCCCTGCAAAGGCAGAGCCAAGAGCCACCCATGGTCTGAGGGAGCGTCACGGAGTGCTGGGGTCTGAGCTCATAGCTGGGCTGAGGGATGGCAAGGGGCATTTCCACCTTGCTGGCATGGGACCAGCCTTCAGAGAGCCCTCTGCTACAGCACTCGAGCCTGGCAGGGAGAACCTTTTATCAAAGGGAACAAGTGTTGTTTCAAAGATAAATGGCTTTGAGAAGCAGGACTCTCTTTTGCAGTCAGTAGATATTTAGTGCTACTCTATAAGACGCTACTTCTTTCCATGGGTTGCATTTTGAAGCAAAATGTAAAATCAGTTTCCTCCTGAAATGGGTACCTGTTTGGTATTCCCTAAGCGACTGTGAAGTCCTTTTCACAGGAGATATTGCTCAGAAAGATTTATGAAATGTGGCAGGGCAACATCAAGGCCTTAGAACCATTAATTTAAAATGCTTTTCCCCTTCATTCTCCCGTGTAAATTGCTGAGCAATCATGATTTCTTCTTACCTTCTGCTCTCAGTGATACAGCTCATGTCATGCCAGGATCACAGTTCCATGACATTAATTATACACAGCCAAGATACACTTTTTATTTTGTGCCCCAAATGGAATATAGTGCAAAGGAGCACAGGAGACACTGGCTGTGCTTAGGGAATTTAATTTCAGCTATGTACCTTTTTTAAAAAAAAAGAATAAAACCTATGGCTTGAGAGATCTTTCATTTTGAAAGTAGTAAAGGGGTCACTGCTACATTCAGAGCTGCTTACTGTGGAATGGCTTGAAATATAGAATAATAATATCAGGAGAAAATTTCTTGGGCCTGCTTACTTTTGTGTAAGTGAAGGTAGATGACACAACCAAGATAACAATCTGACCCTAACCTACCGCCCTCAGTGCAGCAAAATAGAACCATGTAACTCAGATGTAACAGAGCCAGAACATCAGGTCAGCGAGTCTGTCTCTTCCTAACGCAGGACTGTGGCATCTGGTACATCCTGCAGAGTGAACAACTCACATTCTTTTAACTACAAATTTATATCATCAGGCTTTACCCATACAGCTGCAAAAATTATCACAATGCATTAGTCTAAATTAAATATGTTGTGTAGAAAGAGACCTTTACAGGGCCAAATCCAGAGCAGGATGGATGGCATGGAGAGCAGCTGGCTATGCACACAGGCACAGGATTGTGTATGCTCTTTCTCTCTCCAGTAATGATCTCTCCAGCCCAAGAGCAGCACCTCCTGAGAAGTCTTCACTGGATCAGCATGGGAGCAGTTTTCAAGATCTGCTGTGGTCCCTGAGACAGCTTTGCCTAGGATACAGCTTACAAGGAGGTATTGGTAGTCATCCAAATACCCTGAGGACGCTAAGTGGGGGAAAGCCCCCAGCAAAGCTGAGAAAAGCAACTTAAACCTCAGATACCACAAGGCAGCGACACCTCATCTGCAGCCCCATGGGCTCACACAAAGACCAGCACCAGCAAGGTCCTGCTGCTCCCACACAGATGGTGGCAACTGGCAAAAAGAAAACAGTAACCTGAGATGCTCCCAAAGTGCAGGCTACAAACTCTCGCAGCTTGGCAGATCCTCAAGCACAGCCTCAAGCACATGATTTTCCATGTCAGTGCTGGGGAGCTACACAGAGCTGTGTATCGCTCTGTAGCATCCTTCGCTCTGCGGGTGGTACAAATGGAGAATGAAATATTTTTTACTTCAGCAGCCATGGCAATCTAGATAACACCACACTACTTTCTTCCTGAACTCCTCTTTCAGTCTTGCCAACAAACACCCCAGACTACTCTGTCTAACAAATGAAGAGTGCTGCTTGCAGGCGGAACTAGATGCTTTCTAGATGAGGCTTTAAAAAATAAAAAGAAATTATGGACTTCTCTGCTTCCTAAAAATCTATTTGGACTGTTTTGAAGAAACATTGGTGACTTTTAATCACCTTTTGTACAAATATCTTCCAATTAGTTTTTCATTATTTATGGATCTTCTTAAGCTTTTGCCTTCCCTTAACACTTCGAGCTTAATGAAATTCATTTGTGATTGATCTATGCAAGCAGGTTTAGCATGGTGTTTTATGAATCTGGCATTTCCACACACATGAAATCTCAGGCACTGAAAATACAGTGATTTATTGGCAATCTATATTGTATAAAAGAATAACAGGGAGGAATATAATGGCATAAGAAGGAATCACACATGGTCAAGACCTGATCTATTGAAATATCTTTTGAAATTTCTTAAAACATGTAAGTAGCCCATTCTGATAGATCATCAGAACCAGTCACAGATTTTGTTTATTAGAGGGTTTTTCCTGCTTTGCTGTTACAAGTGCCTTTGAAGTTTGCTACTAGAAGAAAAAATTCTTCTTTTTTTCCCCGAAAAAAACTGAGATAATTTTCCTTACAAAAATTGGTTTGAGACTCCTAGGTGTGCCCAGAAGTCACACCCACAGACTTTTGTCACACAACTCGGCTGCTACTGGCTCTGGCTGTGACCAGCGTCTCCTTGACCCCAAAAGAGCCCGGACAGGAGCTGAGGGGAGGGACATGAGGGCCATCAGCACAGGAGCACAGGGGGAGGAGGCAAAAACCTGCAGGCCTGGGACTGGGACAAACTGAGCAGTGCGACCTCACCCTGTCCTCAGGAGAGGGTGCAAATCCCAGGCACAATTCAGGCCTAGAGACAGCAACTGCCATAGGGACGGGCTATAATTTATGGTAGAGAAAAGATTCAACTGCAGAGTGATCAACCTTACCTTTTTTACCTGTGCCTGTGTACTTTATCTCTCAATGCAGCAATATTCAGAACGCTTCAACTTTTCAAGAGCAACCAGTAATTCTCTTCAATAACACAACAACCAAGTTTGATATCTAATGAAAACAACAAATGCTACAGTGGTGTTATGCCAGTTTAGCTATGTTAAGCTTTTACTGCCTCCTTTATTCCTAGATTATATTAGAGGTTATTTATTGGTCATTCATATTCTTTCTTGTTATAATGCACATGATAAAATTGTCCATGTATGGGAAAAAATATTAAGAGTGTGCATACTATTTATCTCACATACACCATTAGACCCTGAGATGTTTGATGAACAGAAGGATGTCAAAGCAGAGAGTAAATTTCCCAGTTCCTCAAGTAGCACTTGTTTTTCCTGCTGTGTTTTTATTTTCCAAGCTCAAAGTAGCTGTGATCAGCTCCCTTGCCTTGTGGCGTGTGCTTGGGCACCCCTAATGCAACAAGTCACAGACATTCAGGCTGTCACTGATCACACTAGAGAATGGCATTTAGACTGCTTTGAAGAAAAAGTACGACTTGTTCTTCAACTTTGAGTAGACCTATTCCTATAGAATATAAAACAGGAGCATGAAGTCGTAAACCAAATGGAAGAACCACTGACTACTGAAGAACAGCTGTCTTACAAAAATCCGCAGGCTCACTCTGCTGGGGATACTGTCTAGTCCATTGCATCCTGAAAACTTCAGAAAGAAAGATCAAGTAACAACTTTAGAGAGTTCATATAAAAGAAGAATGGAGAGCAGAACCAACAATCACAAGGATTTTATGGTATCTTGAGAACTCAGAATAAATTAATAGCTTTGAGTGCAAAAGAAGTAACCACAGTAATTTGCCACCTGCTCTCTTTGCGTAACTGTAGGCATAACACTGTAATCATAGAGAACCTATCCAGTTCCTACCTGCAGCCCAACACTTGCAATTACATTTCTTTGTATTGGGAGCATATTTTCAGTTAAAAATCTAGCACTTCTCTGAGGAACCAGTACTTATCTTGCTTCTTTAAAAGTGCTAAAAGTACTTATTTAAAGTTTGAATTTCACAAGCCACAGCTTCCAGGTATTGGCTTACTTTTTGCAGTTTGTTAGATTAAAAAGCCTTCCGTTATCCATTGAAAAGCTTAATCTACCTGTGTTCTTATGGTTGTGTGGCAGAAAAGGAGAGTTTTATCTTCAGACCAAGATAACAGTGCTATTTAAAAAAATATAGGTAGCATAGAAAAACAGAAAAGCATATTCAGAACATTTTTCCAAGATTCCCTTCATAAGTAGTTGGTAACATAGCACAAATGTTTTCCATGGACTGAGTATGATACTATTATGAAAACCTTTTTTTTGCATGTATTTTCTAAGAGAGGTAAAAAACACGCTTTTTTTCCCCAGACAATGCAGAACAAAGAAAGGCACTCTTAACTATGGTAGGACTCATGAAAATGCTCTCCACTCATCATCCTAAGATGAAACACTGGCTTATTGTAATTAAGAAACATATTCTCATAAATAAACCTATTGCAATCTTATTAACTCACAGATTTCTTTTATAAAAATATGTGAAATGTTTATTAATGCGTAATACTGACAATTTTGCTTTGGTGTCAAGGTTCAGTATCGAATATGAACTTCAAAAAGAAGCATGAAGATCATAGTCATTGGTGTATTAATCCTTTGCAGGCAGGTTTTGCAAAAAAATAAATCTCATTAATGTGTTGAGGCAATAGGAAGCCACCTTTTACATGCTGTCTCCAAAACATGTTACTAAACAAAATGAGAAAATAACCACAAGTGCATGATACCCATTGCCACCTAAAAATGTTCTGTAGAGACTCACTGTTCCTTTTTTTGCCCACCTGTTGTATTCCTTGTACATTTATCCTTTGCAAAATCTAACTTCCTATGCTGGATTCTTAACCTCCTCAGTGACTAAATGCCAGGTTGTGATTTCTAATTGTCTTTGCCATGTCTAAGTAAAGCAAATGCCTAAATCTGCTGTCTTTTTCATGAAACATGTCACTATTTTCAAAATCAGCCTTGGGGCAGTGGTGGCAGCTGACACCATAGGGGACAGCAGATGAAAGCTGTGCATGTCCCTGTCGCTGTGAGCAGCACTAACGGCAAGAAGCGACAGGATCCAAGTTCAGGAGGAAAGCAGTAGTGATATTTATTAATTAATTAAATCATCATTTTTATAACAAGGTTCGCAAAGAGTGTGTTGAATGGCATAAGATAATTGGGTGCTCGGCCATCCACCCTTTGAGGGGATTGGCCAAGCTCTAAGACACTTATTCCAAAATATTAGAAAGCTAGAACCATAACAATCTTGCATAACAAACCCAGGTGCAAGCTAACGAAGTAGTTTACAAGAACCTATAGCAGTGTTTATCATAGCCTCTGTGAGAACAGCAAAGTTCTCACAGAATGCTGCAGAATGCTGAAAGATTTCTCTACCAAAAGCTTTTCAGCATCTACATGTCCCCACAGCTCCCCATGCCCGCCTGGCCAGTGTGGCTGGGGGCAGGTGGCACTGGGGTGCTTTTGTGGCTGGGGTCCCTGGGGCCAGCACACCACTCAGAAAGGCATGCCAGGTTTCTTCTGCTAGTGCTTGAGTGAGAAAAGGGCAGTTTTCCCTGTGCCCTGGCCCCAAGAACACCTGCATGTTTTAGCAAGTTCTATCTTCTCTATATTGCGAAGTCAGAGGCAGCTCCCCATTTCTGAGATTCCTTACAGGTCTAGGATGGGAGTAACTTCAGCTGCAAGTAAGGGAAATCTACAAGGAAAGCACAACTTCAAGGCAATGCTTTTTACTTTGATCTTGCACATCCTCTCCTCAGACTCCGGGTAAAACAATTGAATTTGCTTTTTAACCTGCAGTGAGTTTGGGAGCTCTCCCAGATTCATGCACGGAGGGGGTTGCTCAGTAGTACACACCAGTAGCATCTGGCTCTGCACCATGTCACCAAAGCCCACCTGGCTAAGTGTTAGCAGCAACACAGCACCCACTGGCGACAAGAACTGCTGTCCCTGGAGCTACCTCCCAAACAGCCACCAAGCGAGGAGGGCGAACTGTCTCTGTCTGCAACTGATGTTGCAGCCTCCTCCTGCAACATCAATTTGAATTCACTTTTGTGATGCACTTAGGTTGTCATTAAACCTGCATCTCTAAATGAGCACATTCAACTATATGCTCTGATGATTTTGGAGTTAATAAGCTGAAACCATTTCAACAGCATATGCACTATACAGGCTCAGTTGTCAAGGGTGACCACAGTCTTCAAAAGACAAGAAAAAAGAACAAGTAAGCCCCTCTTTTAGGTATATCTGCTTCTTTTCCTTCTTCCAGCTGAAACCAGAGGCCTGGTTTCATGCCATGTTTGACAGCATGAAGGGAGTGCTACAGGGCAGGCTACAAAATACTGCCAATGCTTCAAATCTGTTCCATCATGTGTAGTAAACATGAGTGAGACACAGCAACTGTTAGCAGTTAAAAGAAAATAAGGTGCCTACCTGTTTGCTCTGTACTAGGAGCTCATTAACCACTGGTTGTTGCCCAGGCTGAGTTTGATCTCTTAACTTTAGCATGTAGATTTTAAATGGACATGATTACAGAAGACGTGGGAGATACCCATGACTAATGCTCTACTTAAGACTTCTGATTGGAAGAGAGCAACTTTTTAACGAGAGGATTTTCCAGCTAAGAAGAACAGCTTCATGCTCAAACAAGTAACCAGAAGTTAAAAACTTGGAAATGGAGTTTAGCTGTGACAATGCACCTCTATGGCCTCAACAAATTAATTCAATAAACTCAGTTTTCTTTCTAGTAATTTAAATTACTTGTCCTTCTTGTGTATCTGAGACAAAGACATATATTCAGAGCTTCTAGATTACACAGAAAATGTCTTTGAGAGCACAGAGGACAGTATCCAGATTTTTCATTTGTTTTTTTCAAATTGCCCACTTGACCAAAGTGGAATGTACCTGTCAGCAGCCACACTGCTGCAGAGACAGACCCCTCTGAGCTCCCTTTGGCTGACAGGAGCTTGGATTTGGGAGAGCCCCTGCCGACATGACCAGGAAGTGCTGAACTATGTAGGCACTTCTGTGACACACAGTATGGATGTTTATTTTTCTGAGGGAGTTTGCAGCAGCCCAAATCCAGATATTCTGCATCTTTCTCAAGCTACTGGATCAGCAGTGCTCTCTGTAGGGAAAAGCACTGGGAGAAGGCTGTAAGTAGAGTTCCTGCAGAGAGCTAGCCAGAAAGACTGTGACCTCCTGCTACAAAAATCAAATCTGGAGCAGCACATCCATTCTCCTCTTGACAGCAGCCACATATTTTCAGGAGGTTTGCTGTATCCCAAGAAACAGCAAAGAGGGACAAGCTGGGAAACATCCACCAATACCTTTCACCTGTGAGATTTCCACACTTGGCATCTCCTGTTATTCCTTCACAACCACCTCTTCTCAATGCAGTTTCAAAGCTCTCTGAACCATAACCTGGAGGACAGACAGGTTGTTGAAGGAAAGTCCCTCTGTGCAAGCAATTAACTATATCTTACATAAAAAAGTAGATTTAGTGTGGTTCCATCTGACTTTTTTGGGTTATTGTTCAGATAGGTATTAAAGATCTAACAAATTGTCATCATTTGCATTAATAGGCATTTATAGTACAATTAAATGCAGATGACAAGTGCCTGCAGGCTGGTTTCCTTATCTGCATTTGCCATTCCACTATGGCTTTATAAATCATTGCTTTCAAACAGTTGGAGAAACAAAGCATTGAAGAAGTGTCTTCTGAAGATGGTGTACTTACTTTCCTGAAAGAGTTGATTTTTACAAGGACAAAAGAAATACATTTTTAAAGAATCCTGCACAATTTCACCCAAGAAGAGTCAGAGAGATGATATTGTACTCAGCAAAAGCAAAATCTGTAAAGTGAATAAGGTGTATGTACTTGTGCAGATTCTGTTGACAACTTTCCACACAGAACAAACCCCATTACCCCAGCTGGCACAAACTGGGAGCAGCAGCATTCCCAAGTGAGCAGCATAAGGGAAACTGGGTAACCCCGGGTGAGCCTGAAGTCTGAATCTGGAGCAATGCTTCAGACCCCATGGGAAATTGTGGGTTTGCTGAAAGAACAAAATTTGAAATTCAGAAGTCTGAAGTAGGCAGAAAGGCAGAGGAGATGATCAAAATAACAACTCTTCGTTGTCTTATCACAGAGGGAGTCTGGGCAATCCTGTACTGCACCTGCAGCTGAAGAGCAGCAACTGCCACACATTCCCACTGCACAAATCCCCAGCTTTGCACCCCTTTATCTGTTTCAAATATGTGATGATACTAAATATTTTCAGCCAGATGAAAGTTTACCTTTACTAGCAGAACAGATGTTATATGCTCATCAATTTAAATTACTAGATACCTGAGGAAGAAATATAGTCATCCATAGTATCTAAAAGCAGCTGAGTTATTTATCATATTGCTAGGTGAAACATGTTGCTGTCCTCCCCATCTCTATTACCTGTGCAAAAGTTCCTGATAAATTAGTTGTGGTACAATGGCAGAACATAAATATTTCAGCTAGGAATGCTTAAACTGGAAAAACCTGTCTGTAAATTCCCCCATATGTGGGAGCTACTCCCTAATAATTTGTTGTTAAATCTCAACATGTAGACAGTACAGGGTATACAGCTAGCTAGATGTAAATATTCCCAAGAGCCAGAACATTGCTGATCTCCACCAAATGCTCCTGATGCTTTAAATCCCCTTTGCTACTACCAGTGGTGCTACCTCTGTGATCCTCACCTTCCTCAGTGATTTATTACCCTGAAATCTTCTGTCAGGTTTGATTCAAAGTCTGCGGTCCTCCAAAGCTTGGTTTGTAATAAATTTATCACATTTCTGGAATGATAAGTTATACAGCAAAAAGTTGTATTTTTCAGGGTTGGCTCTGGGGGTATTTTTGCTAGAAATTAAAAAAAAAAAAAAGTTAAAGACTTCTTTCAACATGACTGAGACAGTATTTTGATTCCCCACTTTCACTTCTAAGCTCATTCTCACCTACTATTTTGGAATTACTGTTATTAGAAGACTGCCTGGCACCGCTCACTGAGCTCAAAGCCTCATTTATTGCTATTAGCCCAGCAAAGGTGTATTGAAAAGTGTGGCATTCATTAAATGCAATTTGTCCATCTTAGTTCTTTATTCTTTCCTTACAAATGTTCTGAGTAACACTGATTTTTCCCACAATTTTCTCTGAATCACTAATTATTACATTTGATTTCCATTAATATGAGCAGCTAATATTATTTGAAACAGTCTGTCAATAGGGCAGACAACCTAATTTTATATATCTCATAGTTGTATGTTTCCCAAATATAGGTGCACATAATTGTAGCTAATTAGTGTGTAGTGCCAGGTACCAGAGTTCCAGCTCTGAAATACATACATATGTGTGTATATATATATATATATATACACATATATATAAATTTGCATTTTGCTGCAAGGACCCAGTTCTGCAAAGCATTTAAACACCTGCCTTGGACCTTTGGTGCATTCCTAGCTAAAGCCTAATTCTGTGTGGTTTTTCTCCAGACATGTTTTCTAGATGCTAGGGCAATGGGAATAATGTCAAATTGGGATGCTGAGACATTGGCAGCAAACCCACTCTCTCTGGCTGAAAACGTAATCTGAGCTTAGTAGAAACCCTCCTACAAGAAGGTTTTCTCTGTTCCCACTGCCTCAGGTCCTACTGCACCAATACTGCATCGAAGCTCTATTTTCCCACTGTAGGAAACACCCACCAGCAAGTGGAATAGTGTACAAAGAAGCAACTTCCATCACTTACTCCAGTACCAAGTCAAGATTTAGATGACATTAACAATGACAAAGTGCTTCAAATTCCTGTGCTCTTGTGCGCATAGAGGGATCCAAACAGAGGGATGGAAACAGCAGCTTCACAAGAATGGGTTCCGTAGATCAGTGCGACTTACCCTCATCATTCTGAGCTGATGGAAAATTATGGGTGTATTTCAATCAAGCAAGCTTTTCATTAAAAGTGTCAGAAAAAAACCACAAAAGTTTCATATTGGAAATGCTTGCGTAAAGTAATGAAGAGGTGAAGTTTGGCTGCCTGGTGATTCCTGATGTAGCCTAGCACAATGACTTCTGCAAGGACCAGGAACATCATCTCCACAAGACAGAGACAATGCCACATGGGATACAATGAGCTGGCCAAGAATCCCACCTGCAGGCAAGACTACAGAGGGAGTACAGCTGAAAAACAGTGTTTCTCAGGATAATGATTTCTAAACTGAGCAATCTCATATGATAATTTAGAGTGTGAGGATGAAAAGGTTGGAATGTTTCAATTTTTTCACCCAGAAGTTATCAACCCCTAAAGAAAGTTAATTCCAGTGACTGCTGGGGACAGGTATTAGCCTGGAAGTGGTTCTTTCCACAAGAAATAACCTGATAATCAAATAAGCCCATTTCCTGTCCCTTCTTCTCCATGCGTCTATGAGCTGTATGAAAATGGAAATAAAACATGCCCTCACATCTTGTTCATTCTGAGTTTTCAGACAATCTCTATGGAAATAATGACAGTATTGTATTGTGGAAGGAGAGGCAGATGTCAAGGCAAAAGCATTACTTTCCTCATCAATTATATTACAACACCAGATATTAAGAAATCTCTTTTGTTGTCATTGTATTTCCATTACTAAATACTGATACAAATTATTTTCTTTATTTTCCTTGGGCAGGTGAGATATACCATACAGATTTTTAAATTAAGTTCTCCATTATGGACTGCATAAAAGTATGGAATGTAAAAAGTGGTACATTTTAAAAAAACCTTACTAGAAGTGTAAACCATAGTAAGAAAGTGTGTCACTAGAGAAAAAAAGAATGCAATTTAGCTGATAACCTGTTTCTTGAATTCTTCTTTTTAAGAAAGTAAGACACTATCATTGACTAAATTCAGGTCAATAAAAGAATTCCTTGCTCATTCTTTACTGACGAGGTTTGATTGATGTTCTGAGAGACACAGTTCACCACCTGAATTTTCTGCCAATAGGTCCCTCTAGCAGGAGGCATAGCTTTTGTGTGTTTTCCCCCAAGCTGTTTAAAATTATAAACATATGGTGAAAACATATAGCAATGTTATGTCAACCCCAGCTGGAATGTGAGTTTGTAACAGAATCTTCTCTAAAATAATCTAAACAATCTCTGTGACTTCAGTCTGACTTAAGTAGCTTTTGGACTTGCCTTTCCCCTTTATAAATGAGATCCAGTGAATAAAGAGGTAATATATGCCAAGTTCCCCATACAGACACTGGCATGCTGCCAAATGCTGCCCAAAGCAAAGTAAGCTGCCTTCCATGGAAATTCACCCCCACAAAATAGAACTATGTTTGTTCTCCTCTCCCTGAAACTGCCATACAATCCTTCTGTTTAATTTGAGAAGACAGGAATAACTTTGTAGCACAGCCCGTGTAATGAAGAAAACAACTTATGTTGGGAGTCCTTCATATTGTAGAGGTAGTTTACAGCATAAAGGCAGCCGACTTCCTGGGGAAAAAAAAAAAAAGCAAGCAAGTTAAATCTGCCTGATGTAGTGGCTCAGCAGAGGGGAGCACAGACTCTACTGAATTCCAAGCGTCATGGTTGACTTACCAAGCCACTGTTTAGATTTGGGAAGTAAAGCAGTGGCTAGCAGCGGCAGAGCTCCATTATCTACTGATGCATCTGCCATGCTCCATCAGAGCTGGAGACTCAGCTCCATCCACGGCCACGAGCACCTCTGAAGAACAGTGACTTCCCTAGCTGTTTCCACCAGGATAGTAAATATAAGGCTTTTCATTTTATATTAACAACAGGCTCTTAGGGCTATGGGGAAAAAAACCCCAACCTTGTCAGAAAAATAAAGTACAAAAATTTAATGCAGAAACAGACTGGGAGCAGACAAATGCTGTTGCTGCCAGGTTGACCAGCATTGAGAGTGGCCACCAAGCAAGACAGCCACTGAACATCACAGGCATGGGACCAGGACCAGCTGCAGCTCACAGACCTTGCTGAGGTCTCTGCCTGTGAAGAAGCTGGGGTATGAGTGTGGAACAGTGAGGCTTATGGTGAGCTGAAAGCCCTGTTTTGAGCAACTGCTGCCATATAACCACACTGATATAGGCAGCTTCCTCCAAGGTGGTCCTAACTTCAGTCTCTGCTCCGGCTGCTCCTGAAGTACTGCTCTGGACCCTGGGACAATGGAGGAAAGAGGAAAAGGGTCTGTGGTCGTAGTGTGTGATGCAGGAGTATGCAGATAATGTGTTTGTTCAAAAGGAGAAAAAAGCACAGGAATCCCCTCTGTTCTCTGTCCTCCAGTCAATCTACTAACAAGGGTGAAAAACAAAGGAAATTTTCTAAGATTTGGCTCTTCTTATGAACATTTTGCAAAATCAATTGCAGAGATACTTCTGCTGCCTTTACAAGTGAACTGCAAGGCCTTTGCAGTTTTGCTGGGGTTTTTTCATTATTCTTTTCTTCAGCTGTACCTGCACGCAGTAGCACTAGCGGAAATGCTGCTGGTCTAGCAGCAGAAATGTTGCTGCATAACCTCTGCCTGCCCTGTCTCCACACAGGAAGGCATGCTGAAGAGACTGATAACTGAACTGCCTGCCTCTTGGCCTCCCCATCCCACAGCACCATGGAGACCAGGTGCATGGAGGTTACTGAACAGTAGGAAAGATATTTTTGTCATCTAACTTGAAGCATTTTCTCACCTTCCTCTTCACACAGAAATAGCAGCAGGTAGAAGAAGAGCATTTGTCAAAATGAGGGTAAAACTTGTTAGGGACTTGAGTGGCTTTTATATGCCAAATTTGATACCCTGTGACAGATATAAAACACTACAGATTAGCATTTTAAATCAAGGAGTCACTTTCTGCACAATTGAAAACTTAGCTACACCCGACAAGCTCTCAGGCATTCCGTAGCAACTTGGTATGTTCAAAATGTGGTGCAGAAGGGCCACATTTGGCAGAAGGGCCCAGCTATTACAGTTTGTTAACCTGCAAATTAGTTTCAACCTGTGAAAGAAAATCTTCAAGATAAACCCTCTATTAACTCAACAAGAATTTTTTCACCATTTTCTTGAATGATAGTCTGCCCAGTTTTATTTACTGTGCAGAATTTAACCTAGTGGCCAGAGTTATTTTTGATTATTTTATTGCCATATTTTTCAAAGATGGTTTGGAATGTACCAAAGCTGGCATTCATCTGAGATTACTGGAACAAACATTTTTGTGTTTTATAGCACAAATGTGAGATAATATTCTCCAAACCCAGTTTCCTAAAATTAGGGTTCTGTTTTTTATGTACCTTTGCTTTCCAGGGTTTCACAAACCCTATAATGAATGGGTTTGCAACGACTTGGAAATTCAAACCAGTTTTGTTTAATTTTCTTAATAGTTACTTTTGAATCTAACCTTAGGTATAAGCTGTGAACATGTTGTCTCCCAAAAAATGTCTGAGATTTTCAAAGATGTTCAGGGTTAGTGTAAATCTACACCACTGTTTAAAGAAAACATGAAGTGCATATTGATTTCCATAATTATGAATAAACTGATTCCGAGCACTTGTGAGAATCTCATCTTTATCACTTATATGTTGTAACTCTGATTTTAACCCCACTGTTGAAATGGAAAACAAAGCTTCTCCCAGAAATTTTAAGATTGGACATGCACAACTCTATTTCAAACTAACAGATGAAGTGGCTGAATCAGAGACAGAGAGAGCAGCACAAATGGCAGCATGTGTAGTGCCTGAGGATGCAGGGTGAGTACCTCAAACTGTGGAAGACTCTCTTGGGGAGCTCAGAGGGCCATGAGCCATAGGAAGTGCAGGGGCTCAGGGATCATCAGGCACCCTTTGGTTCAGAGCATGAAGCCACCCCTTTTCTGCTGCTGCTCTCCTGAGTGCCAGGTTGCACCTGCCTTTCTGGAGTAAAGCCTATAAATTTCAGCTTGTGAAGGCTGTTTTGGTGGTGCCTCATTCATCATTATTTCCATGATTTATAAGTGGCTGTCAGTGATAGGGGCAGTGTGCTATGAGGAGCTCTGTTCCATGGACAGGACCTTGTCAGCGAGAGCAATAGCTTCCGCCTGATGGTTCTTTCATTTAATCAGATGTCCCCCACCATCTACAATTAACACTTGTTTCCCAAGACTGTTCACTACACCACTCCACAGCTCCTATTGGCTAGGGCATTTTATTAGTGCAGCTGAAAATAGATTTCAAATATGAAAAATTACACCTGATCATTTATGTAATTTCATAATTTGATGCCAAACTTTCACACAGTAGAATAAGTCCCAAGAAGAAAAACACCAAAATAAAAATCAACATGAAATAAGATGCACAAGGTGTCCCTATTCACTGCAGGGGGTATAACCTGATCACTTCTCAAGGTCCCTTCCAACACAAACTATTCTATGATTCTATAATATGCTAATTGAAATGATAGAGATTATCAACTTCCTCTTAGTTCATACCAGGTTTTCCTGTTAAAACATAAAGATTATGGGAGACCAACACACAGTGTAATTACATTATAATAAAGGATTCAACAGATTAAGGTAAAAATGTTCTGGATTGATATTATTTGGTTTGGTTTTATATTTTGTCTGGAATTAAATGAAGTTTTCTTAACGTTTCTGACATAACCATTTTAAGCAAATACTTTGTAAAAAAATCCTTGATGACACAAATTAAGGCATATCCCATGAAAGTCACAAGTCATGTTGCAAAGCCACACTGAAATTTATCTGAATGTATGCTTTTTATACGAAAGAGAAAAATTACTGGATTCTACATTCACAGGGAAGGAGAAAACCAAAAGCATCTCACCACAGGATAACCAAGTTAAATTGGAAGAAAAAACAGCTTTCAAAACACTCAGTTACTTCCTATTTTTTCTCCCTCGGTGCTGGTACACTTTCTCTTCTAATCTATCCTGTGTTTTTTTCTTGTTTGGAACATTTTTAAGCCAGTACCTGCCATACCTGTAGATGGAAAACATTTAATTCATAAAGTGAAAAATCCAGCCTTGATACAATTGAACCTAGCAGCAGAAGCTGATATAATTCTCAGTGAAGACAAATGGATTACAACCCTGGGCTTATTCTGGTGCTTCAGGCTCTACTTCTCACCACTTCCAGCAGCACACATAGTCCAGCAGCACCCATCTCTCCCATGGCCCAGCCCTGACTTCTGCATGCAGACAGCAGTGTCAGATTTGCTGACAGAAATCTTCCTCCAACTTCTGTGTGGGCCAACATAACATGAGGTTTTCTAAAATAAATAAGCTTTTCCGCTATAACTTTATGTGTATTTTCACACATCAAAATATTATTGCCCTCTTGACCTCTGTGGCATATAATAAATATAAGTTTTGCCCTTTAAGCAACCTTTTACTGTTTTTCTTCTCTTCCCTCTCTGTACTCCCTTGTCAGTTTACCAGGGACTTGATTTACCTTCTCTTTTCCACTCAATATTTGTCTTTCTTCCCACTTCTCAAGTGTCACAGCATCGACAGTTCATTGTATTTGATCAAGTTAGATCACATATACATAGTGAAGTCCCTGAAACACGCAGGCATTGCAAGATGAATTAAGGAGGTCACACAAGCTCTTAAAATCACATTTTATGAAACCAGCAGAAAAGCCAGTGGTAATAAAAGGCAGTCAAACCACAGATTCTGCAGAAAGTGACTGCTATGAGGCAGCAGGCTGACCACTGTTTATTGCCTGCCAGCTAAACAAAACGGGATGCAGCTTACTATTTGCTGGCTTTTCTGCCAGTCTGATAAGATGCAATTCACATTTCAAGTGGTGAGGCTGTGATATCCTTCAACTACAGCATTCCCTTTGCACTCACTGAATCTGTCCCTCTCTGCTTCACTCCAAACACTCACGTGCTAATGGGAAAATGTTGCGGGCCAATTCCCATAGGGGTATAAAACTTGCTACTGATGTTGAGAAAACTGTTTTCAGCAAATTACCAGATCCCTTCCCTACCCCAGGAAAAAATCCCCATCTCTGACTTGTTCTATTTAGTGCCAGAAAGTAAAATATTTTTTCTGAGTTAAGAGAACAGGGAACCAGCAACTGCCCCAGCTTACAAATGTGTCAAAACCAGACCCACATTTCTGGAAGAAAGTGCTGCCCTGGGGGTGGAGGTTGCTTCCCACAGTGACTACAGCACCTGTTATGTCTGGAGTATGCGAACATTTCCTGAGATTTAGTTCAAGCTCCAGATATCACAAAGTAAACCCAAGTCACTGCACTTTGTGCAAGAAAGAAGGATAGGTAGGGTTTATACAGATGTAAAAGCAGATTGTTAGGAGCAATTTGTCCCTGGTACAATTGTTGTGCAGCAGCTGCAAAGAGCAGTGGTGTCCATTTATGTGCACATGCATTTGTGCTTGTGTTTGCAAAGTAGGGCAAGCGCAGAAAGCTGGACTTGCGTCTCCTCAGCCCTAAGCAGGCCAAGGTTTGGAAGTCCAAAAGCTGAAAGTCTTCAAAGTACCAGGGGACCTCAGAGGACGCAGGAACTCTGGAGCTGGAGAGTCTTGCTTCCCTGCCTCTACACCACCACAGCTCTTCTGCAGGAGATGGAGTGGGGCCAGACTGTGGCCAGCCAGACATAATTAACTTACTGTTGAATTAGCAGTAAAACAGTCACCACAACCAAAAAATGACGGGATGTGAGCTGAAAAGACCAAAATTTCTTTGCACAAAAATGAATACTCAGCAACAACAAACACCGCACTCACTTTTAATGTGAAGTTTGCCCTATATTCAAAGATCAAACTGTATACGAAAATTCCATACACTCAGAAATGGTCGACAAAATGTAATCGTTCTCCCAAGGCACAAATCAGAACTCCCAAATGTAACAAAATGAGCCAAGATGGAATTGTCGGCTGCTCAGGGAGAATGCAATCCTTCTCACAAAATTCAACACAGAGAGGAAATTTAGCTCTTAGGAATAGGTGCTATTTATCATTTGTTTGTAGTTCCCCAGCTTATCAACTCCCAGCTGTACACCAACTAAACATCAGGGGATTAGCTCAGCTTTGATATGGAGTAATCAGTCTATTTGGTGTTTGAGTTGCCTCTCACATGCCTCTCAGATAATCACAATTCCTTAGAAACACATGGTATTATTTCACTATTGCACCAACAAACTCTAAAAATGGTAGTTCAGCCAAACATTGGATGGACTGTGAGAAAACCCTCTCAAATAACAAACAGTATTCTATTTGGTAAGGAACTGACTAAAAACTGCTTAATAGCACCTTAATAGAGACCACAAGGATCTCTAGCATCACTAGTCATACATATACTAGTTAATGGTATCTTAATGTGCTGCTCACAACACAAAGAAATTTCTTAGGCTGAATTGCCATAGACTGAAATAGTCGACATTGCTATGGACTACTTGTATGATGGAGATTAGCCTAGGCAGCGGGAAAATATCCTAGTTTCCTCGTGTTCATCTGCTTTCACTGACATATTGGCTGGTTTTCCAGAAGGTCAAATGCTTCAGCCAGAGTTGTATTTGTTATACATTTCCTACTGTGATAATGTAATATATTCACAGGGATTTAGAGGAACTGCAAACACAGAACTTCTGTTCTCTGCCATTTACAGGTGACACCAACTTGCACAGGATGAAAATATCAGCTACATATCAGCAGTCGGTGCAGGTTTAAGAAACTTTGGGCCACTGCATGTAGGTTGACTCTGGTTGTACATTTACACACATAGAGACCCCAACAAGGCGCCTTATGGCTCCATCCTCTGACACCAGGACAGACGCTTCAACTGAGCTCCTGACGCTTCATAGTAAACCCACGGCCGTCTCAATCATAGTCTCCAATGCTAGTGAAAAATGAAACAAAAGAGCCACAGAGGCCAAAGAACAATCTCATTTGGATTTCTTCCATGTGTAAGTACCAGCTGCTGCAGCAGGGAGGTATTAGGATTTTCTGCAGAAAAATAGCTGCTAAAATGTCTCTTGCTTCCCATTCTGGATTTGTACCTGCAAATACAGGGGTGGGTTTTATTTGTTTGTTTGCTTTTCTTATATGTGCTGCTACTCTGTCATGCACTGACAGCCTTGCTCAAAAAGTTAATTAAATGTTTAATATATATTACAGCTTCCTTTCATTAGTATTCATTTGTAAAAGCCTGGGTCAACTCACCCATTAAGTTCAGATACGTATAATTTGTTCTTAATGTATGCTCATTATTTGCTATGAAAATATGAAAGAGATTTCTACAAGCCTTTTATTCAGTATCATTTCATGCACAGCCAAACACGCAGTACAAATAGCACCATTTCTATTTTTGAATCTTTGCATCATGAGGGTTAGGGTTCCAGGCACATGCGTTGCTACAATGCAATCTGAAAGCCCGCACATCAGCAGATCACTCGAAAGCATACATTTCATCGTGAGCTGTCAAATGTGTGCCAAGCGCTGCTTCAAAAATAATTCCTGAGGCGAGATGACTCACCTCTTTGCACTTCTTACTTCCAACCCAATAATGTTTTGTTGCACAATGATAAATATTAAATATGTCAATTGATATTTTGCTACAAAATTACAGGCGCTATTTAAAGACTAAAATAATTTAATAATTATAATAATTTAACAATTTAAAGTATATATAATTGTTATTTTGAGAACCAGACAGAAACATTATTCCAGGGAAGAAAAGTATTTCTTCTCACCTATCTTATGCTCTATCTGAATTCAATAATCCCCTAGCAGTGAACATTGGCTAACAGTCCTTTGCCAAGAATAAATCAATGAATCTCCTTAATTAACTAGTAATGCCCATGATAAGTTAAGGCTTCTAGATCTGCATGTTTTAGACAATGACAGCAAAAGATTGATGTTCTTGTCCTTACCAGCAGCCTCATTCAGAAAAAGAGCAGGGTGTGTGCTAAACTGAATTTCTCCATCACCTCATTCGCTTCACTACCACTACGTGGTCAAGGCAGTCCTGCCATAATTTTTGAGACCAAAATTGCAGAGCTCATGAGCCTTCTGCTTTTATAGAACAAACATCAAGCATGTAATATGAATGATGGACCCAGAAGCAGTATTCTTCTTACATGAATCCCAAGTTTCCATCCTTGCCAAGCAAGTTCAGGACAATCAATACACAAAGCTTAGTGTGTGTGATTTTAGTTATTACTTTGGACAGCAAAGATACAAGAATGAAGAGTGCATTAGTCAGCATTTTTTTTGTTGTTTTTGAAAAGGGAAGGGGCTGTTGATTTTTAATTTTGGATAAGGACAGTTTTATGGGCTGAATATACCAACCTTTCCCTTTGCACCTGTCTGAAGTGTTAATTTGTTTCAAAAAACCGCTTTGGTAGATGCAGAAATAACAACCTTCAAACTGTCAGTTAAAAAGATAACAAAAAACCCTTAGAAAATAAGCTCATAGCTACAAATACTTCTTGAAACTTCTTTTTACCTATAAGTTTCCAGTAAGTTCAGTGGTCATCGAAGTACCACAATGACAGCCTTGAATTTTAAACTTCTTATCTGGAAGGCAAGAGTGATTGAAATAGCCCTATCCAGCTGAATTTCCCAACCAGAAGAAAACCCAAACAGCTTTTCTAACAGTTGTTTCTGAGCAACTTCCTTCACACACATTTTTGGGGTTTTTTTACTCCTGAATGTATAAAAATTCCCTAGGTAGGAAAAATTAATTCAGAATAAAAGGACATCCTTCTATTTTAAGCAATAAGGAGGTACCCCACACACTAATGTCTTCTTAAATGGTGATGTTCCTAGGTTTTTGTCTAGGGTATGGGTCTAGAAGAGGACCCATAAGATGAATGAATGCCCAGCAGCTCTCCCAAAATTACTTCAGACTGAGATGGCTAAACTGGGACATACTCAGGTGTTGACAAAGTTACTGGGAGACCATGGCCTGTTTCAAGCTACACCTAATGTAGCACATAGGGTGAGACGTGGAAAGGTGTTTGTGAGAGAAACAAAAGTTGTCCGGAGTGGAGCAGGATGTTCCATGGTCTCTTCTGTCCGCACTGTAAAAATCTCGCTTCCTACTGCAGGAGCTATTTTCCAGCTGCTTTGTTTGCTCTGCGATTACATGTGTGAGCAACCAGAATTTATGAGTTCACACAGGTCAAGTGGAAGGCTAGAATTTTTTATACCAAGAAAATGACAGGAGAGGGAGTCAAGTGAAAGGTCAAGTCAAAGGCTGTGAGAAGTTAAATACAGATAAGTCAATAGCTCACATGTGGACATATCCCAACAACAAAATGCTTCTACACTGTAACATCCTCACTAAATTTTTCAGTTCCATGACTGAAACATTTTAGACCCATTAACATGATTCCTCTAATAGTGCAGACATGCTTTTTATGCAGGGATGCCTCTGGAGATACGATAACTGGAGGAATATTCCTCTCTATCAGGAGAACTGTCAGAGGAAATTACTCTAATACGTGTGCACAGAGCTCCTCCAGAAGAGGAAGGCTGCTCCCTTATGGGGAGATGAATGGAACCTCAAGGATGTTGTAGGCTTTGGTTATTCCCTTACGTTTCTTGCTTGAAGTACTTCTAGATCATGTTAGGAGATTTTAAGCACTAGAAGTAAATGAGAGCTTCCATTTACTTTTCTGGTAATTTAATGTTTGGCAAACTGGAAAATATACAGATTAATAGATCTTCCAGGCTCAGAAACATCTGGTTTAGCAAATTAATGAGTCTGCATGAAAAAGAGGAAAAACTGCTATGCCATGACAAGCTTTTCTTCCCCAGCACATTACATACACATTAACTGAGTGTCCTGTCCTTCCTCTCCAGTGGGGGTTTAGGAGCTCAGCAATGCGAATAAGAGAATTTCTATTGGCATCAGTGATTTCTGTGGCCTTTGAATAGAGGCTAAGGATTGCACCCTGCTCTAGTGAACTGCTAGGGGAACTTTCCATTGATTTTAATGACAGTTCAGTCATTCTACAGCTAAAAAGGAGGTTAAAATTATATGGGAAGCAGAAATTCTCTGAGAGAAGGTGTGATGCGTAACTCTGGATGAATAAATTGTCCTGATGCTGCACCAAGCAGATCCAAACAGCTTTAGAAAATGCTGTTTCTTTTGAAGTTAAGACAGAAACAGTCCACCAATGCCTTTTATATTTTGAGTTTACAACACATGCCTGGAAAAGGAGCGAGCAAGATCCAGAAAGGCTGTAATTGTTTTCCTGCTGAACTTTCATAGGTAGACTGATAAAGGCTAGTACAGAGGAAGCTGGGAGGACGCTGGGTAATAACATAATTGTGAAAAACTGCAGACCTGCTGTGTCTCTTACACAAATGCACTTTCCTTGTGCTGGTGGGATGCTGGTTTCCATCCCACCTCTGGGTCACTAGCTCCTCTGTCTCATACATATCCAGGGTAGCTGCCTCTCGGTCTGTGGCCAGCTCTGCCAGGCATGCAGGGCAGCAGCTGCTGGTTGCACTGATGCAGGACCTCCAAGGGGTGCCCAGCCCAGACGTGTGTTCCCACCATGGCCCTGCTGTAGAGGTGTCTCTGCTGTCACTTAATCCCCTGCTACACAGTTAGGCACAAACAGAACAAGGGTAAAAAGTCTGAGGCATGATCAAACCCAGGACCTTCCCTTTCCAAGCCCCAGTGTGACTGCAGCAGGCATCCCTGAGAAAGCTGGTTCTGTCCCTGCAGAGAAGGTGCAAGAGGAGCATTACACGGACCTCAGACTGGCAGAGAGGGACAATTTGCAACCTGTTGTCATCCTCTAAAACACTTAATAAGATGCTTTTGTGTATGATACAAATGTTTTTTCATCACAGACAGTACATCTTTCCAACTATTCTTTGGAACTGTTGTCATGTTTAAATATTTATTATAAACTAATATGACATTTCAATGAGATAAACAGAGCATTTTTCTCATTAACAGGCAAGAAGACAGTTACTCAAGCACCTCCCAGAGCCATTAAAAGTTCAAGATCTGTAAAGTGATCCTCTTCCCCTGCTCATAGGGTTGCAGGTGGTGGAGAGTCAGCAGTTTGCCTCTCCAGGAGCAGGAGCAGGTCTGGTCTGCTCACATCCCACCACCTCCAGTTAAGTTTCCAAACTAACAGAAATATTGGGAAAGATTACTCTGCTTATGACCAGTGACCGAAAATTACTTTTAGAAACACAGAACGTCTTTAGTGACCTCGTAGAAAAAAAAGAGATAAATCTGATGTGTGGGTTAAGCCTGCACTGTGCAGAGATAGCCTAAGGCAGTGTCTGCACTTTATCAGCCTCCACTGACTCAGTATGTTTATTCTTTTTATCTGTTTGTTTTATAGTAGCTGAGGTATTTGTTTACAACAGCAGCATTTTTATATCAAAATGTTAATTTCCATACACAGGATCTGAGCTTTAAATTACATAAAGAAGGGAGAAAGCACCCCAAGAAAGACAAACACAAGGGACACATGGAGGTCAACAGATTGCAATTGTACAATGACTAACCCTGTCAAAGGTGCCCAGGAAAGCAAAGTAAGGCCTCTGTGACCACACAGACAAATGACTACAGGGGCAGGGTGAAGGTACGATAGCCACATTTTATGATCCAAATGGAAAACAAGCCAGACTGAATTTTAGAGATATAAAGGAAGATGCAACAACATAATTTAAAACCTAAGAAAAATAAACTTTATTGGGTCACACAAATATTGAAGCAGATTGATTGCTGGGGAACTAGAATATTAACAAGCCAAGCAAGTTCACTTTCTGCTCTAAACAGATATAGTGGCAGGTCAGCATGCAAATTCTTTCTATTATTTATACAGTCCCAGACAGTTATAGGACATTGCACACTGTGTAGAATATTAGCAAAGTCATGTTCATGCAGAAAAAATGAAGAAAAAATACCCTCTAGATTTAACTCTGGTTGAAACCTTCAGGGTGGACCTGAGAAGTGACAACAGAGTGTTATCAGTTCGCCACAATGTGACCACACATGCTCCTGCTCACCACCCAAGTTAGTTTGTGTTCAAAGTCTTTACACCAGCTAATTATCCCATTAGGAACCCGTGAAGGAGGAGTGAATGATGGAATAACGACTCCAAAATCTGGGCTACGCAGTGGGAGAATGGGTAACTGAAAAACAGCAATCAAAAGCTCCAAAAAATGAACAGAACCATAAGGCCTTTGTTGGGACTTTTTTCTTCAGCTATTGGTTATTTATGGTACTGTGCAATTTTCAAAAATAGTGTGAAGAAAAAAAAATTGTAGCAACATTCCTAGAAAGTTCAAGGAGCTTATAAAAATTAGAACATTAGAAGCAATTTCATGTGCAACTGTGTATCAGTCTTGGACTGAATCAATGAATGTATAACAATCCCATGTGACTTTTTCTTGTCTCTTATGAAGATAGCTCCGTATATCTTAATAGTCTGAGACTTTCCAGTGACTAAAAGTCATTAATAAAGGAAGAATAGCATAGATTTTTTGTGATTATCAAAGCTACTACCAGCATTTCCATTCTGGCAGGTGAGAAAATGTTGAAAGATAAATAATTAAATTAATCCATTAATTTATGTATTATGTATGGGAGGTAGCATTATAATGGCACTCACATTTCCCACCAGGATAGAGTCTCTGCAGTTTACATTGCAAGTACACATTTTTTCCTTGCAGTCATAATTTATCTCAAGACTTCTGCCTTCTGACTAATGGGGACAGAATCCTTATTCCCTTCCCTGCTGTCACCACTCAGCCTTGGAAGGACTGGAACTGCTCTGCTATCCTCACTGCCCAAATAATCCAGCTGTTTACCCAGACCTCATGTTCTTATGGTACACATGGGAAAGGCCCTTACATGAGACTCAAAGTGCTTTAAACCCTGCTCAGCTTGCACAGTGCTGCTGTAGTTCAAGCTAGATAATGGTAACTTTGAAGCAAACCAAAAGCAAACACCACAAAATCCTGAAAACAAGAAAAAACCCCTCCTATTCCTTTAAAATTATTCAGGAAAGAAATCTCAAAATAATTTTCCTTTACTTCCCAGAAACCCTGAGATCCTTTTTTACACCTCTTTACTAAAAGTGAGCTAAAAAGCTGGACAATGTGTTTATAGGATGATATCACCATTATTCCTTTCAAGTATGGTGCTGATGGCACACGGCCAGCAACCCTTCTGCACTAGACACCTCTTGTACAGTTACCTGTGATGGACAGGGAATGGACCCACCTAACTCCCTCATTTGCTCTGTTACCAACTCATAAGAATTCCTCAGTGTTGAGAACTTGATGCCAAGGAAAATACAGTATGTTGAAAGTAGCAAAGAAAGCCTGAGAATGAAAAAGTTAACAAGGGGGTTTCATGAAAACAAAACCTCCACCTCAAACATATAAATTTTGTTTTATTTAATGAAAGTGGGGCAAAACAAGGGTGGTGGAAGACAGAAGAACTTCAAAGATAATGCTTCTTCCAATGGAAAAAAAACCTAGAGGGAGAAACAAAAAGAAAAAAAAAAAATATATATATATATATATCTTACATCAACAGAATATTTTACAGAATAAGCTTCCAGAATAAACTTTCAGGCCTAATTAGGAAGGATCTCCTGCCCTTGATGCTAGGAAGGGCAGTCAATATCCTGCTGGTAGAGAGCTCCTGAAGTCACACGGGCAGCAATAACAGCAACAACATTAGGGTCCCACAAAGCAGTAGGAGCCAGCATTCATTGATTTTGGGAGCAATAAGGCTCATTGATTTTACTGCTTGACACAACTAAAAGCAAAAGAAAAATCCTCTTCAAGGAAGATATGTCATATATATTTCCTGAATACATTAACAAAAGAGGCCCTTTGGAAGCATATTACAATTCTACAATGGCCAGAGAAAATCTGACATGTTTTGACGATGGTGCTGAAGTATTTGAGACATAACCAAGGATGAGTGGCAGCCTCTCAGGACACTTCTCACCATGATTACAACTTCCACTACTTTCAGGTGGTTTCAGTGCCTCTACTTGAGATGCAAGTAGGCAAGTGATGCAAAAGGGCAAACAGGCATCATCATCACACAATCTTCTGGATTATCTGTACCTCATCCAATAAAAAGTAGTTCAAATAAGAACAATATCAGATCTTGTATTGGCTTTGAAAGAAAGCACTTGAAAATCTGCTCGAGGAGGAAGAGTGTAGCAGCATTTTCACTGATATTAAAAGAATGTACCAGTGCATTACTACCATTTTTCTTCTCTTTGCAACTCCTTTTCCCCAGAGGTAATGTAATCTGACTGAAAACCAAATAAGCAAGTACATTTCATTGTTTTCCTTACCCCACTTAGAAAGCACAGATTGTAGTTTGCAGAGTAAAGCATTTCTTGGGTATTATATATTATTGCTCAATTTACTAGCTAAGAATCTTAAAATATTAACAGAATTAACAGATTACTGTGTTCAATACTCTTGGCAGTTACAGATTCTTGACATTTTCCCTCTTAAAAAAGAAAGAAAAAAGTAATGAAAAGAAATTACATGTCTTGTTCAAGGAATTGAACAACAGCCCTTTGAATAACACAGGGAAATAACAAAGTTTTGTTTCTAGTTGACCAATGAATATAATTTTGATTAGCTGATAATTTTAAAACACAACCAATTCAAAGAAAATATTTTGCTCTACCCAAACCACTGCATTTTTGATGTTTGTACTTTCTAGTGCATGTCAACGTTATTCAGCAGTTGCTTTGAAAGTATAAATTATTTTCCAACAATATAATTCAAGAATTTAATTTAGACAATATGCCTACAAAATATTTGGGCTGTTCAAATCAAAACAATTTGCAAAAGTGTAGATTTTGAAAACATTTCACATGACCCAAATCTGAATACCTGGAAAAAAAGTGTCTAGTTATGTTCACTCTAAGCAGTCCTGTTCACTACATTGTCCTTTTCACTTATTTCACTACTGAATCTAAAAAGACTGAAAAAGAAATGAACCAGAATAGGATTGTTTTCTCTATTTAAAAGCTACATTGCAGAATGAAGAGATTATATTTAAGGACCATCAATTATCATTGTTATTTCTCCAGAACAGAGAAAAAAGAGCCTTGCCTTTTCACTGGATAATGTGACCACAAAAGAGAAAATTCTGAGATAATTTTCTTAAGAGTTTTCAAACATTATTTGGTCACCTTAGAAGCTGAGAATCACCTTTGACAATAACACTGCAAAAGAACCTGGAGCTATCTCAGTAGTCACTTTTATAACCAAAGTGGGTTACTCTGTTTTACAGGTTTTAGCCTAAGAATTTAGAAGCCTGTTATATTTTTACATACATTTTACCAAGCCTTAATCTGCTTGACATAGATAAACAACATAAAAATTAATGAACACTATCCATAGAGTACCAAATACAAAACAAAAGTCTATTTAGCAAAGGCATGTATGGATTAGAATTTTTCAGTCCAATTTTAATTATTCTACTTCTGAAGTGGCTGGAAATACTGGTCAAGACATGTGAAATCAACCAATCATGCAGAAGACTAAGACACATATTGGAAAATAAAACTTTAAAGATGGAAAAACTTATCAAACTTGTCTGTGTCTTATTCTGTGACAGATCAGCACTGGAAAGAAACAGTCACACTGGCCAGAGTAGACAAGACTTCCAAATAGTAACCTGGCATAAAAACTTGAAAATTAACAAACTTCAGAAAACCTTCTCCTAACAGCAAGAAAAATACTCTCAACATCCTTTCAAGCCTCAAGGTCATGGGTGAAAAAAACCCCACAACTTTGGAGGTTCACAGGCGTGAATATCTAGCACAAACAAGTTAGCATTCAAGGGCTAAAAGCCTACCATATCAAAGTTTGTGGTTACTGGATGGGATTGTGCAGCACTAATATTTGACAGAAAACACCCATATCGTTATTACTTTTATTACCCTTACAGACCCAGGCTTACCAGCTTCCCAAACCCTCACATGATTCATCACAATTGTTTAAGATGAAATGGGTCTGAGGGAGAACTGTTTTAAATACCTGACTCATGTGCCCCTCCAACATTTCTTCCAGGACCCTACGCACCTTGTCTTTGGCACAAGCATTCCAAGCTCGTATCTGAGCTAGCACTGAGCACGGGGCCACAAGAGCCAACACTTGCTGTGGCTAATAAATGTGTGAACTGACACATCCCCTCTGTGTGCCTTGCAGGTCCGAAAAACCCTATGCCCTCCCAACCTTGCTCCTGCTTTTAAATTGTGCATTTCACAGACTTTAGAATGACTGAGCTGGATGCCTGACCTTCTACTGCCCTCATGCCATTAACAGGAATAAAAGAAAATCCAAATACTGGCTGTGAGAGTGGCTGAGATGCAAGGAAAGAGCAGTAGTTGCCTGCCAGTTTCTTACAGATGGCTTTGGAAGTGAAAGCTACTTGGTATAAACAGCTGGTGAGAGATCACCTGTAAATATAACACATTTGCACTCTAAATAAGACTATACTAGAGCCATAGTGGTGTTAGCTCCTGTGTTAGAGGAATGAGCTGTATGTCTTCACCTACCAGAGATGAGGGGATGGGCACACTTCTGATGTTAATACATGCACAAATGAGCAGCTTTTCAGGTAGCCCTCAGTGTTGTGTTTCCTTCTTTCTTCAGCCTTGAAGATGCAATATACACTCAACGCAAATTACAGAAAAAACATACCATTAGGAGCCACAGCTTTCCAAACCACTTTGGCAAAGAAAACAGTTTTCTAAATTATAGAGATAGGCTCTGATCTGTACTTGCATAAAAACATGAAAATGTCTACTGTGTGATTCAAATACTTCTAGCGCAATTACTGTGCCTGCTTAAAAATCACCCACGGAGAAATGGATGAGGCCTTAAAATATGGCACAATACAAAATGTGTCTTATGAACTGTACAGCTTTAAAGTGCTCTTGAAACCCAAGAGGTGGCATGATTTAAGGTATAGTCTCAATTTCTTCTATATTATAGACTACACATTTGACCCCAAATAGTAGGATGTCATTAGCCCTCAAACTTTATGAGGTTCATGACCTAGTAGATTATTTCATACTGTGCATCTGCATTAGAGTTTTCATTCCTTTCAGGAATGCATTTTGAAACAGATCTCCTGGTCACTGAATGAGCTTTGGTTCACTTTATAGTCTCAAAGCACATGGACTTGAAGACACACACCAGGAGTGCATGCATTATACTCCAACCTGCAGTGGATGAACACTGGACCAGACTACGGTTTTCTTCCCCTAAAATTCCTGAAATTTTTTTAGTGTGGATATTGTGTCTGTAGTACCAGTAGCTTTACTCTAGTAATCCACTCCGACTGGTTTCAATACTTGCTGACATAGACATAGTTCATACCTGTGCAGATGTTAAATTAGACCCTTAAGCCCCAAAGGAAAATAACAATCTATTGGAAAATAGGATTCATCTTCACAGAGAGAAGGTAGCCTTAAGCAAGGTCTGACCTTGTGTGTTTTGACTTGGCTCTCAAACCTTCATGACATAATGTTCTCACTTCCTGTGCTTTTCCTCCAGTAGTGGCTGCATTCTACCAAGAGAATAAATGGCCAGAATGTGAGGTGCTTTTGGAAACCAGGACTGGCTGCACTTGTGGAATTAGAAACTCAGACAGATGAAATTGTAAGATTATATATTTCCATTTTCTTTCCCAACATATGGAAACTGGACCACACATTGCTGTTCTCAGGAAGAGATTAAAAAAATGTTTTTTGCTCCCAAATCCTTATATTAATAGCTTTGATTATATTCATAATTTAAATGTTCTTCTCTTGTCTGTGCTGCCAGCTGTAGTGCAGAACCCAAAAGCAGGAAGCGAAGGTCTCATTTCTTCAAAGCTTCAGGGAAACCTATAGGAAATTGATTTACTCCAGGCTAAGATAATGTACAGCTAAAAAAGAGATTAAATGAAAATGGTTCCAGCTTTGGCTGTGATCATAATACATGCATCTGGAAAGCAATTACTGGGAAATAAAAAATTACTATAGCATAGGCAGCAGATTTTTTCTAACTGTATGTACAGACAGCAAAGATGTTATCAAACACATACATCTGCATTCAGCAGCTTTCATTTTTTCAAATGAAGGGAAGCAAGGTACTTGTTGGTTAAAGAGTGACTGCAGTGTTTTGACTTGATATTAAAACAAAATCACCCACATAGATTATTCTGTAAAAACAACAAAAGCTGATAAAAATAAATGACAGTACAGGTACTGGGACTAAGATGGAAAAGCACCAGTCACCAACCAAAATTGAATGTTGCAAAAAGGATGATACAGAGCGTAGTTTTTAATCCCAGGAAGAGCTCAGCTTCTCAGTACAGGTTAGTCAGTGTAGTTTTGCATTAAGAAGCATGGAACTAAATCAGACAAAAATATAAAATTAATGTATTCACAGGTGAAAAGGAAAAAAAATTAAATTAAATGTTCCCTCAGAAGTTTCTTATTGTTTTACTTCTGGGATAGAAGAACAAGCTCAAATCATAGCCAGCGATGGCTATGAAGGTTTTATCTTTAAGCCAGAGTAGGGAAATGTAATACGATAGAAATAAAAACACGCTTCCCAAGTCGTCCAACAGTCCTTACTCTGTCCTGTCCAGAACAGAAGAAGAAGCAAGGAGGGAAAGTGCAGGCAGGACGGAACGCTCAGGAGAAGCACGTAGAAGAGATGCTGGTGTAGGAAGGAGGCGCTGCAGAAGGTGCTTAAACTGCTGGCTCTGGTCCCACTAGCTGGGATCTGTGGTCAGCAAACCCACACCTCTCTTGAGCAAGTCCCTCAGCCACCTTCTCCACCACCTCAGTCTTCTCTCCAGCCAGGCTTCCCCTGGCATGGTACTATGGGGAGCATGGCCTGATTCCTAGCCAGGCTTCCCCTTTGGCATGCTCAAATGTCCCTGTCATCAGTTTCTGTGTGTGGTCCAGGAGGCAAACACTGCAATCCATTTTTGAAGAACAGTGGCTGCCCTGTTCCTGCTTCAGTCAGTGCCACTGCAGTTTGGTGGGATGAGTCAAAGGGAGCCTCCACACCCTCAGCTCTCACTTTTCTCTGAGCTCTCCAAGACGTGGCACCTGGATTAGAAGCTCTGGTCCTTTCACTTCTCATTTTGAACAAAGAGAGAGTACTAGCTCACAAGGATGTTGACAATACTGTAACCTGGCCAAATGGATTACAGAAAAAGGCCAGATATTGACCATCTCTCCCTTCTCTGAGATGAAGTCCATACTACTTTCTTGCTATCTCTTTCTTAGTATGCTTTACTTAGTTGTTATGTGGAAAAAAGCAATATATAAGACTAACAGTTTAAAATATACTATAACTATTAAAGCAAAAAATTTTCTGAACTTTCCTAATAGAAATGGTCATATATGGCCTATTTTGCAAAGAACCTTTAATATTAAGTCTTTATCACCAAAGCAGATCAGACATTATCAAGCAGACATTATCAAATTGGTTGTATTAATCTAAATAATAACCTCATCTATCTAAGTTTCCATGTTTTTATTTATCCTGTTACAATGATTTTTAACTTTTATCTTGCATCTTTGAAATTACAGATTATTTTAATACATATTTTAATATTTAATATAGCAAATAATTTCATTTTCCTTTGTAATACTGATATTGTTATTTCCTCATGAAATAATTTTGTTCATTCAGTGGTTAATTGCTTGTGAGCAGAAAATGTGAAGCTCAACTCCAACTACTGCATGAATGACAGTTCAATCTATTTAAAAGGTCTGAGCATTGCCAGAATTTTCGATAAATGAATTTGAGTTAGGGTGAATTAACCTTTCAAGAAACATTTAAAATGCAGTTCTTACTACATTATAATTCCCATATTTTATTTGCTACTAGATAGTCAGTGAGAAATTGAACAAAAATCAATAATATGATCCTAAGTACAAAGTGAAAACATAAATTGATACTTTGGTACATGGCAGTTTGATATGTGAGCATTGCACAACTTTGGACAGAAGATGTTTAAGTGTTATTCAAATATTAGGTCTGTCAATCAAGCTACTTTGACAAGTGACAAATTCTCAAAGTGGTAATCAACCAATATCCCAGAAAGCAATTGTTTACTTTAGCACTTCATCTAGATAGTTGAATTTGGTTCAGGCAACAAAAGCTTTTCTTGAGTGATGCCAGCACAGCTGGTGGAATATTAAGCATTTACCCTTAAAAAGATTTCATTATTTGGGAAAGACTTCATCATCAAAAGACAAAAAATTGTGAGTTGTATGAACTGCTCCATCAAATGTTTGTTTAAGGATACTGCTGAACAGAATGATACAGTAAATACCAGATAGAAGATGTGTGCTTCAGGCAAGAGAATAGAGGCCTGTAAATTCGGGAAAAGTGAGGGGAAAAAATGAACACAATAATGCTATATGAAATTTTAGCCCCTTTTCAATCCTTAAATTTAGTTTAAAATAGCTTAAACTAGCTAGTGCACAGACCAAGTTCTATAGTTTAATGTAATTTCATAAATCTTTTTCAGGGGTCAGAATCTCAAAGGCATTGCAGGCAGAAGAATCAACATTCAGCAATGAGCATTTTCTTGACAAAACATAATGAAATTACATCAGTCAATAAAAATACATTGAAAACTTGCACAGAGTACTGGAAATAATCTTGAAATAAAAACCATTAAATAATTCATTATATAAATATCATCATGTTGTTGATTATAGGGAAATATTCTAACAGAACATGGGAAGACTTTTGATTTTTAACACATCTAAAAACGTATTCTGAAATCTTATCCAAGAGATAAATATTTCTTCCAGTGATACCAGGAATATAGAATCCATATTTGACATATCAGAATACAAGTAAGTTCTGATCCTGTACCACAAGGATATTGTGCCTACAGGGTTGTCTTAAATGTATAGATTATGTTTTGATCTCTGGTGTGTTCAGTTCACAGACATGTAGAAAGTGTTTGCCCCCTTCATGTCTGCAGAGCAGCTATTTAGTGTATCTCCTGAGCATCACATCATTCCTGCAGACATCTCTGATATCTGCACACATGTAAAGGTACAGTGGGTTTTATTGAATTTGAATTCTTCAATGTCTTCCTCCAACTCAGGCTGTTAGCTATTTATCTCGGAATTCATGTGAATCAATTGTTTCAATCAAAATCAAATGCTGTACATTAAGCATGTAAATTGGATCTTTGGGAGGGCAATGGTGCAAAAAAGGCTCCTTAGGGGGGAAAAGGTAAAAAATTACATCTCTGTATATCCAGTCATTTTAATGAATTTACAGCTGAGATGCAGGAAATAACAAGAGTTGAAGGAGAAAAGTAAAACAATATTGCAGTATGGTATTATTGGGGAAAAATGTTTATCTACAATGCATGACACAAAAATGAACAATAAAGAGAGGCTTATGATGTTTAAGGCTTAAGGTCAAACCTTTGATGTTTGACTTTATTATGTGTTTTTCTAGAGAAAAGTGTCTATTGATGAGGATTACAGCTTCCTACCCTTTAATTGACTCAGATGTTTTATGAGGGACAGTGGGCAAGTAGTAAGTTACAAGAGAAAGAAACGGCAAATTGACTTGCAATACACGGGGTACCAGAGGAAGAGTTGTCCTGGCCCTAAAGCCTTATGAGGAGCAACAGTGGGGATCACAATCCAAGGTGATCACACTGAAAGGAAAAGAAACATTGCTGGATGGTGCAAGGCACTGACGTCTGCCTCAATTGTGGAACTCAGCTCTGTATCCTTCAGAAATATAACCCAATGCAGCAAACAAACACTCTTTTATTTTTCTATTGCTTTGGTTGGACAAAGCGTTCTCCAAGCCCAGGACCAGCCCCAGATGAGAGATACTGCAGGTGAACAAGCAGAACAGCAGATCTGAGCGTCTGGTCCTCTAATCCAAAGCATTGCAGTGTGTGGTGGTGGAGCTGATTTGGGAGGCTTCCTGGAGCTTCATGGGGACTGAACCCCCTGGAGGAGGTTCAGGGGTGCCACAGATGATGGAGTGAAGGCAGCTGGAAACGCAGGAGCACAAGGGTGCGCTGAAGCAGCAGGGACGCTCACATACCACTAATGGCATGAATCCATGGGACAGAAGAACTTTGAGGGGACCAAGTGAAAACAAAGTCAGGACAGAAGAATATAGTAGATTAATGAAAGATCAGGAATGATCTACGATAAATGGTGGTACGGCAAGAAAATAAGGACTCATGGGAACTCATGGTGGGTCTGAAGTAAAGGACAAGGCAGAAGAGCAGACTAAAGTTAGTTGATAGGCAAACCAGAAGGCTAGTTTAAACCTGCTTCTAGGAAACCGACAGTAATGTGTGCTGTAGTCTCTGGCAGCTTAGAAAAGACTGCTTTGCACTTACATTAATAATTAAACAGTTCTGTCTCACCAACCTGCCTGCCACTACCTCTGCTATAATCTGCCATCTCGAGTAGCATGGTGCTAGACAGATTGAAACTGGACATACAATGTGACATAAAAATCTCTGGCTGGTACTAGCACATTCTACTGCCATTTTTGTGTGGATATGGTGAATATCCGTATCTGTTTAATGCTAGACAAAGCACCAATCCTTGAATGTACTTTGCAGTTTTCCTGAACTGCATTAATAATTACTCTTCAATTGTGGTTAGTCAGCCATCTGTCTAACAATTTCAAAAGCATTAACCACATGGCTTTTTTCTGATGTGGAGTAATGTCAAATGCTCTGCTGAAGTCAAGAGATACGTCCTCTTTATTCCTCTTTTCTATGAAGCTTATTATCTCATCAAAGGCAGAAATCAAGTTAGCTTGACATGATTTATTTTTATGAATCCATACTGCCTTTCTGCAGTAATCTCTTTTAAAAACTTGCAGACCGTCCACTTCATTGTTTGTTGTAGTACTTCAAATACTTCTTCTTCTAGCCTATGCCTTACAAGATTTGATATTTCATTCATCTTTTCTGCAGATGAATAGTTTTAATTGCTGTTCTGCTCCACTTCAGATAACCTATTAATCTTCAATTTGAGTCCTGGCCATTCCTTCTACTATCCAGTTACACCAGATGGATCAAAGCCAGGTTTGAGAAATTTCTGGCCATGCTTCAACCTTATCAGCCCAATGGAAACCTCTGACACTAGATTGTCTACCTCTGCTAGAGACAGGTCTGTTCTCTGCTGATTCCTGTACCATGCTGATAGAGAGGATATCTTGCCATCTGACCAATGATTTCTGACTGTTAAAGGATATATTTTCCCCCGTGGTCTCATTCTGACGCCGTTTAACATGGTTGAGTGAAATTCACTATGAAAAGAGAAATATAAGCCAAACAAGGATGTCCAGCAAAGCTCTGTTCTACAAAAAGAGTCTGGAAGCAGTGGGGCACCTGTAGCTACACCTCAACATTTCCTTCACCAACAGCAGTACTGTCTTCCTGGATTTTCCCACACAAAGTGCCTATCTGACCATGGCAGCTCAGGGCTTCGCTTCCCGTGTCTTGGGTAATTATCAGGTGCAATTTTACCATGAAGGTTAAGATTTAGCTTAGAGTTGCCAGTAATTCTTGACTTCAGACAGTACCTCTTGGACTTCAGGGACTGAAGCCAGGCAGCTATGGATATTGAGGAGACAGTAAAACCTGATTTGAATACAGGCTAAAATTACTGAAAAAAGTCGAAAGATAAGATACAACTACATCATCCATATCTAATGGGAACTCGCATTATCTGTCATCTCTGTCTCATTATTTGTCAACATGGACAAGAGCGTGGAAGGCATTTCTTGCAAGGTTTATTTTTACTTGAATGACAGCTAATTCGTCATATAAATTGATCTCTAGGGCTATATGATGTCCAGTGAATAAAAGTCAGTGAGTCATTTTAGCTGAAATATATGGCACTTTTAGTGAGACCAGTATATTAATACCAATATTTTTATTATTCAAGGAACATAGGGCAGAAGAAAAAACATCTAAGCTGACATTTCAGCATTACAGACATATGAAGGTGGACCTGTGGCTTTTTGAGAGACAGGCCATAGCAAATTATGGCAGAATGCTAAATTTTATATTAATTTCTCACTGGTGGTGGATTCAGGGCTTCAAAAATGAAATATTTGTAATACAAAGACATAAAATTCTGTTGTCACTTCTGTGTGGGTTTAATTGTGAGATTCACTGTATCATTCTCTAGACCTCAGCATGAGAGAAAGCAAATGAGGTCACATGAATGAAAATAATCATAATTATTTTTCTTCATTTTATCATCATTATGTTACTGAACTTATACAATAAATACATTAGCACTAATTACTAGTACAATTAGAGCAGTATCTTTATCACACTTATTACCCAAACCCATTCCTTCTATCAATCTCATATGATAATGTTAGATATAGCAAATTTGTGCATTGAATTCCAGACAAAAGTTGCATATCATTTGAAGAATAGTGATGCTTTTCTTCGTAACCTGATCAAAATTTTGACTAAACCACATCTTGTGTATCCTAGTTTCCTAAGAGCTGGGCAGTGTTACAGCACTCATCTAGATGTTGGAGAGACAGCAATCATCAATACAGTGTAACCAAACCAGTTAAGTTTGCAGGAAGTAATGATTTTCAAAAAGCATAGTTCTCTATGTTTTGTGTGAGCCATATTTGCACATACATAAAAGGGTCACATCAGGTGACCCGCAGCTCTTCTCTGACTGCTTGCTACCTGTAGGGCCATCTAATGCTTTTGAAAAGGAAAGGTTACATTTACAAACATGCCCTCTTACAATTATGTTCACCATATTATGTTAATCTAGCATTTCAGTCACATAAACACAGCATTCAAAAATGCCATAAATTAAAGCTGATTCAGCTTTCCTGTCAGACGTGTTATCCCAGAGATTTTACACACTTCTTGGTGCATACATACCCCTCCAAGGTATCTGATGTCATTGTCCACCAAGGGAGTCACTACCTTATCTGAATTTCTTGTGAGCCAAAACAATCCCATGCAACCACTGTAGTGCAACTCCAAATTCAAGCTCATAAACTGAAATAAACTCTCCTGCCAATAATCCTTAGATTGATCTTGGCAATTGCACAAATTCAGGTCAGCTCAAAGAGAGCTTGCATTTGCCCAGAGTACATTTACATTTTATAAACATAATATGAAGAGGCAAAATAATTAACAGCTACTTTCCATGGAAAGACGTGCCTTTTCCCTCATTGCTCCCTGATGAAAATTGTATGATGTTTCATTTTTTCTAGACTAGCTCAATTTAACAAAAAAACACTTTGATAGCTCAGTTTATTTAAAAGTACATTACACTGTTAATTTTAGTGCCACAACTTTGTTCCTTTCCTCAATCCAGTAAGTATTTAACTTCAAAAATATTCAAGCAGCATCTGTGTTCCTTCATACACTGAGTCTCAGATACTTAGAACAGATCAAAGGGAAAGCCATAGCTTTAAACCCAAAGCAAATTTTCAGGGTAATCTTGTTGCTCTGAAATGGATTTTTTTAAACCTATATCTTGTTGATCTGAAGTGCCATCAAAATTCTCAAATTGCTGCAATATTAGATGAAGCTTTAGAAAAAAAGTTCTTTGGTTCCTATATACAGCCCAAAACACAGGCATTTAAGGTAAAGGTAAAATACATTTCAAGGAATGTATCTTCTGAATCTTCTACACGGTTAATAGAGGATGTCTCATACTGAAGTAAAAGCTTCAGTGTAGACTGCATGAATATTTTGTGAGGAGAATCAAAAGCTCAAAAAGGGAAATAAGTTATTCAGCACGAAAAATTAACATTCATTTATTGATTTGGGGTTACAATCCCAAAAATGTGCAATTCAATTGAACAGAACATGTGTTTCTGTGAATAAAATAGGCAGTTACCCATATAATTTACAGTCTGTAATTAGGAATGATGAACAATTACAGGTCTGGAACAGAAAAGGTGACCTTAAAAAATGCAAATCCCTGATCATGCTTCTTTTCCTCCAGTTTGAAACATTTTCAAATAGAGAACTATAGCATGATTGTAGGTTTCCAATAAAAAATTAAATTTCTAGGTGAACAAAGGGAAAAAATCTGGAATTTCCTGCAGCGTTTGTAAAAGGCAAGGGGTAAGTGACTGCATAATATCCCACAGGCTGTCAAGATACTATTTTGCAAGAATATCAATCACTTTTTTTACCAATGTGTGGCAACATTCACCCTTTCTCACGTCTGGCCTTTAGAAGAATTGTATATCTGGGAAAGATACACAAAAGCTCTTTCATCCATCCATCTAAATCAACAAGTTCCTTATGAAATTTTGGACATGTTAACTCTATATGAGACAGGTCTGTGTCTGTCAGAGTTACCAGAGAGGCAGTCCCTGTCCGCTACTTTCTTCTGACTGTCTAGATGGCAATCAAAACTTGCAAGGATTTCCAAGTGTTCTCTCCTCATGTATCTTTTTTCTCCATTATTGTGGAAAAAATGTAAGGCACTTTTTTTTTAACAGGTTTTACAGTTTACCTGTTTTCATGGTATTCTAGATACCATGGTGAAAAAAAACCAGTTGCCTGTGAGAGAGCTGTATCTTATTTGCATCAGGTGTTTTTCAGAAGCATTTTGCCTGATGAAAGCTCAATGGTTTAGTTTGCCCTTTGTTATGTATGCATTTTGTACTTCTGAGATTTCCTCCCCATGCTTCTGTTTCTCATGTTGCTCAGCATCCTCTCTTGCCTCCCGGTGCTTCTCGTAGGTCCTCATTACCCCCATCTTCACACGTCAGATATCCAAGCAGGGCTTGCTCAGGGTTTCTGCTGTGCCTCAAGCTACTGAGTTCTGATCTATTAACAATGTTCCAACTAAGTGAAATACCTTGCAGAACTTTTGATCTAACTGATCAAAAGTGGTTTAGAAGCTCATACCAACATTCTACAACGCTTGACAGATTGCATTTTTCATGAGAAATCTTGAAACATTTAGATGATATTGCAGGAAACTGAATGTATGTCCGCATGTCCTGACAGCCATAGTTCCCAGTACCATCATCACAGCCTAATAATGCTCAGCTCCTTTGCAGAACTAGACCCTTTCTAAGAGACTTACTGGCTCTTAACCAGTTGGCCTGGCTGTTTAACATACATAAAACTCTGAAATTCAAAAATTTGCAATGAAAACACATTGAGAATTCATTAGGATTAAAGACAAATGAATTTGACATTTGTGTCCAATGAAAAGATGTGGCAGTAGCATATCTAAAGCACAAGGAAGAGCCTTAATGAACTGCAAGCTGAGAGCAGATGACACATTGTCTGACACACTTTAAGCTGGCTTTCATGCACAAATTAAAGGCAGCAGATTAAATATAGGACTGCAATTTACTGGAATTTCAATATCTGTGCGAGGTGCATGATAAATGAGATAATATATGTCTGTGATACAAAGAGGGAAGGCTTGAGGGCCTTGCAGCTGAATAACAAAAAATGGGATTCAGGAAAAAGACATCTAAAAATGAGAGGCCAAATACAGGGGAAATAAGAGGTAACACTGAAAAAAAAATCCCCATTTTCAAGAGTAGAGCTTTGAAAAAGCCTATTCTGATGATAGTAAAAATTTAAAGACTTCATAAAGACGAGACAAAAGGGGAGGTACAGGGGACAGTGACAATATACAGGCAGCCACACAATACACAGATCAAACAGTATCACATTGATTCAGATTTAAATCTGAAATATGATGTCACTCCAAAGAAAGCTTTTAAGGCAGGGAAGATGAAATGTCAAGGCAGGGATTGAATATGGCCTTCCAAGAGAGTTGTTGACAATAAGCATCCAGAAGACCTTACAGAGCCAGTAGGATTAATTTGTGAAGACTGAATTTGCTTAACCTCATAAAGGCTAAGTGACAGCACAGTGGGAGGCTGAGGGTGAGACATTTCTACGTATTTAACAGAGTGTAAATGCCACAGGGTAGATCCTGTGCAACCCAACACGAAGTTTGAACTGATGCAAGTGTGAAGAAGCTTTTATTAATGGCAAATATTTTTGACTGACCTAACGTTTTCACAGGAGAAAACAAAACAATTTTCATTTATTCTAATGCTTTATTTTTCTTGACAACCCTACTACTATTACAGAAGAACATGAAATTCTTGCAGCTTCTGTGTTACATGCAAATTTTACAAGCTAACATGCCTCAAACAGGCCACAGGGGTGAGCATTTTTCTCTACAGCTTTACTCAGTCCTGATCTCATGGCACATTTCAGAGGAAAAGCCTAGCCTTTAGTGCACTGGATCTTTAGAGGTGAAGCATTTTTAGAAGCATTTGCTGCTGGGAGAGTGAATAGAAAAACTGTTGGAAGTACCACACTCTACAATAAATCAGTCCCTGAAAGCAGACTAGGAAGGCAGTTTGTAAAAAAATGTGAATAGTCTAAATAAAATAAACCAGCTAAGAAGATGTATTTTGACCTTTCCCTACTCCTTCCTTTGTCTTCCTTGTTCAATCTTCTTTTCTGCATCATTTATTTTTTTCTCTTTCCCAGATTTTCTCATCTCATTTTCTTTTATTTTTCTTATTTTCACTTTTCTCTTGACTGTTTTATGATCTTGTTCTCCATGTCTCTCTAATAGCACTTCTATATTCCTACCCACCTACCTCATTAGCCATTTTCCTATGTGACCTGTGCTCTGACAATTTCTTCTCTTGGAGAAATGTTTTTTTATGAACAAGATATTATGAACTTTTTCTTTTTTTTTTAATGAGGAATATTCAAAGGACTGTACCAAGGTTGTCACTAAATATTTCCAATTTACAAATTGGAAAACAGAAGCACAAGGACACTTGGTTTACAGCAAGTAAAACTTGTATCTTCCAAGTAAAATTTATATGCTTTTAAGCATTAACTGTCTCTTTACCTTTATTCTGTGTTTCAAGTTCCTCCACCTCAAGAGTAGCTCTTCTTTACTCTCCATATTTTCTTTCTCCTTAAAGGCTTTTTCCCTTTCAGCCACCAGAAATATTCTGTTACACATGTACATACATACAAATATATATACAAAAATACTTATATGTGGTACTGCTATATTCCCACACATAGCTGAACAACCAGAGAACTGTGGTCAGTACGGCACCAGTCACATGCAATAATGATGACTGAGGCACATTGGACATCACCAGGTATAAACATGTGGGAACTTGAATTATTTTTGTTCATTATACAGTGTTCATCATTAGCTCAAGACTTGAGCATTTAGCAATACCATGACACAGGTAATAAGTAGCTATTCTATGAGTGGTCTTCTTTTTATGAACCTATTTGGTCCTGGGATAGGGTTTTTTTTCCTAGTTTTCATTTAACCATTTATTTTCCTCCTATGTGCCACAACATTGGTGTCTTAATTGGAATTTAAAATATCCTACATCTAATGCCTCTTCTTTAATTTCTCATTAGCAGTTACACAGAAAAAAAAAAGTCATGTTTCATTTGACCTAATTTTCATGGATTTTCTTCCTATTAGAATTTTTTTCCCCGAAATACTAGGTTTCTGCTATCACAATTTGAAACACTTTCTTGGTACACTTTCTGAATTCTAGTTGTTCTCACAAAGAAATTGTGTCACTTAGTGCCTCATTGCACATGTCAGACACATGTCAGTGTCACATATCTTCAAGGGTTGGGATCAGGGAAGTCTGTTAAATATTAATGACTATGCATTCAAATGGGAATAGCTTAAGACAATAACATGATCACTTTGTAACTGAGGTTAGATTTGTCCAACTTTGATCCCAGTGATTGAAACCCACAAGGTTTAAAATCCCTCTCAAAAGCAGACAAGTGTTTTAGCCTAGACTTGGAAAAGCAGAGTCCCTGAGGTATGGGGAACTTGTACAGAAGGAAAGAACATGCAAGCAAGAACAGCTGGTGCACTCCTTCATAACTGGAGTCCTTCTTAAACCCAGCCAGAAGAGTAAAATAAAGCAATAAAAGAAGCTGTGACAATGGGCAGTGGTTTTGAACTGAAAGAGGGTAAATTTACGTTAGACATAGAGAAGAAATTATTTAAAATGAAGGTGGTGGGACACTGGATCAGGTTGCCCAGAAAAGTCATGGATGCCCCATTCCTGGAAGTGTTCAAGGCCAGACTGGATGGGGCTCTGAGCAACCTGGTCAACAGAAAGACATCTCTGCCCATGGCAGGGGAGCCGGACTAGATGATCTTTAGTCATAGAATCACAGAATGTTTTGGGTTGCAAGGAACTTTAAAAGATCATCCAGTTGCAACTCCTCTGTCTCAGTGCCTGAACCACCCCCCCTGAAAAGAATTTCTTCCTAATATCTCATTTAAATCTACTCTCCTTCAGTTTAAATCCACTCCCCCTTGTCCTGTCACTCCATGCTCTCGTAAATAGTTCTTTCTCCATCTCTCTTGTAGGCTCCCTTCAGGTACTGGAAAGCCACAACTAGGTCACCCCAAAGCCTTCTCTTTTCCAGGCTGAAAAGACCCAGTTCTCTCCTCCTTTCCTCACAGGAGAGGTTCTCCAGCCCTCTGATCATCTTGGTGGCCCTGCTCTGGACTCACCCCAACAGGTCCATGTCCTTGCTGTGCTGGGCATCCCAGAGCTGGATGCAGTGCTCCAGATGGGGTCTCACAAGAGCAGAGTGTTGTCTTGGACCACAAGAGCTGCTGTCTTGGATCACTTCCTTGTCCCATGTGCCTGAGCATATCTTCTGGGAGAATTTGTTACATGATTTTACCAGGCACAAGGGTGAGGTTGACAGGTCAGTAGCTCCCAGGGTTCTCCTTTCTACCCTTGTTGAAGATGGTAACAATGTTTGACTTTTACCAGTCACCTGGGACTTCACCTGACTGCCATGACTTTTCAAGTATCATGGCGAGGGGTTTGGCAGCTCCATCAACCAGTTCTCTCAGGACTTTTAGATGCATCTCATGGGTTCCCGTAGGCATGTTTGTTCAGGTTGTTCAGGTGTTCATGAACCTGACCCTTACTTACGGTGTGGGGAACTTTTCTCTCCCAGTCCCCATCCTGCTGTCCATCCATTCAAGCGGTGTGGGAAGAGAGGTTGCCAATGAAGACTGAGGCAGAAAATTTGTTGAACACCTCAGCCTTCTCCTCATCCATTGTAACCACTTTACTAGCGTCCATTACCAGGGGGAAACCTTCTTCGACCTTCCTTTTCTGGTTAACATACCTGTAGAAGCCTTTCCTGTTATTTTGTGTCCCTTGCTAGGATTCGCTCCAGCTTTGCCTTGGCCTTCCTCACCCCATCCTTACACATCCAAACTTCTCTTCTATACTCTTCCCAGGTCACCTATTCTACTTGAACTGCCTGTGCATTTGCTCCTTTCCCTTCACTTGGACCAGCAGGTCCCCACTCAGCCATGCCCATCTCTCGACTTCCTTGCCTGATTTCTTGCTCCTGGGGTTTGCCATCTCTTAAGCTCTATGGAAGATTTCCTTAAAGATCTGCCAGCTCTGTTCTGATTCCTTGTCCCAAAGGGAAGTCTCCCAGGGAATCCTACTGATCATCTCCTTGAAGAGCTGGAAGCTTGCTTTCTTGAAGTTCAGGGGTCTAATTTTTCTCCTTACCTGACCTACATCCCCCAAGATCCCAAACTCCATCAGTACATGATCTTTAAAGGCCCAGTCATGGCAATCATTCCCTAGAAGCTGGACTCCAGAAGAATTTTTGAGTCTGCACAGAGAAAACTATCCACAAAAACTATCCACAAACATACCTTAAAGAACATTTATATGCTCTGCTAAATAACTATGAAACTAAACACCTAGTAAAGGTAAACACGGACCTACAGGGTGCTCTTAACTAGATCATGGGTATGGTCAATTACATATATTTGCTTATTCATACCCTTTTAATGGGAAGATTTTTAATTCTTCTTACAGGCTTGAAGGGTTGATTATATTATAAATTACCATGTTCACCACCACTTATGTCCTTTTGATAATTCATGAATAGTATATGCATTTCAGTGTTGGAAAATCTGACTTCAAACTCTCAGGCTTTCTGTCTATAACCAGAATTAGTGTTCTATACTATAAATAGTGTTTTACAGTATCTTGGTTAGTAATCAAGTCAACATGTCCTAAGATGATCTATGGCTTAAGGTCATTCTTCTTTAAATAGATGTATTTAAGTTTATTTAGCAATGATTTTCATTTCATGAGGTCTACCTTAAAATCTTTTAATCATTTGTGCACATAATGTCTTCATTTTCAAGGTTTTGGCCACTCAGTCATTTCCTGTGTACCACAGTTGCATTCCTGTCAAATCACTGTGTTAAAATACGTAAGATTTTATACCAAAAGCTGATGTATCAGACAAAGCACAACCCAAAACAAACATTATTGCTATCTTTTAAAAGAGCATTTCTAATCATGGCTGCACTTTAACATACAAACATTTATGGCTTCACAGGGAATCTCCTGTCCACTCAAGCCACATAAGAAATCCCATTGCAAACTGAAATGATACTTGGTTTTTGCTATGGCTGGTTGACTTCACCTGTCACTCACTAGTACAATCAACAACTTCTTAATCTCTAAAAAGAGTTTTACGCTATTGTTTGAGCCAGATGGTAGACCATGAAAACCATAATATGACTGGAAATTCATATGTCAAATGCATTGTTATGAAGTCTTATGTTGCAACAGGACCTACATGTGCTCAGAATTTCAAAGCACAATAAAAAGCTCAGTTATAAACAGATACTGTTGATAAAACCCCAGAGTTATCTAAAAGCTATATGCAATAATTCAGCTTAAGAACTATTGCACTGTGGCTGAATAGCAAAAGATCTGGAAAATAGGTTGACTTTTTTTCATATCTATTCTATACTTGCATAGACAATTAGAAATGAAAGGATTTTAATAACACAAATTAGCATAATGTTAATTTACTTTTATTTTTTCATGGATAAATAATTGAAAACCTATTATTTTAAATATATTCCATATTACCTGCTGTTGGAGACAATACTCATGAATCAATAACACCAATTTCCTGACAGTACAAGTTCTAATGAAAAATAGCTTATTACAATCAAGGCAGTGAATCTACATGTATTCATTTCCATTCCAGGAAAATGCAAATAGATATTAAAATAGAAACTAATTTGATCCTTTCTCCTGGGTATTTTCCTGTAGTAATGAGTCAGACTGTAGCATACCAAGTGCTGTAGAGCATTGCACTGCTGTATATGCAGTTTAATCCCACAGTCAGAAAATGCCCTAAAGTTGAATATAGTCTCAGTTCTGTTCCGATGTATGGAAGCATCACAATAACAATAATTTTGTGCCCACTTGCTTTATCATGTTGGTAATGTGGCTATCCATCAATATTATTTTTAATGTAAATTGTTCTTTGAGACACCACACATCATAGCTTTTAGGCTGCTCTAGATACATAGGTGATATTCAGAGCCTTCAGAGCTGGGCAGTGTGAATTCCCTCACTTGAGGTTATAAGACAAGGTTCTGTGAGACATCCTGTGAAAGGACAGAAGAGCATTCCCCTTTCTGTGAGGGATCTGGACAAGTCTATGACCACACAGGAACAAGCCAGTCCAGTAGAGCATTTTTTCAGATGTTTATGGTTTGAGGTTCACATAAGAAGGATGTCTGGAGGTTCCAAGGCCTGCAACATCCCTGCAAGGATCCTACATCCTCATTCACGGTTCTCCCACCCAACACGCCCTTCTCTTTTGTGCTGACACAGGCAGCCATGAAGCTGCGCTCTGATCAAGGACAGAATCTTAGTTGAATTAGACATGGCCAGAAAAAATTAGATCTGGTCAGAAAAAAGTTAGTTTTAACCTGAATCAAGTCACTGATTTTTTTGGACACTAACATTAGAATCCTCAAAAAGATGGACACATGATCTGGAGGATGGACAAGGCAGGTGGATTCTCAGATCACAGTGTCCAGGCTACAATGCTCTGGCAAGCTCCCAGAACTATTAATTTACAATGCAGTCATAAGAGAATCAAAACTCTCCCACTAATCCAGTATCTTATCTACCTATTAGAAAGAAAAAGGTAATCTTGTGTTATAACTCCACTCAAAACACACTAGGACTCTGTAAGCAGCCAGTGGAAGTTGTTACCAATTAAATCAGCTAAAAAGTCTCTTGCTATTTAGGGTCTTTTTTAAGATGCTGAACTTATCTATTAAAAAAATTCCTCACAGTAAGACTCAAAAACTTCATCCTGCCATCCAAGCCACAAGTTAACAGGAAAGTGGGCATTTAATGAAACTTTGTAATTGAACGTCTGTCCCGTATATATATTCCCCATCCCTGGAAGCATTCAAGGCCAGATTGGATGGGGCCTTGAGCAGCCTGATCTAGTGACATCCTTGCCCATGGTGAGGGGATTGGAACTAGATGATCTTTCAGGTCCTTTCCAACCAAAACCATCCTATGATTCTATGCAGATCATTATTCAGCACTGCGGGACCGTTAGCAGTCGGTCCCGCAGGGCTGAATCCTCACTCCTTCACCCAGAGGTAGTGCTCTGCTCTACAGAATGCTTTTCCTTTAAATGGATTGTAGTCCCACAGTAAGCCTGTACTCTTGCCACTTGGCTCTTGCTAGACTGCTGAAGTTCAAAGGACCCTGTCTAAATGAACCATGACTACGGATGCTAGGTAGGAAACTGGGCTTACAACCCTTCTCTGCCTGCTTCAATGACTCTCCTCCAGCTACAACAGACTTCTTTGCAATCCCAGTTCTCTACAGTTTCCAACCATGAAATCTAGACACAGCTGTGAGTAGATACTAATTTTTTAACTTGCCTATCCATTTTTTTTTGTTGCACAGATATTCTGGATACTTATTCAAAGCATTCTTCAATCTTCCTGATTTGCAAGTCAAATATGAAAACTCTTTACCCTCTTCTGGTTCCAAACTTGACAGTTTACTCCTGCCGTTAAATTCAGCTAAAGCTGAGCAAATAAAAGGCTACAATGGTTTTCTCCATCAAATTAGTGGGAAAAAAATGAAAAACATGTATTAGTCAATGTCAGAATTTCTTATTAAATCTGCTGCCCTGTTGATATAAAATGAGCTCTACTGCAAGGGGTTAGCTTAAAAACCTGACAAGAACTGTATGATTTCTAGAATACCAATTTAACACATGCAGCTTTAAAGCATTAAACGTGACAGAGACCATACACAAATTGAATTACAATTGAGTTATAAAGCAATAAATGGGAGGTCAAATTTTGCTCTCTCAAACTACACCAGCATTGTTCACTGCAGTGGCATTAAAGAAGTATGGACTGAAACAGAATGGTTTAAGATGTGTCTAAAATAAAGTTTTTACATTTTACTAGAGGTTAACCTCTTCTTTCATTTTAAATGCAGAAAGCATTCTTAGATAATCTAGCTTGACATTCTGATTAATAAAGGCCTCTGAATGATCCTCTGGCTGCTGTCTTCCATACTATAAGTCAGAGTCCAGCCCTGAAATAATTTCTAAATATACCCAGGGGACAGAGTCTAAGATTAGTCTAATCATCCAGCCAGTAAGACATTCTCCACCATGACTCAGAGTGATAAATTTCAGTTTTTTCAAAACTATATGGACTCAAAAAAAAAAAAAAAAAAAACAACCAAACCCAAACAATTAAAGGAGAATATAAATAAAGTATGACCGAAGGCTACACATCCTCATGGCAGCAGGCATGCTGGTTGTGAAGGTTGCTGGAGACCTTCAGGTTAAGTGCCATGTTTTTTAACTACAGAACATCTACGCTCTCATGTTTTCTCCAGAGGAAAAAGGAGGCGATCCCTGAACATTTGCCTCCAACAAAGGGAGTAATTCTATGACCAGATAATCAAAGCTAGTTGCTCTTGGATGAAAGGAAGAAACTGTTAGTAGAAAGGGACAAGAAAAAACTGAGGTCCAAACTCAGTAGATGGATTTGGGAATGCTAAAAGCATGAAGAGCATGTTGATGAGATCAAAGAAATCTTCAAAGCCTAGCTAGGACATCAAACTTACTGACTGCTTATCCATATGAGACCCCCACAATTTAGAGGTTTGCTCACAAGGGCACTAAGTTAAAAAGATTAGAACCAGACAAGCAATTCAAGCTTATATCTGAGTCCTTTTGCTTTGGCAAGTGACCAGCCTAAAAGCAGGCTTAAGTGAGGAATCCTACTCAGAGGCAGAAGACAGGCAGAGCACAGATTTGGGTGAAAGAAGCCCTGCTGTTTCACCAAATGTACAAGGTGGAGCTGGATCTCCTCACAGACACCAACACACAGAGCTGGCAGCAATCCAAATGCAAGTAAAATGCTGTGTGGCCCAGCCTGGCACTAGCAATGAAAACTGAACAGTCTCCTGTGTCTTCTGCTACAGGTGCACAATGACAACCAAAAGGAATTGGAAGCTTGTGTTTGAAGCTTGTATTAAAGGCAGACCAACAAAGGGCAGATTTCAGTGTCTTCCACAACAATAAACTCAGAACAGGAACTCAATGTTAATATTATTGACAATACCACCCACTGTAAACCATAACATTCACAAGTGGGTAGGACACTTGACAGCTGCTGATGAAGTCATCCACCATTACCAAATGACTACTGAGTGGACCCTGGAGCACAGTCAGGCAACCTCCCTATGTTGTCAAAACAATTTTCTGTGGTTAGCCAAATTAAAAATGTAAGGAAACAAACAATTTAAATGATGCATTTAATGAATATATTTAAAAAGCATTATAAAATTATTTATGGCTCTGAAAGTAGCAGAATGCAAAGGAAGGCATCATTCTGATAGTTGTGAAAAAATCCAGTACACTCATGCACCAAGACTTGAACACACGTAAAAGGACAAGGGACTCAAATCAGCTAAAAAGCAATCAATGCATCAGAATACTTTTGGGAAAAGTGTCTTGACTTATTGTTAAGTAAAACAATAGCAGATCTTAAACTGCAGTGTATGAAAATGAAGCCTTTTGTGATTTCAAGTAACAAGATGATTAAAGAAAAAAATAAAAGCAGAGGAAAAGTAAAGCTCAGGAAAACCCAAAACCCTACAGGTGCCACCATCAAAGCTGGTATCACAATATTCCAGCCCAGCTGAGAGGGGAATTGCTAGCAATCTTGCATATCAGTGAAATTCAATGAGGCCACCTGAGACTTTCCATGTTCCCTCTGAAGAATTCAACAAATTCCTTCAATACAACAGGTATCTGAAGGAACAAATGTAGGTAAGAAAACAGCAACTAGGGTCATGGCCAACTAAGTGGCAAGGAAGTTTCATGTTTTGTGAAAACAAAAAAATGTGTATCTTTATCGGCCTCTGCCAATATGTGGCAAGAAACAGAGCTCCCTGTCCCAGCTGACAACAGCTTCATTTAAATGAGGAAAACCAGGCTAAAAAGGAAATTTATTTTGTAATTCAGAACATAGTTTTCAACTTTCAATGGCAACAAATAGAAAAACAAGCTAATGGTAGAGTTTAGAGCGTGAATTAGTAGCTTTTATGCTGAAAGACTGGCTGAATTCATCACGTCAACAACATAAGGGTTTCAAGCATGACTAATGTGATTGTCAATCTAGTTTTAGTAAAATTATTATAATAATAATAATAATAGAAAATTCCCTTACCTTTGAAGAGAATACGAAATTGCTATTTTCCTCAAAGACTTCCAAAATAACATCGTATCACCAGCAATGAGAATGTAATGCAATCTTTTATGGCTGAACAGAAGGCATTTCTTGGAATATGGCTATGAGTTGTCTCCAGATAACCTGAGGATCTCTATGTCTTCCAAACCATAAATCCTGATATCTTCTTACCAGAATGGGATAGTTAAGCATACTTATTTCCACAGCTGACCATTAAGATGAAGCATGTCTCTTCCAGTCATAAATTATTAAGATTCAGTCAGAAGTAGCAAAGCTAGTGTCAGTATATCAGATAAATTTAGGATGCAGAGCATAAAGAAGGTAGGCAAAGCTGTCACATGTCATCAAATGTGTGTCTTCAGGCATGGGCAGAAATTTGCTCCATACTTGAAACTGTAGGAGGCCCAAACTTAGCAATACCCCACAGACACATCTTGTGGCAAGGAACATCTTGGAGAATAGGTTGCCCCAAAGAAGATAACATAAAATCCTACTAGATCCTGAAGAAGGACCACTGAAAATCCAGGTTATACCTGTACAATATCAATACTGTCAAAGTATCCCAGTGTTTCCACTTGCTTATCTTTACCCAAACTAACTATAAGTATATAGAAACACCATCCATTTGTCTGTACTTCATCAGCTTATCTATGAGGATGATAAAAGTCTAGCAGAAGTCAAGATAGAAAACACCCCCTACTCTTCCCTCATCCATCACCTCATCATAGAAGGCTGTTTAAGCTTGATTTGCCCTTCCTAAATCCGTGCTCACTACTTCCAGTCACTTCCCCCTTTTTCATATGATTGGAAATGGTTTCCAGGATTATTTGTTCCATTCCCAGATGTCAAGTGAGGCTGACTATATTGTAGGTCCCAAAGCCTCCTTGTTGCCTGTCTCGAATGAGTGACATTTACATTCTTTGAGACCCCAGAATCCTCCCTCAATGACCATGGCCTGAGATTAACAGTTCTTTCTCTTCCTAGGAGTCTTTCTTCCTCAAAGATGGTCCCATCGTCATATATCCCCAGATATCTGGTGTCAACAGCAGTTGTGCAGCCAGTTGTTAGATTTCAAGATTTCCTGAAGCGCTTGCCCCTCGGTAACAGGATCAGGTGGTCACCTGTGCCCCCATGCCCTTGAAAATCACCCCAGAGCCCTGTAGTCATGCTTTATACACTCCAGATCTCTTCTGGCAGAGAGGGGGGCCAGAGTCCTAAGACCAGAGAAGCCTCTGAAGTCTCTCCACATCCTGGATCTGACTTCCAAGCAAGCAGCAAACTCTCTAGATAGCAGATCAAGTCAGACAACATGGGCCTTCATCCTGCATAGCAGGGAATCATTCACAGCTACCCCCTGCCACTTTCTGCTGATCCTATAAAGCTCTAGACTTTATAGGATCTGCAGCCAGAGCACTAAGTCTGCTCTGTAGATACAGAACCATGGGCAGCCAGGAATTGTCCTCCATTGTCAGAAGTCACAGAGTCCCTCCTCTACAAACTCCTGCATCCTTCAGCTGGGTTCTGGGTGCTGGGAGCTGTGGCCAAGTCCCGGCTCTTACACCAGCCACTCCCCAGCATCCCTGCAGGGATCCTCCACTCTCCCTCTTCAGAAGGCAGCTGGAACAAGAGCTCCAAACCAGCTCTGGTGAGGGACAGCTGGCAGAGCTCCTGAGAGCTCACAAGAGCTTTTTCTAGAAGTCAAAGGCTCTTGTAGGTACCTTTGGATGAAGGAGTCAGTAGAGAGTGTTTCACAGCATCCCAGAAGTCCTCCAACAATCCTAGAAGTTCTGAAAGAACATGTCACCTCTTTTCTTGGCCACAGATTTAATTCCCTATAGAACTTCCTCCAGGAAAATTAACTTTCAATGACAGTAAAGAAACTTGCAACAAAGACTAAGTACAACGTGTGTAACTTTGCACTGCAGGTGCGAAGTTGAATTCCAGTATCTTCTTTCTCTACTTTGTATTTTGCAGTCTGGACTCGCTGAAACATTAATCAAAGGCAAAGCAAAATGCAGGAGTATTTTAGAAGTAGACTATTTTTAAAAGATCACTTAATCACAGAAGTGCAAACAAACATGCATGTTTAAGTTCACGCACACAGATGACCTCAAAGACAATGAGACTAATGTGTATGGAATCAGGTATCAGCCAAGATTTTGTGATGTTGGGGATCCAGTCTAATATTGGGAGAAATTAATAATGTTAGAATAAAATCAATTTCAGTGTAAATTACAGTTTTACAGTGAAACAGAAAAAATCCATTCAGCAGCTAACAGGTTAATTTTTAGCTTTCCTAAAACTGTTACAAATGCAATTATTATTTTTTACACCATATGTAAAAGACAGAAGGCTGCGGTTAATAAATAGCGTTTCTCATTTTATTTTCCAAGGCTCCCAGGGGAAGACTTTGGCCTCTTCAAAGGGGGTAAAATCCATGCAAGGCAAAAAGTGAAAAGAAAGCAGTATTTTTCATTTTATGCTTCCCCATTTTTGCCTAACATTTAGCAAAAAATAGAACAATCTATTAAATATAGGCAACTAAATATATGGTCTCTGAATATGCAGTTTCTGGTTTGAGCTTTGCTAAAATGTACATGGAAATTATCCACCAAATAAAAAATAAATTGCCACAAACACATATATTGTTGAACATATATATTTTCTTCCCAAAATATGTGATTTTTTATTAAAATATTGATATTGAAAAGACAATAATTTCAGGAAAACATAGTCATAATTCAGAATCTTTCTACACATTTAAGAATTTTAGTTATGGAAAGATATGATACTGTAATACAGAACTCTATTTGAACAGACTCTTCTTATAACATTATCTCTTTGAAAGAATTTTGGTCAGGCACCCACTTTTCTTCATCCTATTATGACATTAAGAGGACAGATTTGAATGACTGAAGAAAAATCCAGCTCTGTCTGCAGATTCCCCAGCAACCTTAGTACCACTGTGTCCTTGCTCTGAGCACATATTTTTACAGCCTGAATGTATTTTCAATATAGATTTTTAGTTTGGTTTCCTACAGGAGGCAAACTTACACTGTCATATCTAATATCACTTTTGGTCAAATTTGAACTCAGATCAAGCCTAACAAAAATTGGCACAGTGGTAAAGGTGCCAAAACTTCCTACAAGTGTCATGAAAAAAGACATGGAAATAGGAAAGATCAGAACAGTGTCTCAGTACTGTATTGAAAAATACACAGTTAAAATCAGCACATGCCAGCAGAGCCATTATTACTGTAGCGATGCAGTTATAACTGCATATTTGTATTAACTGAAATCTAAGAGACTGTATGAGGACAGTACACCCCAAGTAAATTAGGTTATTAAAAATGACCATATATAGACCAGATACACTGCAGCAGCTCAAGTGAGTTGCTTTAAGTAGAGCATCAAGCAAAATCTCATTCGTCCTCTTTCACAGAGGCGTTCCTGCAGCCACTGCCTCCACTGCACTATGTGAACAGTCTGACGAAGGCTTGTGTTTGGTGTGGGGGTCCAAAGGTGACCAGGGCAGGGCTCGGCAGGGCACGGCTCCCCCGGCTGCACAAGAATGGCACTCAGGGGACTCAGAGGCCTGGGCTCAGGGGTTGCATTTTTTCCACCAGCTCCCTTTGGACAAACTGGTGATGCTCAGTAACACAACCGTAAATTGAAAAAAGATGGTCACCATACATTGGTGTTATTTTGTGGTCTTCTGATGGGGCAAAGGATATCCTAACAGTGCAACACACTGTTTCAGTGTTTTCTCTTGCTGAGGTGCAGATGGGCCTCAAAATTAAGATCCCATAAACTCCTCATTGAACTTAAATACTTCCCATCTTCAAATCACTACAAATACCATACAGTATCATTCTGTTTGCAGTTTTAGTATATTACATATGTAAGGCAAACCCTCCGAACTCCATGTGAGTGTAGTTTCCTGTCAGGAAATTTTTGCCCTTCAAGGGTGATAGTAGTACAAACCAATTATCCCAGGCTTGGGTATTTTATACTCAGGAAAATCTAATATTGAAATCTAAAAAAAAAAGTCCATATACAGAAACAATCTTAATTCAATCTAGCCTTGAGTAGAAAGTATATGGAAAAACTGTCTTTTACTTAATAGTTTGCTTAATATTATCTGGAATTAAAATGTTGTAATTGAAAATATATGAAGAGCGCATAATTTTCCAATAGCATCTTTGATTTTTCTGGGACTTGTTAAGGCTGGTTCTCATATAAATATGAAATGCTAAATCTCAAATTCCTGAAACATCTTCTTATCTTGAGGACTCAGGTGAACTGATCATCCATTGAATGGGATGTCTTTTTAAGAATGAGGAACAGACTGGCTTACTTTGGAGGCACTGATTTGGAGAAGGGAAACACAAGGTGAAAGAGTTGCTCTGTCCCTTTATATCTGGCTTTCAGACCCAAGGACTGAGAGCATAATATTTTCACATGGAAGAAAAACTTGAAAGCAAAGAAGGTGAACTGAGCCCTGACAGTTGATAGCTTTTCTTTTTTCATTCACACTGAAGAAAGAGCACCTAGCATTTCACAGCTTATGAACTGATAAATCCTTTTCCTTAACTCTGAAAGGATAATTCTCCAAAGTTTGTGCTATTGCCTCACGAAGATAAAACATTTCTTTCATATGTTCAACAATAATAAGAAATTTTAACAGATTTTTAATTATAATATTATAATACCAGGAGTTTTTTTGATGGACTTGTTCAGAATGGTTTAATTGTTGACTACTGCTTTTTTATATTCCTTTCCAATTAACTGAAAGATTTGATAGGTAATTTATAAACTGACACATGAAAAACCTTATCTATACTCACTGATCTGCAGATAGAGAGAAAATACACTTGAATATTTATGTTTGAAACCAGTCAAACTACTGAGAACCAAGCAGGTGAGAAATATAGCACAAAAGATCCAGAAATAGCAATGAGGAATGGTTGACTATATTATCTTTATTTATAAATTTAATATACACAATATGAGGAAACAAGGCTTGGATGAATGAGTAGCAAGAGGAAATATGCCTTAGAGATAAAGATGCTCATGGAAACTGATATGAAAAATCAAATCAAGGTGCAGAGAGCAGACAATGTTAAAAGCTTCAAAAGCAAACAAAACAGAAGAATATCTGAACAGAGAGCAAACAACAAATTAAAGAGGAGGAAGCATCCTGGGAAACTGCATCTAGATTAGAGTATGTAATTACAGGATTTGCAGGTTGATAAAGCAATTGATTACAGCGGTGGATTAATTTTAAGTCATGAGTGAACACCAAGATCTGAAAAAGAGACAGCTACTTTCTTTGGAAATCTTCTGCTCGGAAGTTGTAAGTTACGGTTTCACCCACTTGATGATCAGGGCAAAACTAGAAAGGCCCTTGTTATATGTGTTTATCACATAAGAGCAACCCTAAATACATCAAACAATGAAGACAGTATTTCTTATTGTGTTAATTTTCAGACCCAATAAACAAACAATTATAACACCTTAAATTTAAAATTTTAAACATAACTTTAACAGCCAAATGTCTAATATTATTTTCAGAAAGAATACTGAAAATTTGAAAATATCACAAGGCAAAAGCTAAGAAGCTCTCAAGAAAAGGAAGTTGAAGTTCTAGGCCAACTTTTTCATGGTGTCTAATTATATATATATATAAAAAATATACTCAGTGAACAAATCTTGTATTCATACAAGCACAATCATCAATGCACCCCAAAAAGTGATTTCTTCACCAGCTGTTTCGATTAACACAACTGTGTTCTGTCCTTTTCTTGAATGTTTACACATGAAGATAGGCATCTGTGGACTGATCACACAGTACTTCCTGAAGATCCAGTTTTCCCTCAACAAGACCATCTGTGAGGCCCAGCCCAGTGGGATTTATTGTTCAGCATGAATCAAGAGAGCTGCACACATAATTACCTTTATTACAGAAGAACAATTATAATTCTGTTGATCAAAGCTGCAAATACAGATAGCTCAAAGGAACTTTACTTAAATTATATAAACCTTTTCATCATCTGTTATAGAAATCTGAGAACTTCACCAGCTCACTCAGGTTAAAGTCCTAAGCATACTTCACAAGCTTTAAGACACCAAATTGTTTTCAGATGCTTATTATTTCTTCACTTCAAATGGCAAGACTCTGTGCTTTATGTGATCTGGTCAACCTCCCCGGTGATGCTCATCATCTGTTCCTATCTCTTGATTTTTCAAAGCAGCTTCAGTTGTTCATAGCTCCACAAACAAAAATTATGAACATGAAGAAGAAAGGGAAACCACCACATTATATCAAACTATGTAAACGTTTTTTAATTAGTTTGTGGAGGACCACCATAAGCCCTCTGTGCAGTTTTGGGCACTGCAATATAAAAAGGACATGAAGTTATTAGAGAGAGGCCAAAGGAGAGCTATGAGGATGGTGAAGGACCTTGAAGGGAAGCCTTAAGAGGAGCGGCTGAGGTCACTTGGTCTGTTCAGCCTGGAGGAGACTGACAGGAAATCTCATTGCAGTCTACAACTCCATCACGAGGGGAAGTGGAGGGGCAGACACTGATTTCACCACTCTTGTGACCAGTGACCACACTCGAGGAAATGACATGAACCTGATTCAGGGGAGGTTTAGGTTGGATATCAGGAAAAGGTTCTTCACTCAGTGGGTGGTTGGGCACTGGAACAGGCTCCCCAGGGAAGTGGTCACAGCACCAAGCCTGGCAGAGTACAAGGAATGTTTGGACAGCACTCTCAGGCACATGGTGTGACCCTTGCGGGCATCCTGTGCAGGGCCAGGGGTTGGACTCAATGATCCTGATGGGTCCCTTCCAGCTCAGCACACTCTGTGGAACCTCCCTCACACAGCTAACAAAGGAGCCTTCCTGAAGCACTGCCCTGCTAGACCTGCCGTTTATGAACAAAGAGCTGGTGGGAGAGGTTGTGGTGGGAGGCTGTCTTGGGCACAGCCACCACAAAATAAGTTTTCAATTCTCAGTGAAGTAAGGAAGGGGGTATCTTGGTGTGACTTTATGATGTGTATCCCATATCACTACTCTATTGCCCAGAAATTAAATTTGTGTCTTTAAACTGAGCCTGAGAGGGGAGAGAGAAAAAAACTGAACGAACTTTTCAAAGCAGTTGTTTCAAGGACACCAATACACACTCCTCTGCTTCTGTGGCAGCAGGAGCAAGGGGGGAAACACCCTTGGTGCTTTTCAGCCAGCTTTTCGGCTCTTCTTTATTTTCCTGGCGGGAAATGGAGAGTTGAACTTTGTTTTCCTGGGATTTTGGTTTTTCTTCTTCTCTTCTGGACTGTTTCAACAACATCTGAACACATCAGGAGAATTTTTTCCCAGAGGCCCGGGGGGATGGGTCCTTGCCGACCCAGCTCTGAGGAGGAGAGAGACCACACCTACAGAAGGACTCTGAAATCTTCCCAGGTTTTCTCTCCACAGCGAGAAAATTTTATTACTTAGCATTATTATTCCTTTCCTATGTGTTTGTTAAGTAAATAGTTTTTATCTCACTTTCCTTCAAGGAAAATTTTTTTTCCCAAACCTGGTGGGGGGAGGGGTGGTTGTAACCTGCTTTCTATCAGAGGATATTTTCCTCCAAATTTGTCCAAACCGGGACAGGGGGTCAACAAAATCTCTACCTTGGACTTCCAGAGGGTTGACAACAAGAGGATCAGGCTCAACCAGCATGGGTTTAGGAAATGTAGGTCCAGCTACACCAACTCATCTCCTTTTATAACCAGGTAACCTGCCTAGTGGATGAGGGAAACTGTGTGTGTGTCTACCTGGACTTCAGTAAAGTCTTCAGTACCGCTTCCCACAACATTTTCCTGGTGAAGCCAGCAGCCCGTGACTTGGGCAGGTGCACTCTTCAATGGGTTAAAAAGTGTGTGGATGGCTGGGCCCAGAAAGGGATGGTGAATAGAGTAACATCCAGTTGCTGGCTGGTTACTTGCGGTGCTCGCCAAGGCTCTGTATTGGGGCCAGTCCTGTTTAATATCATTATCAATGATTTTGATAAGGGGATCCAGGGCACCCTCAAAGGGGATCCAGTGCACCCTCAGTCAGTTTGCAGACGCACTCAGTTGTGTGAGAATGTCAATCTACTGGAGGGTAGATCCACCCTCCCTCACCAAGGGATCTGAACAAGCTCGATGACGGGCCAAGGCCACCTTATATGGGATTCAGCAAGGCCAAGTTCCAAGTCCCTTGGGTCCCTTGGGTCACAACAACCCCATGCAGTGCTACAGGCTTTGGGAAGAGCAGCTGGAAAGTAGCCCAGCTAAAAAGGACCTGGGGATGCTGGTAGACAGTGGCTGAACATGACCCACTGTGTGTGCCCAGGTGGCCAAGAAGGCCAATGGCATCCTGGCCTGTATCAGACAGAGTGTGGCCAGCAGGACCAGGGCAGTGATCGTCCCCCTGTACTCGGCACTAGTGAAGCCACACCTCAACTACCAGGTTCACTTTTAGTCCCCTCACTACAAAAAAGACATCTTTTATGCTGTGGACCATTGCTGCTTCTCATGCATTTGACTCTTTACACATTTATTGAGTCAAAGTAGATTTGATCACTTTTGCTACGTAAAAATTTAAAAAGCTAGTAAGGATGCATTCAACTATGTAGAGTGACATATCTTGGCAAGGCAAAAAAAGTGGAAAAAATAGACTCCAGATTATAAAACTTTGTTAAGCATTTTATGAGGGTTTTCTAGTCTGGTTTATCTGCGGTAACTAGAAGAGGAAAAGATAATGCCAAAAAATGGCAATGGCAAAAAATATTCTTCTCATTTACTTGTGAAAAAAATTAGATAAAGTTTTAGTTTGTGTTTAATCAAAACATATATCTCCTAAGCTTTTTAACTAAAATACTTTACATTCTGCAAAAATTATTTAGGGGTAAACCTGCAAAATTTCATTTGACATGGCTAAAGTGCCTTGCTTCACGTTTAGACCAATCTAGGTAATTATGTAATTTTTGCTTGTTTACATTTCCTCACCACTGAAAAATCTTCTCCAGTATTAATCACACTTTTTAAAAAAAAAAAAAGACATAGGAAAAAAAATTAAGGGCTTTATCCCCATTTCTTTTACTGACTTCAGTTTACACAGATGTACTGTATGAAAAATCATGCCAGATAGCATGACCCAATACGCTTTGACAATATGCAAATATATTCAAATATATGTATTATGCAAATAATTCCTATACTTCAGGAAGTCTAGACATTTTCCTACAGGATCCCTAACTACTGGAAACAATATTTGAGCAAATATGCAAACCTGATTCATTCTGCAAAATATACACGAGAACACATAACAATGTCTAGAGTTCAGGAAGTATTATTCTAAAAATTCTCTTATGATCTACATCTGATGTACATGCTATCCAACTGATAAAGAAACATGGAATGGGGAACGTAAGAAACACTTGTAATCTAACAGAAATGCCATTGCTGAGAGTCTAACTTTACTTGATCATGATTTTTAAATAAAAATAATCTTATTACAAGCTACAGAACATTAAACTTTGCTAATCTCTTAAAACTTGCTTTGTTCACTTACCTACACTGTTACAAAAGAGGAAAGCTAGTTCAGAGAAACCTACACACCAATCTGTAGTCAGACTTCCTCTTGACAATAAAAATAAGTAAGATTCAGAACATCTTTTCCACTGTTTAAAGATGCATAACAATCTTTGTCCCTTTTTAATGGAGAATTCAAGTAATGCTGTTAATGGTGAAGTAAAAAACATAAGAAAATAGCTTTTTCAATCAATTGTTCTAATTCTATTTCATATCATTCTATTAGGGGTTTTATGCTCTTTAAAATTTTATAACTTCTTTTATAAGTGTCTTGAATTGCAAAGGAGACACTGCCTCAAGACCAGAAATAGAAATTTGAATATGAGAGAAATAAAACTGTCTGGTTTCCTTGAGGTTTGGCAGAAAATGCACAGACAGAAACTGTACACATATTTACACATTCACTCTGCATGCACAATGACCATGATTACAGTCAACCAACCATTAATTTAACAAACTGATCATTGGTGCAGGAGCTCCTTAGCAAAATACCTTTAAGTTACAAAAGTAAATTCACATACATTTTTGCATGCATGCTTGCATGTCTGACCTTTTAAATATCAGGTCTATTTTTACTGTGATTTATATATCATGTAGATGATCCTTAGGCACTGGGGTAGAATCTTAATGACTGAAGCTCACTCAAGGCTGGTTTATGTACATTTAGTGCTCACCTGGCAGGATTTGGCACACACAGGTGAATGTTTTTGCTGGTGCATAAAATGATCAGGGACAAAGGGCCTCAAAAGGCTACAAAAGTGCACATGAACCATACACATTCAAATAACCAGTAGGCCAGAGTATAAAAATAAGGTTGAAACATTCCAAAACACACAGCTGACTTGCATGAGTTTAAATCCACCAGGGTGGGAAAATTAATACACTGACATCCGGCAGTGCTGCTCAGGGCCAGGTCCAATACAATCTTGATTTCAGCTCCTGTTCTCTACAAAGGTGCGTAAACCTTGACAAATCATTGTTCTAGGGTTTGTACAACCTTGCCCAGGAAGCAGCAGCACAGAAGTTGGGCAGAGTCTGTGGAAGTTAGTCACTGGTTTTGTAGAAATAAAAATGTGACTTCAGCAGCAGCAGCAGTGGCAAGTGATTAGGGAGGTATATCAGTCTTTACAAGAGGTCCACAGCACAGAACAATTTAATCACAAGAATGCCTGTGCCAGGAAAATAGCTGCTCTTTAGAATACAAAGAGCACTGTTGAGGGACAACCAGTTTCTCTACCTATGCCAAGACCTAACCATGATGCTGATACAAGTTACTCACAAGAGTTTTGGAGGGTCAAGGGGCATAAGGAAAGAAAAATGAAGTTCAGTAAAAATTTCAGACAACAGATACTAAGCTAGCTGCATGGACTGATTTTAGGATGGGCAGGCATCTTAAACCTACAGAGAATGGTGGGGCGGGGGGGTTGAGGAAGGGAGTGGCTTTGGAAACCACTCTTAAATACCCCAGATGAAATTGAAATTACATAGATCTTTCAGGAAAAATATATTTCCCTTCCACCTTGGAGGAAGAAACATAGGAAGTCCAAATAAAGTTATCAAAGCATACTGGAATTCTTACATAGTAAGTCTACACAAAGCAGGATATTGAAACACACTATACCAAGAGCTAAGCAGGGCACCACCACTATCTGTGCACAGGCTGTAAAGGGACACGTATTTAGTTATACTACAAACATGTCACATTCAGCCTTCTAAAGCTGAGGGACATAGCAGACCTTTTGGTGACACCGATACACGATGCTAGTGCTACGCTGGTTAAAGACTCTACTATTACAAGTTGAAACATTTCATTCTAGTGCAAACCTCTACTCCACTGCATCTTTCCTCCCACCCTATTCCCATTTACTCCTCGTTCTTAGGGCTATCAAAGTAAATTTAAGAGTATTAGCAATTATATAGATAATTTATACCTGATTTGCCCCTAACATTATCATTGGTACTGGCAATTTCATCATGAAACCTACTGCTGGTCAGAGTTTCATCTCCGAGGTAAAGCAAGGTAAAAGTAAGCTAATTTGAACAGCTGTTTGTATTTCAAAGTATAAAAATATGACGTTTACACTTCACAATCAGTAGCCAATTATTGCAGACAGAAAAGTAGGCTCTTCTGTGACATCTGAACTGTTAAAACTAGTCAGACCATTTATTCCAGTGCATTACCTTCTCAGTGAAAAGTAGTTTTTCTTTTACCAATACATCTAGAAAACAGTAAAAAGAATTTCAAGTAGTCAAAAAGAATAATAATGAACTTTCTTTCCTATTTCTATTTAGCCGGTGGAACAATAATCTCAGCAAAAAATCACATTATTAAAACCACAAGTGACAAATGTCTAGCTTTCTTGAAAAAATCTTGCTATTTTAGGAAGCACTGTTACTTATTTATGCTGTATTGTTGATAGGTAATTAATAAACCCCCCGAATAATATATAATGCCAAATATTCCCAGACCAACAGCATACAGATTAATTTGTGACATTTGAAGTAACTGTATTTTGTACTACATATTAGACAGGGGACAAGTGGGCTTCACAGAATAGCTACCAATAATCTTGCACAACAACACAACAATATATATCAATAAACTTTAAACACCAACATGGATTATGACACAGAGCTTAAAAACCCATACAGCTTCTGCACAAGTAATACAATATTATCTCTCTACAGACCTCAGGAGATTCTCCAAAATCAAAGGACTGCAACATTGCCAGTCCCGTGAGCAACAATATTATCAAGCCCCCCCAGCCCCTAAAATATAAGCCTAAAAATCATGAGATTTAAAGATAAGAATCAACACTATCCTTTATCTTCACATGAAAGAGTTTACAATTCTGCTTTTTCCACACTACCAAGGGTTATTTATTTTCAAGGGAAGCTTGGCTTCTCAGAAAGTAATCTGATTTCATAGCTGGAGCTCTAGGAGAAACCCTGAATACTGGTATGTGCCACTGTGAAAGCATGTAACACAGAATATGGTACACAGCTGATTTTTTACCCATCACCCACCTACCACGCATCCTCGGGGGTGTAACCAGATGGGCTCTTTCAAGGCAAAACACTGCATCTTCCCATGAACAAATAGCACCCCTGCATCATTTCATCATGATGTATGACACAATTATACACACCTCTCCTGGAAGGACTCCTATGGCAGCATGGCCATTGGAATATACTTTTGTATGCACTTAGCATGCAGCACTAGCAGGTATAACAGACACGAGTTTAGAGTGGTCTATCCCCTACAGGGCAGGAAGGTCAGTGCCTCATCTCTAGCGCTAGCTCCCTTGTGGAATTAGTGCTGTGAGTTCAATGTGGACGTTACTTGGAGGGAAAGACAGCAAGCAAAAATGGTACTGTCATGCCTTTTCCAGGTTCTGTGCATTTCCACACCTCATGGCCAGGAGAAATAAAGTTCAGAGTTTTCCAAGTGTATTGTCACCTGGGATGCTGGGGGTGGAGGAATGGGAGTGGGGGGTCAGAAAGGAGAAGGACGGGACAGAGGGAAGGAGAAGGAGGAGAATGCAGGAAGAGAGTTCTGTGGGGAAAGAGATCTCAGGAAAATGCACCCAGTCATTACTTCTCTTAAGACTGTCTCAAATTGGGGGTGGAGTGGCAATTCTTATACAGATCTGCTGCCTGCTGTTTTGTAGGCCTTGGTTTTGCAAGTGGACATGTGCAATGTGGTATTTACATGTAAAAGATAGGGATTTTAGATAAATTATTATTTTAGATGCAAATACTTTAAGACAGTGAATCAAATTTGAAGTAATTACTACTTAAAGTATTAATTATTTTCAAATCATATATTGGACCAGTCTTTGAATAAAAAGATTCTAAATAAATGTTAGTGTTCAAATTTCACCGTTAACTTCCAAACATATTTAAAAACCAGGATTAATTTCCCCTATCTATATTGATCAAATGTGTGCTTTCCACAGGCTAATTTATCCAGACATATTTTATGAACCACTAAGCCAAGGAGATCTGTACAATTCACAATCCAAGGAATAATATGGCCAGTATAACAAGTAACCAGCTCAGCTAGCAATATGCAACAGGGCTCAGTTAGATAAAGTAGTCAGTGACCTTACTCATTTTTTACAGGTTTGTTAATAATTAATCAAGTGTGCATCCTCTAGCTACAACTGATAAAAATGCATATGCATTTCCATTATATTCTCTCATTTCAGCATATTACAGCTTAACCATAAAATCTGGCCTTTGGCAGAAACCTGGTGCTCAAGGACTCAAAAGTTGTATCTAATACAGTTCTTAAATGGAGAAACTAATAAGCTTTAAAAAAAAAAAATTAAAAGCATATTTAACCAACTTTACACATTTAAGTGTGCAGATCCCAAAACATAAGCATACTAAAATGACAACACTAAAGCCTTTTCCTAAAATTGCAACACAATAAATGAAACTCTTCTGCTTTCCCAAATTTATTACAGAAAATGGTTAGGATATCTATAACATTAATGTGCAATCACAGCTGCAAACAAGTGTCTGCATTTTAATACTAACCTCAGCAGTGTAGCATAAAACACAGGAAAAAAGCCTACAAAGGATGTTATAGATATTGTGCTTACCCACAGCAGTGGGAACAGCCCCACAGAAGTCTCAGTGTACCTGTACAGCTGGCCAAGGACATGGAGACACATGCTGGGGGGGAAATGGGAAGTGTCTGTATGACACTTGTATTAACAAGTGAGTAGCTCTAGTGGAAACATTCAGGCTTAATCACTGACCGTGAGAACTGGGGACCACATGAAGTAGTTGTTAACATATTCAAGCTTAGTTTTGCTGTAATTTCCAGGAAATGTACGATCAGGAACCTACACTCCTATCCACAAACACTATGACTCAAAATCAGATTGTTTCCTTGACTGATGCATGAGCCTCTGCCTATGCATTCCATTTTAACATGCGGGCATCTCTTCAGACTTTAACAGCAACTTTTTAGTTGCAGATGTGAAGTAAATCAGGTTGCCTGGAATCTGTTTACTTCTATCATAGCCTGAAATTTAATCTAAACATCAGGCTGTTTTAAAGGCTTTGAGCAAATTCTGTAACACCCAAGTGCAGAACCTTCACTGCAGAGGGTCAGTGAAGAACCAGGTTCCTTGAAGTCCAGCCTCACAGAACTGGGACAGTAGTGAGACAGATTATAGAAACGTTAAAGCAGTTTTTAAAAAAGAAGACTGAAAAGACTGGGGTGAAATCCATCAAACCAAGAAAGGTTTCTACAAACCAGACATATATATTACTCTTTCACCCCAAGGGATTCACTATAGTCACTGAAGGCCTAGTAAATACAGTCATGGTATCTAAGATGAAATGCATTTCATGTAAGAGTTAAACCAGAGGATTTCAGCCCTTGTTCTTCCATTCCACCAACCAAAACGGCAAGCCAAGATGATGAGTCCAGTTAGTAGATATCTACATCAGTGATGCCTTGCAATAAACCCTGTAAGGCTTTTTGAATCCTTTCTTTTTCCTTTCACTTCTCACTTGAAGATTTTTCTGGACTGTTTATTTCTACTAATCTATTCCAGAAATACTTGATGAATGTTACAAGTTAAAGCTCTATATTATATACAGTTAATTCGAGTTGTTTGTGATTGTAATTTTCTTTTGCTTTTACATAAATTAAAAAAAAACCAAACAACAACACAGTCCTTCCATGTCATTTCCATGAAATAGCCATCATTTCAATTCCACTTTTTGCTTTAGGCCACATTCTGCATTTTCTGTCTGCCATAAAATATGGACAAAGTAGTTAAGCTCAGCTTTCCAAAAGTTATCACATGTCCAGCTTTGCCAAAAAACACCCCTGCAGCTTCATCAGAAAATCAGTGCAATTATAAAGTCTACATACACAACACACAGCTGCTGGCTCTTTGAAAAATAGCCAAGAATTACAAAGTGATAGGCTGTAGGAGAAATCAAATTTTAGAAAAGAATCTTTTATTACATTCAATCTTATAAAATTTTAAACTTGAGTTCACTTAGGAAAAGATAGCTCTCTGGATATTCTGGCTTCCCTCTGTGTATTTTGTTCTCCAGATGTCTGAAGTTTGATGTTTCCAGCCTTCCTCCTTTTTGAAGGACCAAAGGAAAGGAGTAACACACACACGACTAGTTCATGTCCATACCACAGATTCCAGCTGCCGTGTGTATCAATAAATATTCCTGGGCTTTTTAATCCCATTTGATTTTACTGGTACTCAGAGAAGCAGAATAAGTAACAGATACCTGTTTCATTTTCATATGACTACAAAAATTCTCTCGGAAATGGTCTCTCTGCTTTCTGACTCTTGTCAACGGCAGGCTAGATCACAAGACACAGCAAAGGTACTTGGCTGTTTATTCAGCTGTGTATGGCACCTCTGCTTTAAATCTCTGAATTTATCCTTTACTCCTCACAGGTGCTGATGTTGACCTGAAGTTTTGCGAGAAAGGCCTGGGATACTTTACATAGATCTTAAATAGGACTTGAAGTATGTTTCACCTACTTTGATCTTTGCTGGTAATCAGCACAGATTGATTCAGACTTAAATGTGAGATAACAGCAACCTGGGAAAATATGAAGGGATTATTGAAGTAACTGCGAACAACAAGCTGGAAAGAAGCACTGTGGAAAGCGTTCTGGGGGTCCTGGTCAATGGCAAGTTGGACATGAGTCAGCAGTGCCCTGTCAGTCAGGAATGGGGGGCATCAGGCACAGCATCACCAGCAGGGCAAGGGAGGGCATTGTCCCACTCTGCTCTGCACTGGGGCGGCCTCTCCTTGAAGACTGAGTGCAGTTTTGGGTGCCAAAATATAAGAAAGACATTAAGTTATTAGAGAGCATCCAGAGGAAGGCCTTGGTGAAGGACCTTGAAGGGAAGCCATATCAGGAGTGGCTGAGGTCACTTGGTCTGTTCAGCCTGGAGAAGAGAAGACTGAGAGGAAATCTCACTACAGTCTTCAACATCCTCATGAAGCAAAGTGGAGGGGCAGGTACTGATCTCTTCACTCTCATGACCAGTGACAGGACTTGAAGGAAAATCCTGAATTTATATCAGTGGAGGTTCAGGTTGGACTTCAGAAAAAGGTTCTTCCCCCAGAGGGTGGTTGGGCACTGGAACAGGCTTCCCAGGGAAGTGGTCACAGCACCAAGCCTGGCAGAGTACAAGGAGTGTTTGGACAACACTCTCAGGCACACGGTGTGACTCTTGCGGGCATCCTGTGCAGGGCCAGGAGTTGGATTCAATGATCCTGATGGTTTATTCTGACTCAGTATACTCTCTGATTCTCTGATTCTATTCTAAGATTTTACAGCACTAGTTATCAGACATTCATATCCAACTAGCATTATTTTTCTAATACCTAGTTTATTCTTCTGATCCCTCATTTCCCTAGTTAGAGGCCAATTAATCTATAGATCTGTTGCCAAGTGCAATTTTTCTCATCTTGCTCTATCTGATAATATGGAAGAAACAATTCCTGCATGCTGGACACTCACCACAGGCAACAATCAGACTGCAAACCATACCCTGAGGGCTAGGTTGATTACATATGCCCTTCACTAACTTTTTATAAGCAGAGATTCAGGTACTACACTGCTTTTTTCCCCAGGCTAATCTTCCAGGTATAAAGCTTCTGACATGGCTTATTTATTGTTCCATTAAGCTCAGGCCCATTTACAGACTGCACTCAAGAGAGCTCCTTCCTCCTCTGCCTCACTAGCAGAGACTAACCATAGGCAAAGAACCTCCAGCACCCTGCTTCCACCGGTGCCAGCAATAGTCTGCTCCCTGCAGAGAGAGCTTCCTGGACCCAAACACAATGCCCAGGTTGCCTGACCTGGCCTTTCCTCCAAAGCCTGCCCTAAGTTTCCTGCTTTCAGCCTGCCACTCACCTTCATACACAGAACTCCTCTGACATAACTTGAAGCACTTTGATTTCCTTTATTTTCCTCTCCTGGCGTGTCAGGCAGACAGCCAGCTTGTCTGTGCCAGCCAGGAGACCTCAGCATCCGCTGGACCACCTGCATGTAGCACAGAATGGACTCCTTTGTCCAGCTCCAGAATGGGGAAGGGGAACCACTTGTGCTCTCTTAGCAGTTCCCAGAGCATCCTCTCCCACTTTTCAAGGAGTCATACAGAAAGCAAGTAAAAAAACCCCAGTATAAGGTTCCATGGCACTTATCTGGCTGCTTCCCTTCAATTCTTTAGCAACTAGCAAAGAATTTCCACACACCTATGTTTAAATGCAGGTGGCAACCTGAAATGAGCTCTTTCAAAATAAGCTTTTGAGAAAGACACCATCAAATGTTCTATTAAAATGTAAATGTATTGTCTCTATTATAATCCTTTCCTTCATTAATTTTATAATTTGATCATGGTTTGTTTGCTCTGGTTTCTTCCTTAAAAAAACCTGTGCCAGTACTGGCTCAGCTATCCTCTAATTATCTATATGAATGACAGTGCCCTTAAAGATATTAGTACTTGTTTTGATAGTTTATTAGGGACTGAATTAACCATCCACTGAAAACAGCACAGAAAGCTGTGTGCAGTAATCATGTATCTTACACTTAAAAAGCTGACAATGAATAGCCTGAGTTGATACCAAGTATTTTCCATAGCTCTGAAAGCCTTAGTAAGCGTAGTAAACATTTTTGCTTGCACAACAGACCCCAAAACTCTTAAAATCAAGAAGCCTCTCCAAACTTCACAATGTTGTGAAAAGTTTTACAACCAACATTAGTGATGCCTAGTTACAGTGGCAATATACTAAAACTGCTTTTTACAAAAACAACAAACCAAGAAAAAAAACTCTTCAGCAACAACACAAAAAGCTGTTCATGATTAAATTTGGATAGGCTTAAATTTCATAAATAGATATAAAACAGTGAAACATTACAAGTTTACTGACAGTTTTACTTTTAAAAAATCTTTGGGATTATATTATTGAAAAATAATACAAATACATAGTATGAATTACATTCAACATTTCTCACCATGAAGCTGCAAAGGTTTTTCTATGTAAAAGAGAGGAAAAATACAGGGTTTGTGACAGAATATTCACTTCTCATCCTTTGCTTTCCCTTGAAAGAACCACAGAAACAGGAGAGAAGAAAAATGTTCAGCTGTACTTTCCATGTCTTACTTCCTTTTTAGAGGTGTAATACAAAAGCTGTCTACTGGAGATCTTAGCTGGAGTAACTCATCAGAGCATTGTTCATTGCTAGTTATCAGTGTATCCTTCCACAGGACTTTGCCTTACAACACACCAGATTTCACAGACAGAAGAGAACAGATTTTCTCCAAGGCTTAGTAAATCCTTGGGTTTTAATCAAATATAAAATTGTGAATTAACAAAGTACTCCTAGACACGGCTTTTATAAGAGCTCATAAAGCAAATATGCACACCCAAGGCCTGACTTGCATTACCATGAGTTAGAAATTTCTTCATTTCTAAGTGTAGTATCAATATTTGCAGACCTGCAATTAAGAGCCAAAGTTTCAACTCCTTTCTTCAATTTGTGCTTTAATTTGATCGATAATTTATTATCAGCTGAAAACTAAACACAACTTACTAATAGTATATAAACAACATTCTGCCTTAATAGTGTCGAAGTTAAACAAGATGACAATTAGGAAATCCTGATTTTCTCTAACCATCGAATTCTAGGACAGAATTAACTCTTTAGACCAGGGAGGCTAGATTAACAATTTTGAAGAAAATATCTGCAGCAGACTTCATTAGCATCAAAATAAAAAATACTATATTACTGAAACAGAAACACATTCAGATCCAAAGCAAGCTACAAGGCACCCACAGCAGAGAGCTTAAAGGAGGACAGAACACGAAACCTAAGCCAAAGAGAGGAAACAGAAAACGTACAATAGAAAATTATATCTCTTAAATCCAGGAAGACACAATACACATAGCTAGAAGAAAACATTAGGAGATTTAGATGAGAACAAGAAATAAAGAAAAAAGCAAAGGCGATTGGATGCTACAGGCAGAAGTAGTGAATCAGAAGGTATGGTAGTGTTACTGCATAAAGTAATAACACAGTATGTCAAGTGCACTCTGTTTCTTTGATTACCTAATCATAGCAAGATTATTACAATGTTTGAAATAATGCTGCACAAACCAGGCAGAACAATATTAGGACTCAAGGTTAAGACTCAGAAATTACAGATAGGTTCTCCTTGTACTCTTTAGATAGCAGTAAACTAGATTAAGTAATGATGTATATGCTAGAAGAAAAACTACAAAACAAAGAAAAAGCAACAACCAAAACAAAAACCCCAACCCCCCAAAAAACCCCAAGCAGCAATCAGCAAAATGCAGATTTTTCAACAAAGGCAGGAAGCAAAATGAAAAATTTAATTTTGTAAACCTGTATTTTCCAAAAGTACACGTTTTATAACCAGTACATGAACTAGTGAGCTCACTCCATCTTTTCTTCAGAGCTTTAATAAAAGGTACCAAACTAAATCTAATCTTTTTAAGAATATTTGAAAAAGTATACTGAGTCAGCACCATATAAAGACTTCTTGCATTATTCTGATCATCCGGGCAGAATGTAAGAAACAAGAAGTGGCACCATGCATTTTTGAAGAAAAGAAAAAAACTCTGTCACCCTTTTCACAGGCTGAAGAGGCTGGACACGGACTGAACAGAAGAGAGACAGAGGCACAATTTACTGTGATAACCACCTGATCTAAGAGCAAGAGTAGCTGGGGGGAAAAGCTGCTGAGTACATAAACAACTAGAGGATGGCTGTGAGGGTGGTGTGAGAGTGAGCAGATTGTCGGGGTGTGAGACCCAAGGGTTGGCAGGGAGGCAGGTGGCCCCACTGACTGCTGAAGCTTAGAGTGGTGGAGATACTCCTGGGGTAAATGCAGCCCTTGTTTTCTACTCTGGAATGGCCCATCCTCAGTTTAAACCTGGTACTGTGGAATTTTCCAGTGTTTGCAGAAGTCATAGCACTAATACGTTTCCATTTATATTAAAAACATCCTGTAATTAAGCAGCAGTTTGAATTGTGTGCATGTTATCATTACAAGAGGGAATTTCCCCAGAACATTTGGTATCCCAAGCCCCTCCCTTCATGTTGCCATTGCTTTCCTTCTGTACCATCAGTCCTCTACATTCACGTTCTCCTTATGTCTGCTTCTGGTGTTCTTCTTGTTTTCTGGAGATGAGAATTACCTCAAAAGCAAGGCAACTTGTCAGCCTTGCATGAAAACACACAGACTCTGGATATAAACTTATTCATTTCCTCAAACCTAGTGAACATAAACAGAAGTTATCCCTCCTCATACTTCTCCACAGAATCACAGAATCATTTAGGCTGAGAAAACCTCTTAAAATCATTGAGCCCAACCATTAACCTAACACTGTCATAACTGAACCTTTCAGCTCTTCCGATCAAAAAGTAGCTCATGCTGATATTTACACATTACTAGTTTACATGTACTAGACTCCTACATAAAAAAAGGGAGAAAAGAAAGAAAAAGGAAAAAGAAGAAAGAAAGATTACTGGTTTTCCTGCTTTTCACAGTGCTTTTAAGTGCAAAACTGATATGCTTACAAAAATACATCTGGCAAAAAAAATTAAACAACACATGAACTATAAATTTTATCAAGAAAATACGCTGATAGAAAATTATGAAAGCATATTGTTACAGTATCAAAATAGGGTTCACTTAGTAAGCATTTATCCCAGTGGAGAAAAACCATTATCAGTCAGCTATATTGCAAAATACTCAGGCCACTCAAAAGCCTAACCATATCAGAAAATTATGTGAATTACAGACAAAAGTCCCATTAGTCCATCTTGAAGCACCCAGGTATTACAGCAATACTTGTGGGTGCTTTAGAAAGGAGCTAGGAGAAAGAGACATCGCCTGTCAAAATAGAATTTTTCCCTGATGTTTCCTACTATAATTTTAAATGTCTTAAAGGATGGAGCTTTTAATTTTTTTTTACAAAAGCTCTTCCGCAATTGTATAGATCTCCAAGTCAGTAGTAGTAATTCTCTTGCTATTGATCTAAAGTGTCTCTTCACTAAATTATATCCCTTTACATCAAGTCACATTCCTTTTGGCACATTTTACATGCAGTAAGTACAGAGGCAATCTTATCTTAATAAATGCAAAGCATTTAACCACATTTTTGCAGCCTCCCAGGTACTCACATAATTCCTGTTTCTCTGGATGCCATTATTCACTATTTAGACAAACTATACAGAATCACAGAATCATCAATGTTGGTAAAGAGCTTCAAGATCATCGAGTCCAACTGTCAACCCAGCACCACCATAATGACCCCTAAACCACATCCCCAAGCGACACCTCAATGCCTCTTGAGCACTTCAAGAAATGGTGACTCTACCACCTCCCTTGGAACTCACTGAGATGTCTAACCACTATTTCAGTGGATTTTTTTTTTCTAATATCTAATCTGAACCTGTTATAAACTTAAAACCAACTTCCTCTCATTCTTTCACTTTGAGACATGGCAGAAGAGACCAAGCCCCAACTCATTACAACCTCTTCTCAAGCAGTTGTAGAGACTGATAAGGTATTCCCTAAGCCTCTTCCAGACTAAACAACCCCGGTTACCTCAACTGCTTCTCACAGGACATATTTCCCAGACCTTTCATCAGCTTAGTTGCCCTTCTCTGGACATGCTCCAGCCGCTCAAGCTCCTTTTTGAAGTGAGGGGCCCAAAACCAAACCCAGTACTCAAAATGCAGCCTCAGCAGTACCAAGTAGAATGGGACAATTGCTTTCTTAGTCCTGCTGGCCACAGTCTTCTTGACACAAGCCAAGATGCCATTAGCCTTGTTGGCCACCTGGACACACGGTTGGTTCATGTTCAGTTGCTGCCAACCAGCACCCCCAAGTCCTGTTCTGCTGGGCAGCTCTCAAGCCTTTCCTCCCCCAGCCTGTAGCATTGCATGGGGTTGTTGTGATCCAGTGGCTGGACATGGCACTTCATCTTACTGAAGCTCATGGAGTTGTCTTCAGTACATGCAGGTTTTAATTTTCTCTTTCAGTTCCACCTGACCACCCTCTTAATGATACGTGTAGGTGATAAGGAACTGTACATACATATTCCAGCAGTTTTCTCACCAGCATGTTACAGAATATCCCAGCTTTGTGAGCTGGTACCTTCTATAAGTGATGGTAACACTTCTTATGGGGTGAGAACAAACAACTTTTCAGTTGTTACAGTTGTTGATTTGCTGACAATGTGGAGTAGGCAAATAAATGTAAGTAAATGAGAAAGCAATTGAGTCTCTACTGTGTGTTTGCTTGGTGTTCAGGTAAAAGAACCCTGTTTGTATATATAATGACATTCTTTGGTCCTTCTCCTTGCTTTTCTTATATTAAGTTAAATACAGCCTAAGCTCAGGATCCTAATACAGTTGCAGGAGTATCTTGACCCCAAAATTAATTTTGAAGCATACAGCAGAAAAAGCAGGGCTGTCACACCCCAGAGCAGATATGGGTGTTTTAGGGACAGCCACTAAGTTAGGCACCAAATCTGAGAATCATCACTGCAGCATGCAGCTGCTCAGAAGCACAAGCGTTAGTGAAGGGAGACACAGCCTCACTGACAGAGGCAGCCATTCCCTCCATCCCAAAGGACAAACCTCTCCATGGACTACAGGTGGAGCCTGACTAAGAACAGGACCCTAAACAAGGACTGGAAACACCCTCTATGTGACTGACTCTCCCCAAGGATACAAATAGAAAAACTTAGTCCTTACCCCTCTAATGAAGCAGGTATAACTTTCCACTTGCACAGAATTACTTTCATCCATTGAAAATTGGATTTTTGCACTTTCTGACTAGTCAACCAGATAAAGATGAAAAAAAAAAGAGATTACACTTCAGAAGGACAAGCCCAAAGCAATATTCCAAGCATGAAATGGCAGAAATTCTCTGTACCCTAGAAGAATAAAGTTTTTCTGACAATTGGGAACCAGGGGGCACTACTGCAGTTTGTTTCACTTAACTTGGCCAGCCACTTTGAAATCTTCCTCTGCAATGTCTTCATCACACTCATACTACGTTAGCTGTCGTTCCCCCTTTAAATCAGCCCCTCAAAAGGGTCGTCGAGTGCTAGATTTTTCTTGAGATATGAAGTCTGAAAACTCTTCAGCCACCAACCTAGTGAATAATGCCATATACTGCACATGCTACGTGGCACCTTCTGGGTCTTGAAATTGTTAGGTGCTGTAGCTACAAGTTCTATGCAAATACATGTAACGAGTTAAAAGAATGGGGAAAAAAAGGAAAAAGTTATGACTCCTTTTATGTCAAAACTGAAAAAAACAACAACTGAACAATTTTTATGCAATCATACACTTAAACATCATCTGTAACAAAAATCATCAAAGAGGGAATTTCACTGATCCCAATGCTGGAGTATAAATACAAACCTCTCTGCACTGCTGCACTCTCTGCCACACCACAAAAAATATTCTGTTTTAATTTTTTTTTTTGTTAATAAAGGAAACAACTCTGGGTTTGTATTGAGTTTAAAAATAATTCATGCAACAATCCCAGTTTTCCTATGGATGTGTTTTTTCCAATATTCTTACGTATAAGCCTCCCACTAAAATTAGTATGATTTGTATGTTTGGTAAATGCCAAAGGAAAGGTCTTGGCCCTCTGCAATTTACGACACTGGATTATTAGGTACAGAAGCCATGTTTACTGTTCATTCAGCTATTGAGTATGGAAGAAATAAAAATAACAATAAATAAAACAAATTATTCAATCAAAACAAAATAAAAAGGTCTATAAAACGGAAAAATATTTATTTAATTTCAAATAATATCTTAATCAACCAGCTGCTACTGCAGTTGCAGTGGCATATGAAGCTTTTCATAATGCTGATAAAAGTGTGGATTTTACATCTTTTTTAACTCTTCAGTTATTTCTTTGGAAAACAAGCCATTCCCTACAAAGGGTTTCTGAGGCTCCTAGCAAAGACCATGACACAAACATGGCATGGGGTTTCAGGAGCATACTGGGTTTGCAGAAGGAAAGAACTTCATAAAAATGCCTCCCTTTAATTTCCTGGTCTTGAAGAACAACTAAAAACATTAATTTCTATGTTTTACCCAACAGACCTTTTGACACATTCCAGCACAAATCCCTGCCTTGGAAATAGAACTGGAAAGGTCAAGGTGTGTGTGGGGGAACAAGAATGAGCCCCTGAGTTTCAGGAAGCTCAGAATGGTATTATGAAAACATGAGGAGGTTGGATAAAAAAATATAGTAAAAGAATCAGTTTTCTGGCTGCCTAATTTGGTTAGCACTGCTCTTAATGAGGAGGAATAAGTGGTTTTGTCATTATAACACATATAATATGTTGTCTACAAAATGTGTTATCTACAAAAACAAGGCCATGAGAGGAGCAGGGGAGTCTGAAAAACACTCTCATGAGAATCAGAAGAAGCCACTGACCACCCACCACATCAGCGAAGCTGACAACATAAAACTCATGTTAAAGGGGCTATGTATGATGCTTTTGATTTGGAATCCTGGGCGATTTTCAGTGAAATTCTTGTGATTTTTCTCAAAGGAAGGAAGAAGCACAGCAAAATAATGCAGATCAAGAACTAGTGCTGTGGAAAAATGATAGTAATGGATAGGAAACATTAGAATGAGTACTGATTGCATGCGTATCTGCTCCATGGATGCGAATCCATAGAGAAGGTTGAATCAAGATTAAATTCATGATAGCAGGGTTAATGAGATGAGATTTAAATTAAGGAGTACAGGGGCAAATTATAAAGAGATCTGCCTTATTTGCATTAGCTTGGTTTTTCAGTGTGGAGGAAAAAAGGAAAACATGAAGCTCTAAAAGAAGATGAAGGTCTGTGCATGGCTGTAGTTTACAGGAAGAGGAAAATGAGTAAGTAAGAGTATGACAGTAGAAGAATGATTACCAGGGAAAATTTGAAAGTACAATAAGGAGAAGGAAACTATTAATGTTGATGAGAACAGTAAATATGCAATCAACATAGATTATGAAAGGAATGAGCTGGCCTAGCCTGCACAATCGAGAAGAAGGTAGATTTGCTAGTTCCTAAAGGAAGTAACTGAACTGCTGAAAGGGAAAAGCAACAAAATGGAGGTGTTAAAATTACTGACACAGACCTCAAGGCAGCTAGTGCAAGCATAGTAAAAATATCATGGCAATCCTGGCAGGACCAAAAATTGTTGTGGAAAGGTGCCGCTGATGAAAGACATATTTTTCCCATGAAAGAGAGAAATATTACGCTGTAAGATGGCACTGTAGTTTATTGACATGACAGTACAGGAGAAGGCACAACATCCATCTGGCAGCCATTCACTAGTGGTGACCCCCCTGGAATCAGTGTTGGGCTCAGTCCTGATTAATATCTTTATTGATGATCTGGACAGGGGGGATCGAGTTTGCCATTTGCAAATTTACAGATGACACCAAGTGGAATGGGAGTGTTGATCTGCAGGAGGGAAGGAGGGCTCTGCAGAGGGACCTGGACAGGCTGGAAAGATGGGCTGAATACAACAATATGAGATTCAACAGGACGAAATGCCGGGTTGAACAACAACTTTTAATTTTTTTAATGTGGAGAAGAGGTAAAAAGAGTTAAAAATCTAAGAAGATGCTATTTCAACAGCTTTGAAGAGAAAACTACTTTTATGTCTGCGCTGAAATTTTAACAGAAGCACAAATGGCCTTGGTGGCTTAATAAAAAGCTAGAAAAGGAAAATCCTTTAGTATTATGCTCTCTCTATATTTTAAAACCCTTGCATTAATGGAAGTTTTGAGTGCAAGATACAGTGCTATCAGCAAGGTAATAAACTACACATGATGACTCTCTGCTACCTGCTTCTGAGGAATAACAAACAACATATGACAATTGCAGCTCTGTTGACTCAAGTCAGCAAGAGATCAGATTTTTTGCTGGTACTTCTTCTAAAAAGAATAGCATCTGCATATCATGAGCTTAGTGGATAAGAGCAGATATGAAAAAAACAAACAGAGAAACAGAGAAACATGTTAATACCTAATCATTTGAAGGAAACGATTCTGGCAGAGGCTTCTTTCAGCATAAAGAGACAGTATACAATACCTGTCATAAACTACATGTATAACAGGGTCACCCCGATTATTTCATTATACAGGAAATTCAGTTCCCCTAGTTTTGGCAAAATCTGTACCGCACCTGGTATAATACACAAAATATGATCATGTTTCTTGATGCAAGAAGTTGAAAATGCACCCAGCCAGTACATAGTGTTAGATGTGAAGCTTGAATGTTTATCAGAACTATTAAAATAGCTACACATATCAGAAATACTTATAGATTTGGGGGCGATTTTGTCATTATTTAGTACTAACTTCCAAACCTGTGAAAGATGCTTTTCTTTCTGTAGGTTTAAAAATTGTCATACAAAAAAAAGTATTGACAGAAAATGCCGAGCAAGTTAAAGAAATAAATATTAAATAAGTGCTTTAAAATATAAAAAAATACAAAAAATCATGCATAAATTCTAAATATAACTCAGCATAGGTATGAGTAACAGGATCTGCCACATCCATTGATTCCTAATAAACCAGTTGAGCAGAAAGATATTTCACAGTAAACAAAACATACTGGATATATCAAATACCATCCCAGAAGTAACCTGGAACCATAACCATTTGAGATTCCACTGAAAGAACTTAATTTTGACAAAATTTTCCTACACAAAACAGTTTCTTTAGAATCTATTTCAGTATTTTAAGGTGCTTTTGCCAGTTTCTAACGTACCTTGAACTCACAGGTTGTTTGTTTCACATGAAAGATTTTGGCTAGTAGGATGATTCTGACTCACTACTAAGGATTTAAGATTTTGCATATTTTGGCAACACCAAAAAGTAGAGCCCTTGTTATGCAACAAAATACACTAAATATTTCCACATTTGCCAGAAGCTTTTTTTTTTAGCTCATCCATTTTGGCCTTTAATACTGGGTCTCTTATACTAATTCTTCCCTTTGTGCTTCCGTAAAAGTATGGCATAAGCTCATGTTGTTAAACCAGGAAAATCACTGAGTGAACTGATGTTCAATTTACATAATAGCATGGACAGCCTTGCTGACAGAGCTAAATCAAAAACATAAGTTTCTATTTACTCACTTAAATTACTAGAAAAACATCTAATTGAAGCACATTTGTGCAACTGGCACAAAAAGGACAAAGCACATGCCTCTTAAAGAGAAAAAAAAACAAAGGATGCGCCTAAAAATCCATTCATCTATCATTTCCTCAATCTGCCAAGAAATGTACGATATTCTTATCTTTCACCCAATTCCTACTTTCTATGGATACTCTTCCATGAACATTAGCAATGGAATCAAACTGGTGGCTAAATCAGGGAAGTGTCTGTATAATATCTGGTACAGACAGTACCCATGATGAGGCCATACTGGTACTGCCTCAACAAGCCATGCTGCCTACAGAATTGATAACAGGATCATTGTGCATGCTGCCACACACATGGAGATGCTGTGGGAAAGCATCTTAGAAGCTACAAATGGAATTAACTTGCCACCAGAGATGTCATGTTCAAAAGTGCAAGAAAGAGAGTCAAAATGTAATGGTGGATCTGCCTTGAAGTGTTCTGCAACACAACACATAGAACAACACTGTTCTGAGGGGCACATTCGTTTGAGTACTTATTTTGTCACTAAAACACACATTGAGAACTATATAGACAGGGCAGGTATTCCTACAGCCAGAAAACATAAAAGCAGTAAATCAAGTTACACTAGTTCCTCTATCACATCACCAGAACTGTCACTCAAACTTCTTGAAATTCATACAACCTTTGTCATATGTGATACACTGGCAGTATTTAAATAAATAAATGTGTTATATTCATAAACACAGGCCTTTTATATAAACAAATTCTTACTGATTATTTTTTGTTTCACTGCTGAATTTTCCTCTTATAATAATTTCATTACATTATGGTGGCATCAGACTAGTAAAATCATAAACATGACACTTTTCACAGGTTGAATATTTTGACAAGAAATCAGTTTTACGTATGCAGCAGACTTCAAGAACTTTTTACACAAACCATAGCTCCCACTGTATTTACATTTATTCATAATTTCTAAAGTGAAGTTTATTCCAGCTAATTGAGGTTTCTGTTTAAGATTTATATTCTAAAAGATTAAACAGGTCTTCTATTTCTTCTTCCTTCATGCTAAGAAAAAACCCACAACTCTCAGACAAAATACTTCAATTCTAAACACTTGAGTTCCTTTCATTTCCAGCCTTAGTGTTCCCACTAGAAACTGGCTTTCATTACTTTCTATATTAAATATCCCTATCTAAAGTACCTGTGTAATATTTAGAGATCTGTGTGAGAAGTGATGGAAAGCACTGAAGAGCAAGCCATCCTCTCTTACTACTCTTAGGCTGTGGTCCGGCCAACCAGAAAGGCAGCAGAGTTGTTAGGGGCTGGTGATGATGGGGTTTCCAGCCCATGGCGAGCCCAATGGGGATGAGGTCCAGCTATGGGTATAAAGACTAAAGCACCAACTTTGCTAGCAATTTAGAAATATTTCTGAGGCTGACTTCTGATTTTTTCTCCCTCTTCCAGAGGGAGGACCGTGGAGAAAGTTACAATTTTGAGCTTTCACTGATCCCAAGTTGATCTGATTTAAAACTCTCTGGTTCAAAGACCATTTTGATTCCTTTGGTCAGTGGCTCAATACTGCAGTGAACTAATGCAGGACATTTATCAGAACTCTCCCTGGCTTTTGAAACCTTGACCACAGGTTTTTCCCCACACATTTTCACATCTCAGCAGGACATGGAGAGTGGCACCATTTCAGTAGCTTTATCTCTGATGAAGTCGAGATGGTAGTTGAGCTGGCTTAACACGATTAGCCCCACAGCCTGCTCTTCTGATTTAACACATGTGAGAAGTCTTTCCAAGGGACAGTAAGGCAAGCACAGCTACGCTGTCTTCAGCTGGCACAGCTCTCTGACTTTGGTGCCATTCAATACCTGCTGAGGTTGACACAAAATACAGGACGTGGCTATGAAGGCTAGGGGAAAGATCAACAGACTAGAGAAAGGGTATAAGTCATACCCTATGTTTAAATAAAAAGATCGTATGTGTTCTCCATAAAATTCAGAAAAATTTACCAAAAAAAGAAAAAAAAGAAAGAAAAAATCAACATAGACACCTATACATCAGCTTGGTCTTGAAAATATAATCTATAATTTATAACATTAAATGGACTCTTTTACTTCTGACCATCAAAACAGGATTGCAACATTTCATCCAGTCAGCAAAAACTCAGAATGGAAGGGGAACCCCTAAAATAAAAAACAAAAGTGATATCCATTTATCAGAACATGGTGAGGATTGACGATATGAAGAAACTTTTGGGCACTGCTTTTCAACACCTTCTCAACCCAAACTAAAATTCAGTCTCTGTCATTCAGCAGTTAATTAAGTTTTGAGATTACTGCAGTTTTTTTATTTCTAGGCTCTTATGAACCAAACTGCCTGAACACATTGTATGGTGCTATTCAACAGAGTACTACAAAACATTAACACTCATTTTAAGTCAATTCAACTTCACAGGCTTTGAAATCAATACATAAATAAGTAAAATTATGCCACATGGAGTAATTTGCTAAGCAAGTCTTACAGAGACTTAGTGAAAAGTTCATTAAATCCCTTTTCACTAATCCCTTTTCTAAGGCATTGACAAAACAGTTAATATACAAAAAATTTTCAAGAAGTAATTCTGAAAAATTAATATTTGGGATAATCTTACTTTTTAATTCTAATTCCAACATGGAAAAACCTATGAACTGGAAAGTAACTTTAAAAAGGGGACAAAAAGTGAACTTAAATGACAAAAAGTTTGTTACTAGAAAAAAATACTTCTTTAATATACTGAGTTAGAGAGCAATAAAAAAGTTTTCTGGAGACCTTTGTAAATCATATAAAAGAAAGGAGAAAGGATATCCTTGTTTATTTCTCAAGGTATTTCTTAAGGTATTCATGGTCAATACCTTTTGAAATGATCCTGTGCTTGCTCTTTCAGAGATATTTCAGCTTTACAGACTCGAATTCTAAATTTAAGGCTTTATTGATGAACAATATAAAGAAGTAGTCAAAATTCATTTCAAGGAAAATTATTCTGAAGTCAAAAACAAGGCTTCAAACCTTTTCAAGACCTGAACTGGGTAGTGTTGTCATGCAATTCTTTGCCAGAACAAAGAGGAAGGGTACAAATTATTTTATTGGTGCTGATACCACTGTATTTTAACCATTTCATCTTTTCTAATGGTTTAGATCTACCCGAAAGACAAGATGCATTCAGAATAATGTTCTGACCTTGGAGATAGCTTCCAGCTTCTGCTGCCAAATAATACCATGAGAAAGAATGAGATATATTCAGAAAATGATATTTGGTTTAAATACTTCAAAGAGGGGAAAAAACATCCTTTTTTTTCCTTTAGCATAGGCCCAGAAATGTAGGTGTTAAAAAGCACTCTAAAAGCAAAAAAGGAACAAGCAAGACTAGGCTTTTCATGAAAAAAGCCTTCCTTACAAAATACATCTGGCAATGGCCAAGTAGTCAGTTTAAATTTCCTGAAAAATTTATGGTTTAACTTCAGTCTGTACTTCCAGGGACTGAAAAGCCTTTGTGTGCGAGTAATTTTTCATAGTTACAGCTGAATAGGTGTCAGACAAAGAAGCTAGGCTGGAAGGTGCATAAGTTATTAATGACTCTTAAGCAAACTACAAAACTATCAAAAGAGTAGGCTCCCTTTAATTTTATAAAAAAAAAACAAAATGCATTGGAAATTTTGCGGCGTATTAAAAAAAAAAAGAAAAAGAAAAAGAAAAAGAAAAAAATATAGTGCATCTTTTCCCTGTGTTTTGCCATGTTCATTTGGGTCTAACAGCAGATTTCAGGATTTCAAGTTCTAAACCAGATTTTGGCCCACATCTTGGAAAAGATCTGCATTCACCTTCCAGAGAACTTTTTTGAGCTATTGATCCTCAAAACCTTATCCATATGAACAGATTAAACTTTCCTTTGCTGCTGCTCTTGTTTTTAATACCAAGCTCACCAAGCTGTTCAAATGAGAAAAAGGTGTGCACATGTATATGATGTGAATGTCTTGACTTCCTGCAGCAGGTTTGCACCTTCCAAAATCTCTCTTTTCTTCTTCTACATTCTTTCGTCTACATTCCCATGTATTCTTAACATGTTTTTTTTCCTGTTTCTTCCTTATGCTTTGACTTTGGGGTTTAATAACTACTTTCCAGTATTTTGCTATACTTGAAAATGCTTTTTTTCCTGTAAATGATCTCTTTTCAACCCAAACTTTTCTGAGAGCACACTACTTGTATGAAGTTAGATTTTAACCCTCTATAAATCTCCCACATTTGTTGAAGCTGATTCATTTGTATTTGATTCCCACAGATTCCATGAGTCTATTCTCCTGTGTCTTTGCAACAGCAATCATTGTGATTGGAAAACTTGGGGCTGAATCTGTCACCTCCAATAAAGAATGAGAGTCACAAGTCTCTAAACTGAGTTAACTCCACACCTATTCATGTGACAAATCCACACTGTTAGTCCTTAGGCTGGATTCAGTTAGGCATCTGGAAGACATTCCACATGGCACGAGTGTCTTGAAGAAGTACTTCTTCAACTGCAACATCAAGTGTATTGCTTATCATACTCCATAAAGAGTAACAGAAATACGTGTCTACTGCAGAAATGCACGACTATGGGGTAGGGCATCAGGCTGAGCAAGAAGTAGAAAACTGTTAATTGGAAAGAAGATAATGCTTTCAGAAAGAAGTGTATTTTGCAGGCTGGTTGGACATACACGGCATAGCAGTGAATTAACTCCCAGCTGTCTCTGTTGCTGTGACCCTTTCACTGTGCCAGCATTGCAATAAATATTCAAATTAAATGTATTTTGTATGTTAATACTCTGTTTAGTGCATCACAGTACATTTCAACAATCAAAGCTTTTTTCTTTAAGTACTTCCTTGACAGCTGCACCGGCTCTGAAGCATTAAGATATTTCCATGATCTGCCAACATCTTTTGAACAAAAATCCACCTAAACACCACTATTAAAGAGTGAGCTACCATCAGAAAGCAAGAGCTTCCTCACGTTAGAAAACACTTTCACATCAGCTGCATCCTGAACTTTGAGACATCAAAGTCGGACTAGTTACATTTCACTAGTGCCACGTCAGTGAAGACTGAGGCAAAAACAGCAGTGAGCACCTCAGCTGTATCTCTGTCTGCTGTCACTAATTTTCCCACCCTTTTAGCAACAGGCCCATATTTTCCTCATTTAGTCCTCATTAGTATTACTAATATAGTGGTAGAAACTCTGCTTGATACCTCGACAAGCCTCAATCACTGTTGAGTGTTGCTCTCCCTAAAATCCTCCTGTATTTCTGGACAATCTTTCTAAATCCCTCTTCTGAATGCTGTCCTTTTTTCCATCTTCCCCACCCTGCCATTTTGTAGAATACATTTCAATTACATAAACAGAACTTAGGAAAAAAACAATTAAAAAATCAGGGAATGCTTTTGACCATCTGGGCAGAGGAATATCATTGGTTCATCCATACACAGGCCCAGCTTTATGGGACTGAATCTTTCTGTGCTGCCATTCATCCTGAAGGGATCACACTGTGCACTATCCATAACCATTATGCCTCATGAGACTTGACAGGTGTGTATCTCAATTTTATGTCTACATCCCCTAAGATAATATTTTTGCCTCAAATGGGGCTCTCCAGTAATACAAGCAATTATAATTTAAAATCATACTTTCAAAAGCTGGGATAAATCTGCATTCCTTTTTCTTTATAGTTCAGTGTTACCATAGATAGGCAATCTAAACAGAGTCCACAATTCATTATTGAAAACAGAACACAGTCTGCATCTGGAAAAACAGCTGTATCCACCTTTTTTTAACCTGCCATCTTAGACTTCGCATGAACAAATAAATGTCCTTTTATGCGTACCTGGAGCCACAGAGACTCCTAAAGGACTCAGGGCCATACACATACTCACCTATGTGACCACAGGTCACAAGAAAGGAGGACTTACCATTTGTTGGAGAACTAACATAAGAAGTAATTCTCTGGTGAGTGCACTCGATTGGCCAGATGATGGATATTTTGATTTTTCTAGTTGTCTCATTGGCTCAACCTACTTTATGTCTTAGGTTTGTCGGCAGAAGATGTTCCAGACAGATCTTCCCACAAGACCCTAGCCAGAAACATTATCTGTTTTTTCCAACATAATAAACTGATTAATACTACCTTTACCAAGTTTCTTTAATTGTCCTAAATGGATGTGAACTTTCATGGTATTTTTGATGATTTAGACTGAACCTTTGTCCTTTTTGACAAGAAAAATCATAGTCTGGGATTTACCTTGCCAGAGAAGCTCACAAAACATATGAGCTTTCTCCCTCTTTTTCTAACCCTGCTAATTCTGCCCTTGCACAGGCACTGATTTACCAGTGAATAATTCTGTTTTATTCAGTTGCAATACAGTGGCTCCTCATTGCTGGACAGGAGCTGTACCGTTGTGCTGTTGTACAGCTTTTCCTTCACACAACATTTGCACTGTACTCATTACACATTCTCCACCACAAGCAGAGCATCCCAACCTCCTATCTTCGGGTGCATTATGCTCAGTCATATAAACAAGAGCTGCATATTCATCTCCACTCTATTTCTCTAGAGCTCTCCCCTCTCTACCCTTAGCAAATACACAGTCTATGTTTATATATATGACAATACAGTTATCACACACAAAAACATATTCATATTTTTCTGGATTCAAGCCTGACAATAAGTATATTAAAAACTGAAGATCACAAGAGTTTTGTTATGGGCTTAAGCAACTATATCACATAAGGACAGGAATAAACAGAGGCACTTAAAAAAGTGACTGCTACCATTGAATTGATTATTTGTATGGCACCAAACTGTCCCTGATTCTTTGTAGACCATTTAGGTCTAACGCCTTGGATACCCTGAAACTCTGTATAGAAGCAGCATCAGAAGCACTGTCAGCATTTACTGGTGCTCATACCAGCACTGGAAATATTCTCAAAAGGGGCTCTGAACAGGAGCGTGCAGAAGAAGAGGAAACTTGGGATAATGAGAAGTGAAAGATTTTCAATGGCAGGAAGTGCTCATTTAAAAGAAAGGGAGAGGATGGAAACAACTATTACACTGATCATTTAATGGAGAAAGTTGTTTTCTGCACAACATTCAGCCAACAGCAGACTGGCTCTAACCTACACAATACAATATTCCCGTGGACCATTCCAGACTAGGGGCATGTTTACATCATGACATTCAAGTTTCTGTACCAAAGGCTTTGACGTACTTGGGATGAAAGCCACACTTATAGTAATCATGCCAAAGCCATTATTTCACATATTGTTTCAAGTAAATCTGAGCCACCAGACAGGGGAATGTAAATGCTACCCTAGAAGAGATTTTCTGTGCAGTGCAGTCACGGTCAAAGCAAGCGTAAGTAAGTAGTTCTGAGTAAGTAAACCCATAAACCCTAAACTATATCAGAAAAAAGATATTTTATATGCATTTCGGGACTTCTGCTACTTTTCCTATTAACAGAAAGCAGAGAGGGCTTATATATGTATCGCTGCATGGATGGTACTGACTTGAGCAGGATGCAGAAGTTATAACTTCTCATTCTTCTTCAGGGAACCCCAATCTTGGGACAGCTGGAGAGCCTGAAACCTCATGAAGCATTTTACACTCTCTGAGGAAACACTCTGATGTCCTGAAAAAAACCTGGCCTAGGAAAACTTCACAGGAACAATTACTCATAAGGAATCCCTTTACTATTTTTTCAAAACAAACAGGCAACATCCAAAACCAAAAAATCCTCACTACAGCCATTTCAAAAGGATCAAATTATGAGAAGGAGTAACACAAATTACAATAGTGTAAAGTGTTCCACTAATGCCTTGCAAAGATTTATTGAAGGAAGCTTCACCTGCCCTGTCTAGTCCACAGGTGGTGAGAGAGGAAAACATGCATGCCTATCATGAAATGCTGTTTTGCACATCAAGGTAAAAGACAGAACAGTGTTCACCTACATGCTGTGGTGAGTTGACTGTGGCTGGACAGCTGGCACCCATCAACCCCACTCTAGCACTCCCTCTCCTCAACTGGACAGGGCAAAAAAATATAATTAAAGGCTTCTGGGTCAAGATAAGGACAAGGTGAGATAATCACTGATTACTGTCACAGTCAAAACAGACTTGACTTGGGGAAATTAATTGAATTTATTAACAATGACATCAGAGTAGGGTAATGAGAAATAAAACTATATCTGAAAAACAACTTTCCCCACTTCTCCCTTCTACACAGGCTCAATTTCACTCCTGAAATCTACTGAAATTATCTACTTCCTCTACTCTAGTAGCACTGGAGGACAGGAAATGGGGATTGCAGTCAGCTTCTTAGCTGCTCCTTTCCCCTCGTGGGAGGACCCCTCACACTCTTTCCCTCCTCCAGCATGGGGTCCCTCCCATCGGAGGCAGTCCTCCATGAACTTCTCTGAATTTTTCCCACAAGCTGCAGTTCTTCATTAACTGCTCCCAGCGTGGGACCCTTCCAAGGGGTGACAAGTCCTGCCAGAAAACCTGCTGCACAGTGGCCTCCTGTATCCATGTGTCCATGAGGTCCTGCCAGAAGCCTGCTGCAGCATGGGCTTCCTGTGGCGTGACAAACTCCTTTGGACTTCCACCTGCTCTGGCATGGGGCTCACTGTGGCCTGCACGTGGATCTCTGCTCTGCTATGGACCTCCATGGGCTGTAGGGCACAGCGTGACTCCCCATGGTCTGCACCACAGACTGCAGGAAAATCCCTGCTCTGGAGCCTGGAGCATATCCTGCCCCTCCTTCTGCACTGACCTTCGTGTCTGAAGAGTTGTTTTTTCTCATGTATTTTCACTCTTCTCTCATCTGGCTGCAGTTGCTGTCGTGCAGCAATATTTCCCCCGCTTCTTACATGTGTTATCCCAGAGGTACCTCTGGGATAACCCATCCCTGATGGGCTCAGCCCTGGCCAGCAGTGGGTCTTGTCTGGAGCTGGCTGGCATTGGCTTCGTTGGACATGCAGGAAGCTTCAAGCAGCTTCTCACAGAAGCCACCCCAGTAGCCCCTGGCAACCAAAACCTTGCCTCACAAACCCAGCAGACACATATAACCACACCATGACTTTTCTGTAGCTCAGAGAAAAGCTAGTCTGGTTTCACATATTTTCTTCTGAAACATTGGCAGCTCTGCTTGCTTTAGGATTTTATTAAGCTGTAAAGTACTTCGTCTAATCAGAGTGAGGAATACTGTTGACAGTGGGCTTAGTTTTATGAGGAAACATTTAAAAAGCCATCCTGACATTCAAAAGACATAAATGTTAGTACAAATTGAACTGCGGCACTCTGCGCTTCTCATTCATTTTGTAAGGTACTCTGAGACGATTTGCCTGGGAAAATGAAGCAATAATGTCTGAAGGCTTGATTTTTCAGAGATTTCAAGACATACAGCTCCAGATGTTGTCATAGAAATCTGTGGTACTCACTGATTCTGAAAATTGGGCTGTGGATTTATAAAGCCATACCTTGTGCTTGTCTGAAAGGTACACAGTAGAGGACAAAAAGTAAATATGGTGATTTCAAAATAAACCCTGTCTTGCTTCCCCTTTGAATGTAAAATTACAAATGAGTGTTACAGCTGAAATGAAAACTTGAGGAAGTAAATTTGTCTAAGCTTTCTTTTCATTTCCATCTGTTCACAGAACAGGCCTTCATTTATATTTCAGACATAAGGAAAAAGTCTTCAGTTAGTGTAAGAATTCTAAATTTTATAAGCAGTTGCCCTGGAAATGTAAGACTTGACTGTGGCCATGCAGTTACTCTAACCTGAGCTATCCAAGCTCCCTAGTCTGGCAGAACCTTGTCTTGCTTTGACACACTGCAGTCTTCTATGAACATTGTGTCCCGTATGCACCCAAGAACATGCAGGTACAAACCCTTCATTACATACAGTGCCAAGTGACACACAGCCAAAGGTATTCTTGCTACTAAAAAGTACGTCTACACATCTACCTCTACTTTTGGAATATCATTGGTAGGCAAAACACATTCAATCTACATTTCCATCACAAAAACAAATTTTGCTTCTAAGCACATGAAAAACTAAGTGATTTTCATTCTACCAATGGATAAGGAGTTTCCTTGAGCTGGAAACGAAAAGTTTTTTTCTTTGCATCACTGTGAGTAACAATGCTTTGCAGACTTCTGACACCCTTTTTGTCTTGGTAGGTCCATTCAAGACTGCTGTAGTTAAATCTGTCAGCATTTCCATTGAAGTCTCTCTTTTCAAAAGTCTTAAGTCTGGTGAAAGGGTTCTCATTATCGCTCTCTTTTAAGCAAGTAGAACTTCATAAATCTTGTATGTTAATCTCCTTTTAAGTGTACTTGGTCATTGCAATACTCACTTGAGAACATCTTCATTTTCTGCTCTGCCTCAGTCAACTGTATGGTGTCTCTGTATTGATACCAGAACCAGAGCAGACCAGCCCAATGAAGGGTGCAGTTTGCTGCCTTTTCTGACAGTGGCCTCCAACATAAGCAGAAGAAATACCACAGTGAGCAGCTACAGAATGGCAGACTTTAAGTGGCTTTGAGCATTCAGTCATAATTGGCCTGCCTTGTTACCTGGACGATCAAATTCCATTGTACATTTTGCCTCTTCCAAAGGGTGGCTTCCTTGCACCTGCTCCTAACAAATGGAAATTCGTACTCCTTTAATCTAGAAATGGGTTTTTTTTAACAACATCCTTGTATATGTAAAAATCCAGAAGTCAAAATAAAGACACCCACTCCCCTGACTTGGGGGTTTCATCAAACTCTAAACAACCTATTTTTTCAAATAATTTGCAGATAATTTCCACTTATAGCTCCACTTACTTCCAAACTATGGATACTGAACATAGAATAGAATAGAATAGAATAGAATAGAATAGAATAGAATAGAATAGAATAGAATAGAATAGAATAGAATGTTCTTCAGTTTGAAGGGCCCTGCAATGATCATCGAGTCCTGACCACTTAAGGGCTGACCAGGTTAAAGACATTGTCCAAATTCCCCTTAAACACTCACAGGCTGGGGATATCAACCAGCTTTCTAGGAAGACTGTCCCCATGTTTGACCAACCTCTCAGTAAAGAGATGCTTCCAAATCTCCCCTGAAAGGTCAAAAATCTGGGGGTGGCAAGTCCTTCAAAACTGTTACAGCGTGGCATGTCTGAAGAGTGGTCAGGATAGGAAGAGAATGAATGTCTATGAGAGCTTATACAGCTCAAATGCAAACTTCCCTGTAAAATGAGAATTTGTCTGCATACATACTGCATGGCACAGATAAAAGGCTGCTGAAAAGATTAGAAGATAAAACAACGTTAAAAAATTGCCATTTAGGATTTCTAAATCATATTATCTCTTCTTTTTTTTTTAAGTAGCTTTGATTAAAACCAGAAACACAGAAAACTTGGAGGAGGAAGATTAAAAAAAGGTGTGATTATTTAAGAATCAACAAAAATAAGATTCCAGTTACAATACTTTTGTTGGCAGGCAATTACTGTCAGATATCATCAATACTTAAGAGAAAAAAAGTGATGCTTTAAGAGAAAATGTTGCCTGCTTAATTTCCTGCTTTTTGCTTAATGATGAGTCTCCTCTTCCCTTTAGTTTCTTCTAATTACTACATCTGCAGTAGGACACAGTAAATTATAATTTTATTTCATTTGCTCTTATGACATTTGAGGTCAAATCCAACAAAACCTCAGGCTCTGTCCTAGAATGAAATTAAAATTAAAATTTAAATGTAAATGCTTTGGAGAAACTGTGCCTCAAAGGCAGGTGTCTCTTTAGCATTCCTGTTGACTGGATTATTTTGTTCTTTAATTAAACTATATATATCCAAACTGAAACAGAAAAAAAAAAAACCCAACAAAAAAAAACCCCTTTCCTCCTGTTATTCAATCCATTCCTTGTAAATTCAAAAACTAGAAATAACTCAGATTTTTTTTTTGTTGGCATGTTGGAGAAAATCAGAACTAAATTTCATTGAATTAAAAAGCACAAACAAAAAAAAAATGTTCTAGCTTGAAATGTACCTGCAGCTTTTCTCCTCTATTTAAAGATCATTAAATTAATTTTTATTCTTGTGAAAACTGTTAGAATTTTGTTAAATATATCTATTTCCAAGTGTCTAATAATTGTAAGTGTTAAAAGAAAAAATATTAATACAGTTTAATTGCCAACTGAACATACAGAAATGTTAGTGTATTTTTAAACATTTACAGTCTGTGTGCTGCAATATATTTCAGCTCCTGCAGTAACAGCTCTTTGGTTTAATGTGTGCTGCATGAATGTAAAAAGGATGGCACACAGCACTAGGATATCAATTGCCTACTTGGAGAATGATTAATTTAAGATAAATAGATGCCTGGCTTCAGCTACACTGATTGTATTTCCTATCCCAAGCTGCAGAATCAGTGTTTCCACTCAGATGTTGTAAAACATATGCAGGAATCATTCTTTTCCACTACAAACCACAGTGCATCACAGATTTAATCTTGCTCTTCTGCACTCTGTGCCTGAATTTAATTTTACTTCTGCCATCAGCCTAATAGACAAAAAATGTTTCCTATTTATTTTAATACATAAACTTTAAACTCATGTTATTCTGATTTCATCCCACTTCAATTTCTTGGTTTGATGGCAAATAACAAAAAGTTTAACTCTGTCTAGAAGTACATAATAGAATCACTTGGAAGAAATACAAAAAAAAAAAAAAAAATAACAGCATCCCTAACTGGAAAAATATTTGATTTCATAATGATCATTGGATTTACCAGACATGAAAAATACCTGAAAACACAGAAAAAAGATCTCACCTTTTTTTTCAGTGCTACAAAACAAGACTATTTATTTGTTCCATTGTAAAATGCAGTTTTTAAAAAGACTCCTAGAAAAATTAATGGCTCAGCCTTATGAGATTGCACATACTTAAAATCCCTACCCTCTGGATTTAAAGCAAACAGCACCTCCCACTCCACTCAGTAGGGTCTGCATTTGTATTCCTCTTTCTGTGGGCACTATCCTACTCACAATAAACAATTAATTCCCTCAGCAAGCCAGGGTGGAACACAACCTTTCTCAGGTGCCATCCATTGCCTGGAGGAATTGGGTTGGATGGAGTGTATTGACCTAGAGTGAACATAAAGGAATTGGAGACTAGGAAGGGGCAGGTTGGGTGTTTGGTTTAGACTAAACTTGGGGGAGAGGAAGGACAGGTGTTCACTTAAGAGTTTGATTGCTAATGACCCTAAGCATGTCTTAGAGTAAGTTCTTCTAAAGCATTGGTTAGCAACCCTGTTCTCAAGCACGTAACTGGAGACAGATTTTGTACCACTAGAGGTGAGTCACAGAATTTAAAAAAAAATCAGACTGACCTTAAGTTGGAGCAGCTTTTCATATCAGTCAATATGCAATAAGTCAGATAAGCATCCCCTGAGTTGGATGAAAAGAAAAAAAGAAAAAAGATCTATGTGCATTTTAATATTAAATTTCTTTTGTATTAGGCATATGGATTCTTATAACTAACTTCAAAAATTTTATTTCCTCTACGTAAACATTTAAAGCAGATGTAAATGGCTCAAGAGAACAGCCTGGAAATTTTTCTACCCCATTACAGAAAAGATAGCAATAAATATGTGAATATTAGGAACAACCGAAGAGATGAGAGATTCTTTTACTCCTCATTCCCATTTATTTTCTTCCCAACAGTGTTCCAGTCAGGGGACCAATTAGTGTTGCACAATGATCTAGAGTTCTAAGCATTTGTCCACAAGAATCAACCTGCAATTACTACACCATTCTATGTAAGCTACCAGCATCTAGAAGATGATGACAAACTTAACTGAAACCGCTTCTTTTAATTGAAAAACATATTTAATACACACAGCATTTTTTAGTTATGAGCATTACTTTATTGCTTCTAGTGGGTTTTTTTTGTAAATAGTGGAAGCTTGCATCTGGAAAACACCAATAGGTTATGTTGTATCTGTTGTAAATCCGTGATAGTAAATGGTGTGAGGAGCAGCTCTTACCTGTACCCTGCAAAATCTCTGTCTGAATCACTCGAAAAGACTCCTGGTATGTTACTCTGCCTTAAAAGGCTGGATATTCTTCTTCTATATCATGCCTTACAAAGAATCAATAAAAGGACATTGTACACTTCCCAACTTATGTCCTTAGGCAGAAGCAGGCTCCTTTCCCAACTTCAGAGCAATCTAAATCCCTTAGAGTATCTCCTTACTGCTCTTCTCCTGCCTCGTACCTGCTAGGAGCTGCAGACTGCGTACAGGAGATTTCCACACATTCAGAGGAAATGTATTCACAGTGTCATGGTTTCACCCCAGCTGGCAGCTCAGCCCCACGCAGCCGCTCGCTCACTCCCCCCGCGTCAGGATCAGGGAGAGACTAGTAAGGGTAGGAGTGAGAAAACCCGTCGGTTGAATTAAAATCAGTTTAATAGGGAAAGCAAAAGCCACACACACAAGCAAAGCAAAACAAGGAATTAATTCACTCTTCCCATGGGCAGGCAGGTGCTCAGCCATATCCAGGAAAACAAGGCTCCATCATCATTGTCTTCCCAAGTCATCATTTAACGGTGACTTAGGAAGACAAATGCTGTAACTCCAAATGTTGTCCCCTTTCTTCTTCCTCCCCCAGCTTTCTATGCTGACCATGACGACATATGGTATGGGATATACCTTTAGTCAGTTGGGGTCAGCTGTCCTGGCTGTGTCCCCTCCCAACTTCCCATGAAGCCCCAGCCCACTCGCTCGTGGGATGGGGTGAGAGACAGAAAAGGCCTTGGCTCTGTGCAAGCCCCACTCAGCAATAATTAAAACATCCCCGAATTATCAACTGTTCTCAGCACAAACCCAAAATGCCTCCCCATACTGGCCACTGTGAAGAAAACAAACTCTACTCCAGCGAAACCAGCACAGCCAGAATGTTTTGCATATATGGATGTAACCAGCCGCATGAAAATGCAAAAAGGGCCCCTGCGATGGCACAGCAGCAGCACCGCATATTCTTTCACATGCTGCACAGGCACAAGTATGCCAGAGTAAATCACAGGTAATAATACTGTGATGTAAGTTATATCAGTAAGGTGCAGGCCACACTCTCCAAACTTAAGAAATAGCGATAATATTATTAAAAAACAGACGTGACATCCACAGAACTACAAGGTTATAAAACTGGAAGAAGCAAGATGAGATCCTGGACATGTGTTTTCTATCTAGACATAAGTTCATTTCTAAGAACCCAATGACTACCAAATACTCCATCTTTAAGTGTCTAGACCATTTGGCAAAAAGAACTTTCCATATTCATAACATTAAACATTCTGTATATTCAGCAATTATGCTTGTAAGTGATGAGTGAGTCCCTGTTTCAAGTCTTGCTGGAAAGGGAAAAGATATAAAACATCACAACCACATCTAAATCACTCAGACTTCATCAATATTAAGGCAGATACACTGCTGGTTAGGCTATAGAAAAATGATGAACTGAGAAATTGTATTACAAACGAAAGCCAAGTTATTTTCATGATATAGCAAATGAAAAGCTGCCCTAAAACCACATGCAAGTTAAAACCAAAAATGTAAAATTCAACATTCAGTTGACTACTGACACTCATATATTAAAGTATGGCTTGCATGAGGTTTCCTTCATGGTGTACATTTAAAAAGTAATTATTCAGAAATATGTGCCTTAATTTAATTTCCTTAGGTAATACAGAGGAGACATCATATTAGAAAATAAAAATGTAAAACCCACCATAGAATATAGCCGTATAAATAGCTTCTGGTGCAGCTACATTTCACCTAACTTCATCAAATGGGATCTAATGCACCAAATTGTCCTCAAAAGTTTAAGCCTGAAATGAGGTTTAAGAATATTAAACAAGTTTTAAAACATCTTTTGTGGCATCAAGAAAGTATCAAATACAATTTTCTGCAGTTTAATGACACACCTTGACACTGTATGTCCATATACATGGGAGATTTTTAAATCTCTTGCTGTACAAGCTTGAAAGTGAAATTGCATTTAAGTTATAACACTTGCATGCAATTTTATAACTCGGGTCATTTTAAGCTATATACAAAAGAAATGTTTCAGAGTTTGTTTTAAAACATTTTTGCATACAGCTTATTTAAAAGTAGTAGATAATCTGTCCTTAAAAAGAAATTATGAAGAATGCTGTAAGTAGAAATGAGGATTATATCAAAACTAATGACTTTATGCATTGCCTATGTGCTTCTAAGTAATATTTTAACTTTTATTTGTGTCAGTAAAGCTACTGATTCAGGTAATGTTTTCAAGCTTGAATCTTATTTTCAAAAACTGCAGTAAGATATTGAGACAGTATCCCAAAAACTAGGCATAGAGAGTATGTGACCACCACCTGTTACAGAAATACCCTTTTCTGAAGCAGAAAGTCAAACCCTGTGGCAGTGGAAGTGGATGGAGCTCTTCCACTGGTGAGCAAAAGTAAAGATGCAGAGCCCATATGGGACACAAGGCAGCCTTGCTGTTTATGTCTATATTATGATTTCTGTGCATGATACTTCATTAATTCTTGTACCCTTCCTTCTGCTGCATGACGCAGCAGGACCCTGTACCTGCCAGTCTGCAGAAAGCAAAAAGGCTGTCTCAGAGACACACAGAACCCAAGCCTGCCTATTGCACATTTAACCAGCTCTGCGATTAGTCATTTTCCAGTTTTTCACCATCATGAGCAACACAGAGGTCTCTAGACACCTCACCTCTCAGGCAAGCCTGAAGCATGTGCCTGCACTGAATTTCAAACTCAGTCTGTTTTTACCCACTACTGTTTCCTTGAAAAGCTTTCGTGCCATACAAGCTGACTTCAGCAGCCTGCTGCTACTGATAACCTTTAATGTTTAGGACACAAAGAAGAAACATTTACTTACAGATTTCTGAAGCTCTAATTAGAGAGTGCCTGGGAATGTAACACTTAAAAAATGAGATGTTTCTGGATATCCGCTTTTTATCACAAACTGCTGAGTCACATTTTGCTCTCATTTACAAATTTCCTACATAAATGATTCTTTGAGATTGTCTGCATATAACTAACTATTTATATTTTGTTTTCAAAACCAAGTTTTCCCCACTCCCCAAACTACATATATCCCAAATACATGATCCTGAGCTGCAACTGGTTTCCTGGATCACAGCAGCCAACAAGTTCTCTTGATAAATCTGATTTTAGTTTTTGATTGCAAAAAACCTCAAACAAACCCTGAAAGCTATTTGCATTGAAAACTATTTATACCTCATTCTGTTTCAAGCAGAAGCTCGCTCAAGGATGTCCATAGCAGGGAAGGTTCAGTGCAGTCCTCAGAGGCAAACCATGGGATAAAGCCGTAAGCTGTAGCACATGATCACACTGCAGCTCTCCTCCTGTGAAGCCTTAGGAAAAGGCTTTTGAAGAGCAGATCACATATCCTGATTCTTTGCTTAGAAGAGTCTCCGCACAAACCAGAATACCTCAGCACCCTGTGTGGTGTGTCAGTATCATCATGCTATATCCACATAAGCTGAACAGAGTTTATGCTTGATTATGGTTATATCTGAAATGCATAAAAATTGTGGCTGGCTGCCTGAGTCCGCACCAGGCATTCATATCATCTCTGCCTATGTGTGCAGCAACAGATACATCTCAATTCCAGTAAGTGACATTTAGACACCTGCTGAACATGGGAGGAATGCCTGAGCCTCAAAGCCCATTGCTGCTGTGAATCGAAGACCATTTGCCATTTCAGAAATTAGCTGCTTTTGAAGACAGCACGTCCAGCTGCAATGACATCTGTCACTGAGCCCACACCAAAGGCAGCAGTGGAACCAAGGGCAAGTATTTTTTACTGTGGAATTTGATCCACTTTTCTAAGTTATCACAGATTAAACAAATGTGTGCATTTAGAAAAAAAAAAAGACAAATCTAAAATCTCAGATGATTACTGAAAGACAGATTTAGTGAAGTTAAAACAAAACAAAACAAAAATCCCAACCCAACCCCTACACAAAGTATTAAGTATCTAAACCAGAATTTAGTGGATTTTAAGCCTTTCAACCAGAAGACAGTCCAAAATCTCCTGATCAATCTCAAGCCTGGAGATACCAAAAATGTGTTTGAACTTCAAGACTGTCTAAGAGCATTGCCAAGAGTTCTGAATATGCCCAGGACTCCCTGTTAGCCAGCACTGACCCTTTGGCTGAGCTCCCCATGTTTGCCAAACCAGGTACCGTTGCTTGAAAGTTCCTGGAAACACAGGCATGGTGGGAGCCTGATAAACACACAGAAACATAGACTCATGGAAACAGAATGGCCTGGGTCAAAAGGAACATTAAAGATTGTCTAGTTCCAATGCCTCTGCCATGGACAGGATCACCTTGCAATAGACCAGGTTGCTCAGAGTTCCATCTGGCCTGCCCCTGAAACATGATTACCCTTTGGCATACAGAAATACAGGAAGAGAAGGAAAGCTTTTATGGACTTCAATGGTTAAAAAACCTGCCAGAAATTGTGAGAAGTGTGTTTTGTGTCCTTCTAACTGACCAAACCCCAAACCTAATCTACAGCTTCTCACAAGTGCTCTAAGCATCACACAGATGTTTGTACTTCAGGATTTTTTCACCTTTTTTTTTTTTTTCAAAATCTTAGGAACACTGTGAAAATGGGAGAGCTAGATGATAATTGCTGAATTTCTTCATCTCTAAAAGCACACAGGTACCTACTTCACAGAGGCACTCCAGGAATGCATTAGTTAAAGCATTGTGAACAGGCAAGAGCAGTATAAATGCCAAGTACTGTTACTACTACTAGTAGCAATAATAATAATACTTGACACTGGTATAGTGCCTTCCATCTGAGAATCCCAAAGCACTTTACAAAAATCAATTATAAAGAGTCTGTGAGGTGGGTAAGTATAATCTACCTTTTATAGATGATGAAACACAGGTTCATATCGGTTAATTGAATTGCTAAAGTTATCCAGGAGACAGGCATAGAACCACAATAGATAGTGCACATAAGACCTCCTCTGTCATCTCTAACTACCAGGAATTCTTCTTTCCAATGTGTCACTTATTTGCTCTCACTTATCATTTTTGTGAGCTGTCTTCAACAAGTACTTTTCATTACTGTTCCTATCATTATAAATGACAGAATTAAGGATATAACGCTAGAAAATATACCCCTGTCCTTTCATTTCCAGGATAGGTGTCATGTAGCATTACATGAACAATCCATTTACATGTTGTAATACCCATTAATATTTACTCTCCTTGTTTTTTTACTGTTTTGGTGGAGAAATAAAGTATAGTCTATCACAACAAAAAAAAATATTCTGGTAGATTTTACAAAACCATTCACTTATTCTCAGGCAAGCACTGCATAATCTACCTACTTTCTCTTTTGCTCACTGATTAAGAGGGAGTAGGCTTTTTTTTTAATAACGTAAAATGATGCCTATATGGTCAGGAACAATCACATTCCACCCCTCCATATGATCTGACCCAGAAAGCTGCTCAAAGATACTCCCTGTTAAATGCTCCTGCAAAAGTGAATCCCACCTGCAACTCCAATTTCTGAGTTCAAGCACAGCCCCAGGCTGAGGGACCTGTGCTGAAAGGCCCCAGCCTGGAACTGCACCTCACCTTGTAAACTCAAAATAGCTGATTTAAGACTGACTGCTCACACTAACTATTTTGAATAATATATAACAATATCAGTGGCCTGCCATTTTTAGATTATCCTGAGTTTAATACAGGTGACTAACACCTAAGTTCTGCCAGAATTTTCTCCTTCCTTAACAAGGTTGATGTATTACTTTTTTTTTTCAAAAGTCAACTACCAGCTAGACATTTAGGTGCAAATAAAATTTCACTGATTGGAAAAGGAAGAAATCTCATTAAAATTTTCAGAGCCAAGATGTGTCAAGTGAAGTACAGATATGCTACCACTAGACCCAGGCAAAAATTACTGAAACTTTTCTCATAATATTAATGTGATAAATTTTTAGTCTTGTTAATATTAACACAAAATGAATGTATAGAAATGTAATATAAATTTTTAATTTAAACATTAATTTCCTCACACACGTTCCTTCCCTCTCCAGTAACAGTATCACATTTTATCAGGAGAATACTAGATCACATCTTCTCTACCTTTAGTGAAAATGTACTTTTCTCTATTTTTATATATTGTAAAGACATCAGCAGCATTTAGATATTGTGGCTTAGAAACTGGATCATGTTAAGTGCCTACATGCACATGCACTTTAATCTCCCCTGACTTCAGGGGGTGTCCCTTTGCTTTCTGCAAGCAGTTCATAACCAGGAAGCAAACAACCCCCCCAATTTGCCTCTTACTTGCCTCCAAGATTAATGGCGGAGCTTCCCAACTACTGCTGCTGCTGCATCGTGCAGTCCTGTCCGCACAGGTGCTCTTGGAGGAAGGGGACATGGTCATCTTTGCCTCCTCATGCCTCTCTTTCCTGACCTTCTGCTCTTTGCCCTTCTCTGTCCAGTCACTTGCCGTGGATGGACGCTCTGCACTGACCCATCGCGCAGCAAGCGCTAAGAGCAAAGCACACTGGAGCTTTCCAGGAGCAACCAGGGAGACATATGGAAACAAGGAAAGAATTCCTTCATACAGCATTCATTGGAACCTTCCTTTTCTTCTGACTTTCCCTTTTCCATCCTTGAATATATTTTTACCATATAAATGCATAAATACAGAGGGAAAGGGAGGTGGCCAAACATCCACAAGATTTCTCATATTCTGTGAAAACACTACATGTCCTACTCCTGTCCTCAGGCTGTTAAAATCAAATTTAGGTTCAAAGCTCTTTCCGCCATGAACATTCAGCGACTTTAATTCAAGCTGACTTAGCATGGGAAGCGTACATGTGAAAAAGACATTGTTCTCCCTTCATGAGAGAAAACAGCAACCCTATTTCAACAATCAGCCAAAAGAAGCTGGCCTAAATTTTGGGCTAAAACTGCCATCATTTTGATCCTTCCTTCTTCTGAGAGAACAAAAAGAAAAAAAAAAGTAGTTGGAAAAATCTCTTTATTAAGGATAAATAGTTATTGGTCACAAAAACTCAATAAATTAATTAACCAGCCTCTGCAATGTGTTAAGATTGTTCAGTTTTCAAAAATGACAAAATATTAGCAAAGTTACAGCAGTCTTTAAAAGCACTATAATGGATAGTGTTTGTGGTGTGCTAACTCTTACACACAGCCATTCACCCCAATCATTTCCCCTATGTATTTTTTTTTTAATGTATAATGATACCAACTGCCCAAACACACACTCTTTAACAGCCAAACCATCCAGAGTAAGAACTCACATCACTTACAATATCCTCTGTAATCCCAAATTTTCCATGTTTTAAATCCAACACCTTCCAATACCCTCACATTTACATGCATGTAAATGTTTGAAATCAACTTGTATAAGTTGTATACGTTCCTAAATTTAAAAAGACACAGTTCTGCTGTTGATTCTGAACATTGGATTACAGCTCCTAACCTTTCTGTAGGAGAAACCTAATTATACATCAGATCACATTCAAAACACAAGCCCCATTTAGCTTCCTTTAAAGGCATTTCAGCCTTAATATCTCAGCCTGAAAGATCATTTAAAATTAACTCAGCTATACAACCACTTATGTTAACCTTGTTTGCTGTTAAGCCAAACCTGATAGAAACTCAGTAATCCCCAATTACCACTTTCTAACACAGATAATATAATGACCCGAAAGTAATCTGACTGCATTTCTGTTTCAGAACATAATTATAGGATTGCAAATGTATTTTTCTCCATGAAAATAAAAAATGCTGCTACAAATTTTGTATTCTATTCCTTATGGAAGAATTTAAAGTATTCCTCATTTGCCATTGTTTTTTGTTAATATGCTATGCCTATATTTATTTAATAACATGGGGTTTTATACAACTAGAAAAAAATCAAGACCTTTATGTGCCAATCATAAACCAAAATAACACCAAGATATCTTCTCAATTTCAACATATGCAGGATCAAGCCCTGAACTGACATTATCCATCACTCTGTGTGTATAACACAAAATTAATTTGATATTTTAAGTTTGTACTTGTGGTCGTATTTACTCTTAAATCCCCCTGGGAGCATAAAACGTTCATAGAATGAGTAAGATGTGCCACTGCATATGGCAGAGTAATTGCATGGGAGCCAGGACTCTCTATAAACATTTTTTTTAAGAGATTTTGCTGAAAATCATGAAATCAGACTCAGTAAAACTCCTTGAAACAGCTCAGAGAAGCACAGATTCATTGCTGTACTAGTTACAGGGTAAGTAATGCCCCTGTCTGACCTCTCGCTGTGTAAAATGCCAGCTGTCTGTGCAGGGATGAAGCAGCAACCTGCTGCTGCCTTCTTGTCCCCAGCCTGCCATCAGCACTTGGAGCACCTGTGACACTTTGCCAATATTAACAAATGGCTCAGACATAAATTATTGCACATGCCTGCCCAAAAACCACGCTTCCTAGGGACGTACATACCATGAAAAGTTGTGGTCCTGCAACTAGAAAAGATATTGATTCATTCCCTCCTTTACTCAAAACCATTCTCAGCACCATACCTGAAGAGAACTCTTCTTTTTTTCCTGAAAAAAGCTGCATTTTCTCAACTTTTAGTTTGTGATATACACACTCACTGTGATAGTTTATAGTTTACACACACTAATAAAACCACTGGAATTAAAGTCATGCAGGGGGGGCAGTTCACCCATCTGCATACTAAAACCAACCCTACTTCTATTACATTGCCTGCAACCCATACCTACATACAGAATAAGTACACATAAATTAACTAAAAACCGATGTAATCTCTATCCGTGTTTCAGTTGCTTTGGGGGTGGGATTAAACCAGTGCCAGAAGGCTAAATATCACAGTGAAAGAGCTGAGTTGATTTCCAGCTGCAGTTGTGGACTAATTCATTAACCAGCTACAGGGAGAGCAAAAATATCCTCATTCAAAATTGCCAAAATTCTGCTTTCCAAAGCTTTTACTTCTTTGTGTCAATTATTTTAGATCTGCTATCAGATCTAGATCTGTTGCAGACCTTTGGCTATGGATGAATACCTTTTCTCTAGCTTGCTGGCATTATGAAAACAAAACCAATGGGAAAAAAAAATGTTTTCCCATATTTTGCTTCCCCTTTTTTCCCCCATCCCTTTCACCTTCCCAAAGCAGTTCTCTACATCATCCCCTGGCTGCTGAACCATTATGAATTTCAAGCGTGTCTCTGGCAGGATGAGCAACCCAGCCCTTCACCGTTCCATCCTCCTTATTCTCTTGCTGGTTTCCTTCTGACCTTCTGGACAGATGGAGAGCACTGCCTAGTAGGTACCGCAGTGCTCGTATGCAACTCTGCTAGCAGAGGTACCAAGAGATGGGCCAGCAGAAAGTCATCATATACATCCACCCCAGCTGGAGAAACTGAAGCAGTCTTACAAACCCACTTGGCATGCCCACAGACGTCGTTTTCCCAGGCCTTATTTCATAGCTGCAATTTTCCAGACTCATCAGATCATCACTTAGAATCACAACGGAAATATTTACCACCTTCAGGTAGTAGACCAAGACAACTGGATCCCTCACTTGCCGAATGGTGGCATCAATAACATGAAGCAGTAAGACCTCCCAAAGGTGAATCCCTTTTGTCCAGCAAAGCACCATGCTCAAAAGCTTTCTAGAACTCGGTGACCTGCAGTCACACAGATTCCCACAGCATTCCTGGTGTGCACTCACCTACAGGACCAAAACAGTACAGTGACTCTCTGGTCTTGTGAAGACACACATCTCATTTGGAAATAAATGCCAGCCCTCCTGTTTTATCAGAGGGCAGGATCCCACTGAAGCCAATAAAGAGCAGGATCCCTCCTCAAGCAGCCTTACAGATAATGACTGTTGGCAAGTTTCTGGTACATATTAAGTTAGAGGAATTTAACTGCATGGCAACACTGTAATTAAAAGAAAACAAACAAACAGAAATCCCTAACAGGGCAGCTAAACATATGAATCCAGAAAATCCATCTTATATTGTTAAGAAAGGATAATGCATCAGATTTCAAATGAAACCTGAAAATGACACTTGTCCTTCATAAGAAACTGATCACTTCACTAAGCCAACAGCTGAGGTTAACTGGTTAACTAGCCTAGTCTCTCACTCACTTATGCACAAAAATTGTAACAGCAGAGAATGGGAAATTAGTTTAATATTCAGATATTAGGATAATACTAGATTAGGAATTAATATTAGCTAATATTGAGATATTAAGTCTGATCATTAATTCACATTTCAAGAATGCATCGCTCTGCATTTGTAATCCAGCAAAAGTTGCAACTGATTTCTGTGGAGCTTTTTCCTCTTCTGGAAAGACCAAAAGTGATTTGTATGGGTCTTTTACTAAGATCCTATTTATTTCAGCTAGAGATCTGGATGCTGAAAGTGGCCCCAATGTTGCTATGATGAGCCTCTAAAATATCTAGTATTAACACCATCCCAAAGTGAATAACCCATATTTGTCCTTCTTAATGAACACCTACCTTCTATGAGGACAAGGAATGGGGAAGCAAGTTCTGAGTCAAACAGTGTGTGTTATCCTAGGGAAGTGTGCAAATCAAAGATGTGCTCCATAAAAAGGAAGGTGTTACATTAACTGCTTGAATACATGTGCTAGAGCAGCTTGGTTTGTTTTTAATCAGCATTGTTTGTGTTTCAGTAATACAGAAAAGACAGTCACTTTATAGAGTCCAGCAAAAATATACAAAGTTTTATGTTTGGAGCACAGTTGCATTTTCCTTCTAACTGAAATTCTGTGACTGAATCAAAGTGATACTTCCACCCTGGAGGTCCTAGCAACTAGTATTCACTAACTTTAGCCAGATTACTTACTAACAAAATCTAAATAAAATCTGAGGACCAAATCCTGCTGGAGTAAAACAGTCTTAGAAAATGCAATCAATTTAACAGATTGATTTACACAAGCTAAAATTCTACCCCGAACAGTCACTGTGCACTTCTGCTCCCAGTGAATTTTAAGAATGCTTGAAGAAACTACAGAAAGTACTCCAAGAAGCTCATTATGATTCACCCAAACTCTCTCATCTGCTTTTCATCTTTGAAGTTTGCTGCCTGAGTGGTGAAGCTGAACTTTCTCTCATTCACTTGGCATATGCATATCACATTTACTGGGAATCCTCCTGTCAGGAGCATGAGATGGATTTGTAATGGGATTTGTGAGGAAATCCAGCCACTTCGTCTGATCCAACCACCAGATTGCTGTCAGGAGATCCAGCCACTACCCTTCAATCTTCAGATGTCCCAACACCCCAAGATACAGTCCTGTTTTCTGCAGAGCTTGACGGAGCTGGAGCCCAGGCTACCCTTGTTCTAGTAACTGAACAGGGCCCAGACATAGACAGGCTCAAGCACTAGTGGTGCCATCAATGCCGGTTTTTTCACAATGCTTCCCAATTTGACAATTTTGACTCATGACACCCACCATTCTCTCAATGCCCAGCTATAGTTTTGGGAACACCAATGTCTGACCAGTTTGCCCTGCAGGTGGTGTGCAGGTCCATACAAGGGTAGGATTTCAAAGCCAGTTAAAAAAAAGGAGGTTTTTGCCTGTCGTTACTGAGCAGCTCATCAATACTGTTAAACTCTCTTGGAATTGAAATGCATTGATGGCAATGTTTCTGCCCTACCCTAGTTCCCAAACCCTCTCCAAGAAATGTCTGGGGCAGTGCTACTTGTTCAACACCACAAACACACTGGAAACAATGCTCACAATTTCATAGTTTAGCTGGTTAAGCTCCAATGCCTGGCACATTCCCTGGTGTTGTTTACTAATACACACTGCCTCTGAGGATCTGAGCCTCAGCGCTTTCTGTAGCAAACTCATTTACTTTGCAATTAACCTCCCTGTTCACATTTACTATCCCCCTTCCACTCCTCTCACCAGTCACTTCTGAAAACTGAGTCCTCTCCATGCCTGCCAGCTGTAATGCCTACAAGTCTGTTCACTGTCCTTCAGAGCAGAGGCAAGGATTCACATTTTTATTGCTTCTTCTCCTCACTGTGAAGTAGTGTACAATTGCAGTACTAAATCACTGTATTTGAGGGCTCATTCTTAATATGCAGAGCTTATCAAAATATATTAGTACCATCAAGTAGAAAATTGACACCTTTATGTTTCTTCAGATACCACATATCCTTTTTAACTCTGTGAGAGATTTGAACCCTACAATTTATCCTATAGTATGCTGTAATCAAAAGCATCAGTCTTTTAAGGGCTGTCTAATGCCTAATGCCTGCAGTCACCATCCTTATTAGCCAGAGGTTAGAAGAGTAAACATAGAGAAGCACCTTAACAATGGTAGAAAGGAACAGTTTCTTTTGTATCACACAACTTCAGCAGACATGCCTTTTTTTGTAGGAAGATGCTCAAAAGTCTTTAAGTGCTTAAAACACTTCAGCATAAGGTGCTACAATTACTCAATCAGTTATTACTCTTAAAAGGCCATCAGGAAGCTCATTAAGGGTTTCTGTAATGGCTCCCAGGCAAGCAGAAGGTCAAGATCTGAACTTTACCTGAGCAGACATAGGAAGAAAGGCTGTCAGTGATTCATCACATTCATGGTGATCTCACCTGCTGATTATTTTGCTATGTTTGGGGGCATGGTTTGGGGTAGCTCGGGGTGTTGTGGCGTTTTGGATTTTTTTTTTTTTTAATTATCCAAGGTTATTGTATTTCCTGGTACAATAATAAATCACAGCAGTTAAAATTGTTTTAAAAATTACATATTTCAAGCACTTTTTAAATCTTAATTTTGTTCTTCAGACAGTGCTAGTCAGAGCATCAGGAAAATAATATTATTACAAGATATATTTTGCAAAATGCTTGGGATAAGGAACTGTATTTCGGCAGAGGGAAAAGGTGTTCAAGGTCCTCATTAGTGAAGTTTACAGATGAACTCCAGATTTAAAAAGAAAGGCCTTGAAAACTGTTTTTCTACTGGAATATTTCTAAGTGTACATATTCAGTAAGCCTCATTTGCTATAGCTTAAAGAGCAAGTCTTCAAGAATACACACTGGAAACATTTCTGCTGTAGACTTTAAGCACATTTCTCTGCCTTTGGTTTTTATTGACCGTGAAGATTATGCAGGCTCTGTTAAGTCATTCTGTAAACTTTCAAGGAATCCCTTTCAAGGAAAGGAATTTTCTAACTTCTTCCAATTTGTTGTTTATAATGATCTTTACTGATGAAATCTGTCATGTATGCAAATCAACATAAATATTAAAAGCTGATTCCACAACCCACAGATATCAAATTCAATCACCTACAACGTCAGTGATTCATAAGGTGAAGAAATAACAATATAAACAGCAGATAGCTGTCAAAAGAAAAAAAAAACCCAATGAATTTATTTGCTCTATTATCCTTTCCCCATTAGAAGTAATAACATGGCATATGGATACAATCCTCTATTTCAAGTCATCATATCTGCTTTATATAATAAAATGCCCAGCACTGTCTTTTTTTTAACTTCACAGAATGAAAACTTGTTCCCCAATAATAAGAAGACAGCTCTAACCCTGTGCTGCACAGATTTATTAATCTAGCCAAAATGAAAGGCGTATCTTTCTCCACCAAGTGTTATCATTTTCAAACAAGACATGTCCTCCAGGGAATAAATTTGAAGGCCATTTTTTGTTTATTTTGCAGGAAGGGTTTACTTTTGAGATAAACAACCACAATATTGGATCTGTATTTTTTAAGTTTTAACCTATAAAAGACGCTTATTATAATACTAAGGAATAAAACACATCTATTTTACAGTATATATACAGAATGAGAATCTCCTGTTGCACATGGTATACAAAACACTGGTTATAAACAGGTCTTCAGCAGAAGACGAACAAAGTATAAAAACAGCAAGTTTACATATTCAATACTTATTTCAATGTCATTTTTATTTTATAGGATATGAATACATCTGCATCAAAGAGCACACATCTGTGATTTTTCCATTATTATTCGTCACAAAAATTTATCACTCACTCCCAGAAAAAGAACTTTTTAAAAGTGATGCTTATTTGTGAATAAGCAGTGTCTCCAACATTGTTCCTTATATTGCCTCCTTTCCATATTTAATAGCCAAGGATATATTTATCATTCAAATGAAAATTGAAATCTTTGTATGAATTACCAACCTGATCTTTCTCCATTTGTCTGACTAAACTATTTTTTCATATGGGCTTTGCTACCTTCTCTTTAAAGTGAAGTAAGTGTGTATTGAAACATTAAAGAAGGGAAAAAATGCTAGTGTCCATCCTGTAGGTGTATACAACAAAGAAGCCTTGGACTTCTCTACAGGAAGAGCAGTAGTACAGCTTTGTAAGGACAGCAGTTAAGCATTCAGACAGTTTGGAGGAGCTGCATATGTATTCAGTGACATTTATGGGACGTGTATTTATTATTTGGTACACACAAACTACTTGCATGCACATCACACTGCGAGCTTGTTTTCTACAGGGACCTACACGATTGTGTTTTTTAGGTTCATTTTCTGAACTAGTCCTCAACAGCTATGTGACAGTTTCGGACCCGTGCCCATCAGACCAGTCAGTTGCTCCCTGTGCCGAGGTGACTGCACGCCTCTCAGCTGCTGTTTGGCACAGACCTGTGGCCATATGGGTTGTGGGAAACCTGGATATGGTGTTCCTACACTGTAATGCCTCCCAGTACAGAGGAGCCATCAGTACAGCATCTGGAAGAAAGCAGTGCCTTTCTCACACTGAGAAATCCTTGTTATCATCCCGTCCATCGACAACTCGCCTTAGTCAGCCTTTCACCACAATATTCACCAAGCAACCAATGCGAGGATCCTGCAGATTCTTTCTCTGTCAACCTGTAATGCATCACCAGAAGCGTCTTGCAATCAAAGTCAGGGGCTCAAGAGCAGGCTCAATACATCCAGATCATAACTCGGTTTTTCGGTGTCTAACAAAGGATGGCATAAACATACACATTCTGCTTCTTGTTAGATCTCCCAGTAAAGTCAATGGTCAGAGTTTGCACACCTCACGAAAGTCATACTTAACCTGAAGATGTAATGATTAGCACAGAGAAATGAAGATTGGTTTAGATGAACAATTTGTACTGGTCACTTCTGGAACCCACAAAAGCTAATAAAATTAGAGCTATAAATATCTGAATATGACAACTTTTCTTTGAAAAAAATATTCAGAACACCTTAATAACTACGAGAATTTGCATTTCCAGCAGACTGTCTGATCATAGTATTCTTACAGATTTAATTTATAATTTTAACCCCAAAATACAATCTAGCAAATATTTTGCAATCAAAGGGTGTATTTTAGGGAAGTCTCTTACACTTTCTAATCTAGTTTCACAAGCCTTCCTCACATGTTGCAGTGTAAGTTGGAAATGAGGGCTGCAGATTTACAGCTGATTACAACTGAGAATGTTCTCAAAGATACCAAATATAGCTCTTCAGTTCAGTCTGAGCAGAATATTGATAGAATATTTCTGTTGACACAAAAGCACTAAATCTGTTTTAGAATGTGTTCCAGGGAAAATATCAATTGAAAAATTGATATCAACTAGAGTTGATTAATGTATGAATTGTTTCAGAGCTGCATGCAATCTCCCAGCAATAGTTCTATTTCTTTACTTGAACCAGCTTGCCAATTATCATTATGCATAACTATGAAACTGGGACAAAATTTTGATGATGTTTACATCTTATCTACTATGTACATAAATTTAGTCTAGTATTAAAAAAAAAAAAAGAAAAAAACTGTCATTAAAGTGCCTTATGACTGGGTACAGAACAATATGTTCTGCACAGTGGAGATCATTTTCAGGCATGTGTACCTACCCCATGACAAATCTTGACACTTGTGCACTGCAGTTGATTGTACAAGACAAGCAGTGATATGTGGCCACATAAAGTACAGAAATGCAGGACTGAGCTCTAGATATCTGGCTGTAATACTGCAGTAGCTGCCATATCACCTATGCAGATTGTCAACATAAATCATTTTAATACCGTTCATTCAGAGTTTGGAAGGTTCAAAGGCTAAGTGCAGAGCAGGTTGAATCTTCAAAAAACGGTGCTTACAACTGTCAATGTGGATGCTAAAAAGTTCCTTTAAAGGATCTTCTTATCACTATTCAGAAACGTTTACATGCATAGACTGCTGCATGCACATAGGTTTGCAAAACGGCTTATTCTCCAGTGATGACTGCTTAATTCTTGGGAGGGTCAAACTAGATTTTAATGGTCCTGCATGTTATGTTGGGAATTCTGGTTCCTGCAAGTACGTACATGCATCTGTACTTTTCTTTGACATTAACCTGATGTTGTAATAAATTTAATTTGACCTTTTCTGTAAATTATTCCTAATCCTTTTTTTTTGTTTTTTTACCACTGTAGGTATACAAAACTCACACAGTAAGATCCTGACTCTTGAGCTCTAAAAGAGGATCTACAGCTTCTGCTCTGTTTTTTAACAAATGTGATGCTCTGTTTTTCAGAGTGAAGACCTTGAGGGCACCCTGGAAGGTATGTCCATACAAGAAGCCCGGCTTATACAGGTGGATAGATATGTCAAGCAGTAAAACTAAACCTCTCACAGTGTACCACAGTGGCATTTTAAAACAAAAATATTTCAGCAGGCAGATAAAAACATTTTGAATGTCTGTTTTTTTCCACAGAAAATTCAACATTTTCCCCAGGACAAGTGAGTAAAATTACATTTGCAGGTAATAATTGAGTCTTCTAAAGTGATCAGTTGTGATATACTAACAGGACTTAACAAAGGTTCTTCATGTTAAATGCAAAAAACAAAAACAACAGCCCAAAAAAACCCAATAAAACAAACAAAACCAACAATAACAACAACAACAACAACAACCAAAAAACCCAAACCAACCCCCAGACTAAAAAGCCCCAAGCAGTACAGCCAAAGGCTATACAGTCCACTAGAAAAACCCAAGTAGGGAAAAATGTCTACATTTTGGCCAGCCTTTAATAGCTTTCTTTTCCTTCTTCATTTAGGTGCCTTCTACAGGGAACTACTGCAAAACTTTGGTAGATTCAGATGATGAGATTTTTTTTGACCACAGTTTTCTTTTCAAGGAATTTAATCTCACATGCAAGCATTTGCATAAACGAAGTTACTGAGTTTATTTAGTTGTAAAGTGGTCAAAACAAAACATTCATTTAGGCAGAAGAAGGAACTGGAGCATCCTCCCCAGCGAAGCCAGGCAAGTGCTTACCATGGACAGCACATGTGGGCAAGAGTCCAGAAAACAGGGTTGAATAGGCAGAGGAACAGCCTTTAATGCTTAGAGCCTGGTTAAGAGCTCACACCACCATCCAAAGGAGCACCTGTTTCACAATCACTAGGTCTCTATATTAATTTTCAAATTTGTACACAGTGCAGAATTTAAAAAAAAAAAATAAAGAAAACCCACTAAACTGCTATGCTCTGGGTGAGTAAAATGCATATGAATTGAAAGTGAGAATGTAAATGGATGTAACAGCAATAATTCTGGAACTAATGGACAAACAAGCATTGCCACATGCAAAATAACAGAGACATTGATTTGTTTTTATGAACTCAATTGAGGGACCAATAAAAATATTAGAATGCTGGAAAGGTGCTGTCAGACATAAAGCACCTGTTTAACATTACTGTTAATTGTGAGTGAAGGAAATGGCCCCAGCAGAAACTGGCTGAAGATGATTAAATTTAATTGCAATGCTATATACAAAGTGCTACCCACTCACTGAATTAGAATCAAAATATGCTCAGAAGTGATGAATTCCACAAAACCAGGCTTAATACAAGGCATGAGCAGCAAGGCTACATGTGGCAAAAAGCACATTCCCATTTTCTAGAAGTTCTTTCTGTCTCTCACATGTTGCAGAATTGCACAAAAAGCACTGTAATAGGAACCATGAAATCAGGAGATAAGGTAACTGTAAGGTTGAGTGTGGGCTGCTGGAATGCTGATCTTCTCCAGCACAGTGGAGGCAAGAGGGCTGGTAGGAAACACACTCAGCCCACTCTGAGACACAAAGTGCCAGGAATAAATGAGATCAGAAACAGTTAAGCAGGAGTGCCTGCCCTTGGTTAGTGTAAGGCAGATAGCTCTGTAAGCCAGCTCCAAGCTTTCAGAAGAGTGCACAGAATCCCCCCTGGCAGGCAGCCACTTTTGCTGGAGGCAGCTGCCAGAGACTTTTGGCACAGAAAAGTGAAAGTACCCTTTTCCATCTTCTTTATGATTTCTCCCTTTTTTTCTTTTCATGAAATTTTGTTAGTGCAGTTGGATTTCCCCCTGCCCATCCCCCCTTTCCTTTTGTAGAAGGACTATTTATTAGAGTTGCTGCTTTATTATTGGTCCCTTTAGACTGTATTTCCTAACTTAAATTTTACTTTCCATGCATTTTCCTTGTAATGCCCCAGCATACCCTTCCTCTCTGCTTTCAGTGCTGTTGAGAGTGCAGTCACAGTGCTAAAGGATGACTTGCTTATAGTCAGAAACCCACAAGTTATTTGGTCTTCCAGTAATAACTCAGATATATGGTAGATCCTCCTTTAACCTTCTGTCACCTAAACCATATTTCACATGGTGCACACCCACCATGTCTAGCCTTTAAATTGCTTTCTGACAACTGTGCTCGGCACATGTCTCTCCTGGCTGGTGGCAAACACAACACTGTCACTTTGTGGCAGACTTGGTTTTGCTAGTGTTTCTAGCACTGATCTCAGGCAGACAGAGACAGCTGCCCATGCCATGGCCCTCCTGTTCTATATTTACAGTCATTCCGTCCTCAGACTCAAGTTTTCAAAGTTTCCAAGGGCCTAGTGTTATTGTCTGCTCCAGAGAGTGCAAAGGTGCTACTCAGTCCTGGTTATATCTGCTTCAGTCCTAAACCAGCTTGCTTATGGCTCAGTATCAACTAAACCATCATTATTTTCAAGTACCTGCAATGTACTTAGTTAGAACTACTGGAGCCTCTGGACATGGGGTGAGAGCTGTGCTTTTTTAAAGGTAACTCGGTGTAACAGAAAAGAAGCCTTTCCCACCCCCAACAACCCAAAGAACTCAGGCAAGCACCAAGTGCAATGGAGCAGCTGCTTGACAGCTTTATTTGAAAACAGCTTAGAGAAGTACATGAAAAACACTGTATTCAGCTGAAGCTGCAGGGAACAACGGAAGAAAAATAATTAGCCAAGTCAGAAACTGGCTAAGGCACTGGGTCTTGTGAGCCTTCTATTTCCTTCAAAATACAAAGGGATCTTTAAATACTGAGTAGTAAATGAGACTTTTTTTATATCTTATCTTAAAAAGCCACAGGCAGAACAGTGCACCCTAATAACATCCTTAGCTTTGAAATTATTCAGAAGCAAGGGGGCCATCTGCTGAATTCCCAGTACCATTTTCTGCTGTATCCTGGAAGTTTCTTTAAAAGTTTCACAGGCAAGTCCTTTTCAGTGTCAGCTTTGCCAGGCTTGTGAAGCGTGGCAGTAAACATCTGAGCAGGCTGGGCGGCAGGTGAATATGACAGCATTATCTATCATTACTTCAAAAAGTAAAACCAGTACACTGATCAACGAAATCTATTCAGGACTTAAAAATCCTGCAGACAATATCATCACTCTGAAGTGTAAGTAATATCTCTGTATCATAATGCATTTTCTTAAATAGCAATTTTTGGAGACAGAAAATTTGCTCATAATATGTTCCTGAATATAACTTTTCAGATAAAATATAAAAGCTTAAAGCACAGAATCAGGTCTCTAAAACAAGCAGCTTCCTTCTTTGACTTACTGTCCACTATCCTTAGTAATGTTGGCATCATATTCAAACTCAGCATTTCCTTCCCCATGTAACTCCATCATACTCCATTGATAAAGGGTACACTGGCGACTGCTTCTAGTTCCACACTTTCTGAATTCATTGCCACTAACTTCACGACATTCACAGCTAGTCCTTTCTCCAATGTGTACAAGCGGGCAAAGGAAAGGTAAAATTTTTGAAGGATTTTATGACAACGTCACAACAGATTCATTACATACCCAAAGTACATTATCCTTGCAGTCCTACGTATCTTGTTCTCATCAGAACTGCTACAGCTAAAGGTCTCTGTATACCAGGAAGAAGGACCAGAATTTTTTCTGGCACAATAACAGTGAAGTATGCTAAATAAATACTACACAAACACCAGACTGAAAAAATCCTTGTTCATAAAACCATAGAATTTGATAAAGGTATTTAAAATATTCACCACTGTTCTCCTTTCTAAAAGTATAGCCTTAAGTCTACTGACATTTCATGGTCTGTTAATACAGAACACTTTAAATAAAGAAAGGTACATGTTATCCATTAAAGGCTATGCAGACTCATTCATAAGATCACTCATAGTGTACAAATATAAGATTGTTTAATGGTACAAATGATAAAATCAAATCTTCAAGGCTGCTTCCAATTCAACATTTTAAAAATGACTGCAAGACATAACTTGTATATTTCAAAGTTATAATCAGGAGAGACTAAATAAAAGCACAGCACAAGGAATACAAATAAATGCTACTTGTGTAAGACTTCCTTCTTAAGCATGAGAAGTGGTCCCAAGTTTAACTCAATAGTTGGAGGGTTTGTTTGCATCGTGTGGGGCATTTTTCATGCTTAAAACAATTTTACTACCTCAGTCAATACTAAATCTCAACGTGCATGGCTCCCACATCCATCATGCCAAATGTATCCAGGTGGTGTTGTTTGCTTCTCCCTGTTCCCAATTTTATGCACACTGATAAGCAAGAAGGATATGGCCTGGAAAGTTATAAATTTGTAGGCACATGCAGATTACTCACTATTTTCAGTATTCAATAGCAAACTATTGCCCTTTGATGCCAACCAAGCATCCTTTATTTATTTCCTAAAATCTGAACTTCCATATCAAGATATGAAAATAGCATATATAAACCAACAGTAAATTCAAAATATCAAAGGCATGAAAAAGTTACAGAGCTACAATTACCCAACATAAACAGTGTCATGCACTTTTACTCCCATGAGCTGTCCAATACCCCCTCTCCAAAGGGTTTAGCCTATGACCTCAAAAGCCTGAGTAGCTTCAAAGAGTAGTCACTAAAACAAGGCAAAAGAAAATAAAGAAACATTTTTTTAAAAAGAACTATATATAGAAAAATAAAAGTTTTCCCTCAAGAATTCAGAATTCAGCTAAAATTCAGTCCTTTCTGTAGAAATGGTCCCAAAACATAGGAAAAATACCAACTTCTGGTGATACAAATTTAGGAAACCAGATGTTCTGTCTTAGTGAAAAGCAATACAAAGTGCCCTTGCTACTTCAAACTCTGGAAAGCTCATATGAAAGAACATTTCTATACAGTAAAACAGACTTGAGATTAATTTCCAACTTCATAGCTTTTTCCCTTTTCCACTAAACCCTACATGGTTGGTTGAAGACTAAGGTGCTTCAATTTAAAACAAAATCCTTTTTAAAAAGACACTTTTAAAGAATAAGGAACATCAATTTTCGTTGGTCTTCTTCTCTGTTACCTACATATAAACAAAAATTACTCCTGTCCTGTAGCAGAACTGTGTTTAAAATGATGATTTGCTAGTGGAACTGTGCTTTAAATGATGATTTGTTAGTGGAGTCAGACAAATTTATTTCATGAAGTATTTAGATGGAGAGGAGTGGTGTGTATACTCACTAGGCAGTTAGAAAGAAAGGGAAAGAAATTGGAAAGTGAAGGATTTGGAACATAAGACTATTTGGAGAGTAATGTCTTCCCATGCTTCTGATACTACTTGACTTGAACATCGGTTGTTAAAGTTCTACTAAATAAAAAGTATTTACAATCAAGCTTGTTTCCATTTTATATCTTTGAAATCTTTTCCTTTTGACCTAATTTTGGACAGAGACCTCAGTAAATGTTGCCTGAATTTCAGGGGGTTCCACACACGAAAGTGGAAAGTGAATCAGCTCCATGGGTCAAAGAACACAAACACAGCTCAGCCAACGTCTGATCGATGATACCTGAGGCACAATTGTGTTATATTGCACACGACAGACACAGCAGTACAAGGGGAGAACCTGCAGGTGCTCTATTAGAGTGCTGGTGCACAACACAGAAGGGATTTTGGAAGCATAGTGAAATATTTGTCATTTTGTCATTGAAAGTCGAGAGAGAAAGCTGACTTTAGTTCCTGAAAGGTATTTAGGATGCAGATGTGTTACGGGGCACAACCCGGTACTGCCGAAGCCGAGGGAGTCCCACCGGTGGGGTCAAGGTGTCCCTGGTACTCGTGCAAGGCCGGCACGGCGGGTGGCAGGTCCGTACCCCTCCGTATGTCACACACTGACACCCGGCACAGGGACAGGGAAAGTTCGGTCGCGCCTACGCAGGCGGTTACGATACCACAACCACCACGGAGAGGCGGAGGAGAGGCAGCGGGGCATCGCTACCGCCTGGGCACCTCCGCTCGGCGGCTCCCCCGGCACCCGCTGCCCCCCGCCCCGGCGGGGCTCGGCGGCGTACCCCGCCCGCAGCACAGGACTCCCATTCGCCCCTACGAAATGCCTGTAGCGACTCACGGAGACCGTCTAGGGTAGCTCGACGGGTCTGCAGTCTCCGCGGGACCACCCCAAACTTCACGCGTGCTCTACCTAGATGTCGATCTCGACAGGTAGTTCACAGCGCGCCGCAGCCAAACTCGCAAGTGCATTTTTTGCCAGACGAAACCAGAAGGACGATCATTTCCCTCCTCCGCCGCG